>NW_024121532.1:1059114-1339114 GCF_016745375.1 Pimephales promelas
AAGTTCACTATTGCATGGCTTTTTTCTTAGTTTTATTAAACAGCACCAACAGCAATGTGATAAACGATACCAATCTTAGATAAATAATTGTGTTGATTAATAATAATGCACAATTTCAACAAAGCAACTTGGTAATTGCTATAGATCTGAGGTCACCGGCGTGCATTTATTTGCAAACAAAAACATGGAGACTTAAAATTTTAGAAAATATGATAATTGCCATTCTTCTGCATGCATCTCTAGACTATACGACAATTGTAGCTAGTTATCGCATTCGCCGTGTGTTCACAGCTGTGTATATCCATGTTGGAATCTAAGTTCACTTTGTGTGCATAAACACCATATTTGACTGATCAGTTTCTAGGCAGTTATTATTATGTAAATGAAGCACGGGAACTCGCTGCACCCGGTAATTGATCGCATGAACGTCAACACATTTTTTGAGGACACTTTTTGTGTTGCTGGCAAATAGCTTGTCTTAGTGCAGCACTCTCAAATTAGAGTGCATGTGTCAGCTCAGCCACACTGCATACTGCACACTTCAAATAAAGCTGACCCATAGAGAGCGAAAGGGCAGCGCCACTCTCTCTTATACTGCCAGTTTTATGTCTTTCCATCTAACGTTACCATACCACACGTCCGTCATATGCGGCCTGGCAGAGGGTTTCGGTGAATGCACGTGCTGTTTTTAGAACCGTGACCATGTGCAAAACAAATGCAGTGAGCAATTATTAGATTTTAGCCCATGCTTTTTTGTTAAAGCTTCATGTTAAAATACATACTCTTTACCCAGTGTATTGTTTACTGACTACTATTATTATGGCATTCGTGGGTTTATCTCTCCCAACACTGTAAGATTATGCCTCACAGGCACCATCTAAACATTGAGAGCGGCCCACTCAGATCTGTCAATCACTTTCCAGCTCAACCTATCGTGAGAGTTTGGGGCGTGGCTACAGTAGTAGGCGGAGTCAGAGGGTGTTCGGATGCTAGTGCTTTACATTCAGCCTCAGATACTGCATTTAGACCTTTATTTCAAAGATTAAACGTACACGTAAAAGTGTGATGAAACACACTACAATGGACGCTTCAGTACCAAATAGCATCGTCATGCTCATGCATTGTTCAGAAAGACAAATGTACAGTTCATAATGGTTATTCACCACCTGTTAATTATTATTCACATCAATTCTATAATAATGCACCATATCTGGTCAGGCTAATGAATAAGTGAAAGAATAGTTTATTAAGGGTGTTTAGGGAGATGAATTTAAGAAGGCTTTTAAGGCATAGTACCATAAACTGCTAACAATATTTTTTTTAATAAATCGAAAAAAACTAATTTCCTGAAAATCTCGCTCCGTATCTCTCATTCAAATCCTGCCACCCCGCTCTCCCCAAATGAAATTACCAAAATATGCTGTATGTTGCCGAAAATCAGCAGGAGCAATTTTTTATAATTATTTTGAGTTATTTTGATGGTTCAAATGGTTAAAGAGTTACCGTAACATGAATACGGCTTGGTTAGATGTCTTGACGACGACACGACCAGTTTAATATGGTTAAAGTTGTCATAGTTGTATTGTGTTTCTGTCATTTTCATTATTAGGCTATTTTTTAAATGTATCTGTATATTTTTCAGCTATTTTAGTATTAAGTTGAAATAAGAAATGTTGGCTTAGCAGCTAGCTGAAATATGAATTAAAATATTAATATTTGTGAAAAAAAAAAAAAGGTTTTAGTTTAATTTAATAAACCTGCCGTGAGGACCTTTTTTTTAAAAAAAATTTACAGTTTCTTTACAAATTTTACAAACACTTTTTTACAAATTATAAATAATGTACACTATCATGACTATAATTAATAATAACTTAAATTAGTTTAATTTAATAACCCAACCGTGAGGACCCTAGCAACATTTTTTTTTACAAATGATAACTAATGTAGACTATATATCATGACTTTTATTATTAATAGCGTGAATTATTTATTAAACATGGTCTTTTATTATATTCTTCCAGTAAACCAGTGATCACAAACTGATCTTTTTGTTTGATCTGGGTCTCATAATGTTTCACGACACAGATGGCCGAGAGCCGAGCGATACAGCAATACATGTTTTAATGCGGCGGAAACACTGCGCCGGTGACATTGACAAATGCGCAGTAAAACTGGAGCAGCTCCTATCTCTCACAGGAATAATAGACTTAAGATGATACTTACCTTCATGTGCGCTGCAGTCCCGCCCTTCAAAAACAATCGTCAACGGCTTACACACACTCTGCTGTTTATCTCGCAAATTAGGCAAGGTCACTATGTAGGTCAGTGTGAGAGGATTGTGTTACGAGGCATGTGGGCGATCTCAATGCACTGAACCTGTGAGCGAGGTTGTATAAAGAGGGATAACGCTGCATTGACTGAGTTTTATTGCAGGTCTAAAGCTGATATGTGACCGTTTAAAAGGATTTTACTTGTTTTTCTATGTGCATTTAAATTTGCCAAAGCTTCTGCAATCATATTAACCCGTGGTCATGCATGCTCAGACTTTCAGTTCGCAGGGCCAAAGTTACATTTATTCAGGCAACATCCGCCTGTGGTGCTGCAGAACTGTTCTTTCGAGCTGTCTCGTCTCTGTTACTCCGAGGTGAGGTGTACTTGTGTCAAATTTCTGCTGAATTACTGTAATTTGCCATCGACTTGCGGTCTGTTATGGCAGTTCAGGTCTGTCAGAGATGACGGCTACCTAATGTGATAACAACTGCCTCCAGTTAGCACAATCGACCACGCCGTTTTGCACATCATAGGGCTTTCTGGGGGAGGGGGGGGGGGTGCAATGTGGTGCGTCATGTGATTCATGTCACAGTTTTAAGACTAAACCTCCATCCTAAATTGCTTAATCCCTTTTTGGGTCTTCTCTGAGCAAGTAGATGTATAGATTCTCAAAAAAAAAAAAATGTAAAAAAAAATATATATATATATATATATATATATAACCTTTACCTTTTTTAAATGATACCTTTTTTTAATAATAATCTTTTATAATTTATTTTGGTATTTTTGTTCATTGATTTAATAGCGCAGGACAATATATAGAATATTCGCAGTATTTTTGGGGGATATTTTTAAAATAAATTATGTTGAATTTTTCTTGGTTATTAATTTTCTCAGAACATGCCATTGGATGTTTATAACATGAGAGTGGTCATGACAATATATTTGTTTGTATTTATTTTAATGTATATTTTAACAACGGCTTAGATTCAAATGTCAGTTGCACGCAATTCGCATAAAAGTTCGTATTTCAATGAATCAGTTACAAATTGTTATTTTTTTTGCTCTTTTTTTTAGTGCATTTATTCAGATCTCTGCTTCATTTTTGTGATTCAAATCTCCCAAATAGCAATTTTCTTTAAAATGATTTAAAAAAAAAAATATTTTTATTGCATACTGTGTATTGTTATGTTAGTGCATATAAATCAAACTGTTGATTTAATGAAAAACAGTATGGAAAACATAAATTTTGCTTTTAGATTTTTACTCTTTGCTTTAAACAGCAATGCATAAGTAATGCAATATATATTCAATATAAATTTCTCATCTCAGATGTTCTGCATAAGAAAAACTGGCCCAAACCCGACCCAGAATCCATTCATTCGTTGTATCTTGTTTGGTTGGGGCGTCTGACCTCTAGAACTGAGATATTCAGCGTATTGCCGTATTAATTGAATCTGTAAAACACAGGGGCCCATTGAGACAGCATCTTTGGCCCCTGGGAGTCGACGGTCATCAGATTCTCTCGCTCGAGTCGGGACTCGAGGTGCTGCGGAGACTCGTGAGTTCCTCTGACTGCGTTGACCTTGCGAAGATGCACAAAAGCCCGAGTTGTTTTCCAATCAGCCATGTGCTCTGCATTAACAGATAATGAATCTGGTCAGTGGGCTCATTTGTAACGTTCACTGTTTCATTGTGACGCCTTCCTGCCGACCTCAGCGTTTGCACGGGTGCTGTGAGATTCTGCTGCTTTTCTTTTTAAAGTGCAGGTGTGTGTTGCATTGTGCTGTGTGTCCTGTCCTGTCCGGACCAGAACAAAGAGATCCAGCCGAGAGTCCTCTGGTACTGACTACGTTTTCCATTTTTATAGACAATGCATTGCAGCAAATTTCCTGCTTTTGACCGCAGCATGACTTCATATTCAAGGCCGGGACATTTGGAACTTGTTATGCGAGTTACTAGTGTGTTTTTCCCCCACAATGCATTACGCTCACAACTAGGGATGGGCAACGATTAATCACATCCAAAATAAAAGTTTGTGTTTACAGTACATAATATATGTGTGTGTGGTTTGTATAATTAATTTGTATATATAAATACCCACACATGCATGTATATATTTAAGAAAAATGTGTTATTAATATATCAAATATTTATATTTATATATAATATTAATTGTGAATAAATATATATAAAATATATACATGCACATATTTCTTAAATATATACATGCATGTGTGGGTATTTATATATACAAATTAATTATACACACCACACACACAAATATTATGTAAAGACAAACTTTTATTTTGGATGCGATTAATCGCGATTAATCATTGCCCATCCCTACTCACAACTGAAAAATTGGGAAATTCGAGTACTGGTTTTGGCATTGACCTTTTGAAATTTAAATAATTAGGGGGGGGTGATAATATATCGTGTCAATATATATGTATTGTGGATCGTTCACCCAAAATGAAAATTACTGTGTGTGAAAAAAATCAAGTTTTAGTGTCAGTACTACAATAAACTGCTATAATGTATAATAATGCAATGGAGGAATATTTAATGGGTCTGCCCAAATGTCTGATGTTACCAGTAAAAAGTGGCCTACATTTATTTTAAATATATCTAGTCAGTGAAATTCGTCTCTTAAATAATTCTTGTCAGCCTATTCATTTATGCCTGGTTCAGATTACGCGATATTTTTTGTTTTGTTACGATAGTCTTTGTGTCAGATTACGCGATTTTGACTCCTAAAGTCTTGTCGTGTCGTGGGCAAAACACATGTCAGACTAGTGTTGTCACGGTACCAAAATTTCAGTATTCGGTACCAACACCAGTTAAAATTCACGGTTCTCGGTACCAATTTCGGTACCAAAGCTTAGTTTAAATTTACATATATTTAAGTGTTTATCACGGTTACAAGTATGGAAACTGTACATTTGTATTATAAACACTATAGAAAAAAATTAGATAAAATGACCTAAAATAAACAATAGTATACACTAACACATTTTTAAAGTTGTTTGTAAAGTTCTCTTTCCTCCTTTCGTTTCAACAAGTGGATTCAGAGAGAGAGAGCCATATCAGCGTTATAAAGAGGACGCAACTGTGCACGTTTCAGACATCGCGTCTAGAACAGAACTGGATTAACCTGGTACTCGGTACCTAGAAAAGCTGGTACCGTAACATTTTTTTTTTTTTAGTACCGACTTGGTACCGAAGTACCGAGTTTTTTGACAACACTATGTCAGACTAGACGTTGCTTCCTGACCAGTCTTTAACGGTACGTGATGTCATCGAGAAGGTGAAACTAGTAGCGAGTCACTTCCGGAAACGAACGTAAACAAACAATGGATGAAGCGGTGAGTGTTGTATTGGCTGTCCTGTGTTCAGAAAAAAGTTAAAAAAGAAAGAAAACCCGACAATGGACACGTTCCTGGAGTGCTCGAAGAGGACAGTGCGGGCTGTCAATCCGCCAAAGAGAACTTGAGCTAAAATATATTTTTACTTTTAGTTTTAACGTCAGCACCATCGTCTCTCTTTCGTTTCATTTTTGAAAGTTGTGTACGGAAAAGCTTCTGTGCTCCTATTGGTCGACCTCATACATGTGACGGAACCGTCGTGGACGACCGTTAAAAAATTAAACATGCTAGTATTTTTGTCGTGATGTGAAGCGTAGTAGGTTGTCACCCACTAGGACACACTATACGAGATGATACGATCGAATCTTGCGTCTCGACGCCCGTTGTCGTTTACACCCTACGTCAAACGGATCGAGCCAAAATCGGGCTAAAATCGTGTAATCTGACCCAGGCATAACACACACAATGTAACACCAAATTTAGCATTTTAATCAACAGTCAATCTTTTACCATATGTCGAATCGTGACATGAGGGTATCGTTACACCCCTAGAAATCCTGAAATAACACTAACTAGTTAAACCACTATCGCTCTAATACTGAATGTTGCGAACAAAGTGTGAAATTAACGTGTAAAGTTGCTACGCTTCTAAGTTTGCGCGTTTTTAGCAACGTGACTGTGGTTCAAAATTGTTAATATTTTCCAGCAACAAGTGTTATTGGCTTGGATTCAGTTCATTTTAGTGAATTGGTTCATTCATACTGTTCATTTCAGTTCACTGATTCGTTTTGTTCATATTCCCAGAATTCCCTGCACTTTCCCCACCCCAATAACTGAATGTTTAGAACAATGCTGATGACTTTTTCACTGTGACATGTTGGTAAAGTTTCATTCACACATATTGGATTATAGGTTGTGCGATAGAAATACCTGGATGTTTGGATGCTTATCTTTTCCCATTAGTTTCCCAATACTGAACCCAACTACCATGCGTTTGTCCCGTCTAACCTAATTACTGAAGCCGGTTGAACCGCAGCTGTTTGACACTATTGACAGAGAGGCCGGAAGCGGAGCTGAAACGTGGGGGATGGAAAAGAGACGTTCCCGTCTTCCTCGATAATATACAAACGCCAGAGTCATGTGATGGTGTGCCTGACACTGAATAGCCCGTTGTTGTTGTTGTTTCTCGAGTGGTGTGTGTGTGTGTGTGTGTGTGCTTGACAAGTCTCTTGCACCGGTTGCAGCCGTCAGTCCAGGCACAGTTTCCTAATAACAGCTCTCATGTCAGCTAAACACTCGACGTGTCTCAAACACACTCAACAACAGTCCACAGTCTTCTCGGTTTTACTGCACCGCTGGCGTGTCTGTTGCATGAACAATAAACACAAGCCTATTGATTTTGTTCAAAAGATTTATAAATGTATTTTGTATTTATCTCTTGTCGCTTTATAATATTTTGCAGCAAAAATCGTTTTTGACTAAATCGATATAAACTACATGTTGTATCCTGGTGTAACAAGTGATAAATCTCATAAATGGTAATTTCTGAGTTAAAAAAAATGTGTTATGAAGAACTTTTACTTTACTTTTTACTACTGAAATACATTTATTTCTATAGCTTGTATTAGCAATATGCCTATGGTGTATTATATTAATTTCTAATAATACATTATGTGCATTATATAAATTATTCATTTATTTGTCCATATTTAATGCTATTTACATTAATTTATCCTGTTATTTTTAATATATATTGAATAAATAATAATAAATTAAAATAAATGATAATAATAGTGAATTATCTTATTATTATTATTATTATAATAATAAATAATAATAATAAACATTTAAAATCTTATAAATTCAGTGTAGTTAGTTGCTTTTCTTTTAATACTTTGTTGTGTAGCTTTTCATTTTTTGTAATACACATTTATTTATACAGCTTACGTTATTATTATGGCTCAGGTATATAATTATTTGCTTTATTTTATTTTTTTTATTTTATCAAATTAAGTTTGGCTTTAAGTTTTTACAGGTTTTAAATATAAAATCTAACTTTTTATTTATTTAGTATTTAGTATACTCATTTATAATATAAAATGTAACATTATATAATAATAATATATGATATACATTTGTATTCGGTAATATTTTCATATTTAAAGGAGTAGTTCAAAATGAACAAATCTTTTCCTGAATCAATTTGTTTGTTGAATGAACCAAATGACATGAAAAAAGATTCGTTCATTTTGATAAACGAGTTCGAACAGGAGAGTCCCGAACTCGCATCACAGAACACAGCAAGGCGAGCATTTGAGCTTATAAAATTTACATTTTTTTATTTATTTATAAAATGAGCGATCGTTTCGCTAGATAAGACTCTTATTCATCGTCTGGAATCGTTTAAAGCCCTTTGAGCAGTTTGCACTGGAACTTGAACTGTTTGGTTCCCATTGAAGTCCATTATATGGAGAAAAATCCTGGAATGTTTTCATCAAAAACCTTAATTTCTTTTCGACTGAAGAAAGAAAGACATGGACATCTTGGATGACATGGGGGTGAGTAAATTATCAGCAAAAGGTTTTTTTTAAAGTGAACTACTCCTTAAATGCAATTTCAACTTGTTAAAATTAAAATGTATTCTACTAATAAATAATATAACAAAAATAGACATTTTTGAATTCTTCTTAAATTGGCATATTTCTTAATGATGTGTTGTTAACCATTTAGTCGAATGGTTAGATTCACTGTATTGCAGTCCATTTTGAGATTCATAGACTCTCTGAACTGGAATGAGACGAACTTGCTGCACATTTGTTTTTTTGTCAGTGCAATCTACCAAAGCGAGCCGCACCCTCGCCAGAGCAAACATGCGAGGGAATGTGTTCGCTCGGCAGGGTGTCAATCCCCCAGGTCATTCACAAAACAATGAAATGCTGACTTGAGCTTAACGTCGAGCCGCTGCTGGGGAGTGACTTTGATGAATTCTGCAGCCTCTCATTCCTGACCGGGGCCTCCGACACGTCGGCCTGCATTTGGTCCATGTGACTTCACTTTTCCCCTGCCGTGGGGGTGGAGCGGCTGCAACACCAATGCAGACTCGTGACTCCTGAACATGAAGCGCTCTGAGCGTCTCCTGCGCTACCGTTCGCTTGTTGATGTCAGCTGGAGCTGGTTAGCGTTAGCGCTGCGTGTTGCTCTTTCTGTCAGCTGCTGCTGGTTAATGCTGCAGTGCACCTGCGTGTGTGTGTGTGTGTTCACGCTCTTCCACTTGCTTCACAAGCGTATTTCTTTCACATACCTATCCGGGGATCTGTAATGGAATATTGGGATATTAGAAACAGACCTTGGAGAGGCTCTTGGCTACTGTGTCTACATTCTTTCAAGTGGTTACAGGACGGTTTCTAAAAACACAGACCTTGTTTGCTTGCCTCATGCACTTTTTATTTTTTTTTTGTGCTGTGTTTTTTTTTTATTTGTCAAACATCAGACATTACAAACTACTAAATTACAAAGTATTTAGGATCGAGTTTATTATGAACAGTATGCAATAAATGCTGTTGCTAGCCATTTGTATTGAAACTGGGACATTCTGTAAAGAGTCAAAAGGTTTTCCTGGAAAACAAACATCCCTTTCATCAATTGAACAATCCAAGGAGTTTTGTTCTTCTTCCAAGAGCAGACGATTACATGGTTAGATTCCAACAAACAAGACTATTAATACATTTCCTGGACAAATGTGGAGTTCGGGGTCAAAAGTTAGCTTATCTGTTTGCAAATAATCCAATATTTCTTTGAGAAGTTAAATTGCATAAGACAATGTAATTGGAGAGACTGTAATTTTAAAAAAAACTATTAATTTTAAAACTATAAACAAAATATTCCTGAAGGCTGTCGTTATGTCTCACTCTGAAAGCAGATTAAACCGTCAGATTTTATATTACTTGCCCAACCCCAAACCATTATTTATAACCAGTTAAACCAGTAATTTACCAGTTAAGTCGTTAATTTACCACTTAAAGCATCGTAAATGTTCAGTATCTTGTCAAAAGTTTTCGGTTTGCCAATAATGCACACAAGATCGTTATTTGAGAACTTAAACTGGATACAAAATAAATAAAAAGAGATGTACATAAAGCAGAACTGACTTGAATCGCTTCTGTTTGTTATTTACATTAAAAAAAACACACACACACAATTCAAACTTATTATTCAGCTAAATATTCCTGAAATCTGATTAAAACCGTCAGATAATTAATAATCTACCGGTCATTTATTTACCATTTAAAGCATCATAAAAGTGGAGTATGGGGTCAAAAGTGTTCAGTTTGCCAATAATGCAGAGCAATGTATTTATTTGAGAACTTAAACTGGATAAAAAATGTAATTTGAAGAGCTAAAAACTAGACGTGCAAAAGCCTAACGATTTCAAATTGAAATTTGAATCACTTCTATTAGTTATTGACGTAAAAGAATAAGAAAAACTCTACAAAATGGCCAAGAACTTAGTAGCTACATATTTTTGAAGGCTCTCGATATGATTTTGATCCAAAGGCGGAAACCAGAAACAAAAACCAGATATAAAACCATTTTTTTTTATTACTTAAATGATGTCGAAATATTATTTTTCCAGTTAAATCTCCATAAATGTGCAGTATGGGGGTCACAAGTTATCAGTTTGCCAACAATGCAAGACAAGATATTTCTCTGAGAAGTTAAATTTAACAAATTTCCATCTGACAGCAGATTAAATCCATCATCTTTTGTAACACTAGCACGACCTCACAACATTACAGCAGTTTCCTAGCATGTCCAAACCACACACATTTCCCAAACGTTCCTGAGCAAAACACATCCCATTCAATCAAATCTGCAATCACCATTGATTTCCCACTGTAACCCTTCCCGTAATGAGGTGTAGGGCAGGAAAACAGGCCATGTAGATCCGAATGCTCCAGTGATGGATCCGATCCCATTGCGTGGTTCCCTTGGAGAAGGTTTCCAGCGCCAGAGACCAGGATGCCACAGCTGGTGTTAGGATCCCAATATGCTTTAATGAGACGAGAGGCTTTGAAATCAGAAGCCTCGTATAATTAGGCTGTAACCTTTAAGTTACTGTTGGACTCCCAATTGGAGGGCCGCTTTGTGAATATCGTTTAGTTTTCCAGCTTATGTGCCATGGGACAAGCATCCGCAAGATCCATCGATGTAGACTCTGAGGTCAGCGTATTTAGTTCATTAGTGATTAGTAATTTGCTTGCTTTTATTCACTTAGAGTTGGGGCTTTTCAAAATGATTTACGTCTCATGAGAGATCAACAAGCTGGTTAACAAAATCTTACCTGGAACCATCTAGAAACTAGAAATCGGATGATAATTGTTTTGACGACCTTTTTTTTTATATTTTTAAACTTTATTAACCCTTGTATTATCTTCATTTGTGTCTACACTCATTATCTTTGGGGTCTCCAGGGACCACAGACAATAACATTTAAATTTGGTATGTAATGTAAAAATAAAAATGTAATGTAATAAAAATAAAAATGTAATTTTACTCTGTTTATTAATATTTTTACTCAACATTTGTGCCGTTTTTGGAGTTTTTTTGATAACTTTTCAATTTCTATAAATATTTAAATAAATATTTATTTAAATAGGCTTTTTACAAAAAACGCCATTGTATGTAAATTTCACTTTATAAAAGACCCAGATTTCTCATTTTCTTTCATGGAGATAACACGGATAATTTAACATGGTTAAATGTAAAAAAAAATGTGTCCATTTTTTTTGGAAATTGGAGTTTTAAAATAAAAAAAATATATCACTTTAACCACTAAATGGCCATTAAGCTGTAAGCTATTTGCTATTTGACTAACCAAACTATATATATTTTCACAAGTTTTTCCAGTTGGATTCATATCTAAATATTATAAAATCATAATTATAGTTTTTTAATTTGACCAAAAGTCATTTGCGGGTTAAAAAGACCCCAAAGCTGACCAGAGGGTTAAATAACTCATTTACATTGTTTTTTTTAACCAGTTTTATCTCACAAACTTGCTTAGTTCAGTAAGTAACCACCTAGTAACTAAAAATGGACTGATTAATATATATATATATATATATATATATACCGATAAAGGTCTTCTTATGGTGTGTCTGAAGAAAAGCACCTAACAATGATATTCACAGGTAGAGTAACATTTAATGTTTTGTGTGTGTGTAAATACTCAAACTTGTGTTAAATGCTAATTATTTTAATAACAGCTATTCATTGTCAATTTTGAAACGTATAAAACAAAGATGAAAATAAATTTGTGAGATGGTAAACAACTATCTATTGTGCATATGCAAACATCACTGTATGTAATGCAGCTCTTGGCTTTAGCACACTGTTCTCAGATTTCAAGCTTTGATTGCAGGATTGATGGTTCAATATGTTTCACGCTTGTATGGCGGCTGTTTTATGATGTCATAACTGAAGGCTTCATGATTGGCTAGTTTGTCAGCCACAGATATCTGTCGGATGCAATGTTTCGGGTCTGACGTGGCTGAGAAATGTCTGGAAAGCAAAGCCTAGCGGGGAAAACAACCCTGTCACCTGAACGCCCGTGTGAGAGAAGTCTGTGTGAGGTTCAGCTATCGGACATTTATCGATTGGTTTATTTCACACATTATCGGCTGTCAGATCCTTGGTCTGTCTCTTTCAAATCATTTTCGTCTGACAGAAAAACAAATGTGCTATAATTAGTGTTCTGGGAGGACTTCAAAAGCAAAGCAAATATGCAAAATACTGTTGGATTTACTTGGAATAAAAAATCTAGAAATGAGCCTTTGCTTAAAAACAAGCATGCAATAAACAGGGCGAAGCATGATGTGACGGCATCCATTGAGAATAGGTGTGTGTCCCGGACGTCCCTCAGTCTGTCTGCGGATGGAGGTCGTGGCCCGCCGAGGGTTTGGCAGAGGTCACGGATGAAAGTCAGATCGGCTGTGGCCAATTTCACAGCCAGCAGACGCGTACGCCACTGAACTAGCGCGACAGGTGGGGGATGCTAATTGGCAGTGTGTGTACGGTGACTGAGGGGTCGGGGAGCGCAGAGCTGTCAGCGTGAAGAAGAGGGGGAGCAGGTGGGTTTATTTCGGGATTACGTGTGCCGATTTAAAGTGGACAATCGTCTTAACTCATCTTTGATCACCAAAATGACATATTTAATAATTTTTTTTTCTTGAAAACAAACTTCATGCCTCAAAATAGTTTGAATGTAACTCTATATTAGAGATGTGACGGAGATAAAATACTCACACTGGTTAATCGGGGGAAGGGCGGTGTATAAAATGTTTAAAAAAAATGAACTCGCTTATAAAAAGCTGGTGCGGCACTGCGTTTTACTTTCACTTTTAAATTAGTGTCAATTCAACCGTCGCAGGAAGTTTGATTGACAGGCGATCTGGCCAATCTGCCATTTTTGGTCACATTGGTTACACGTTGATCTGATTGGTTACAAGGTCGTTTGTGATGTCAGAAACACCAGCGATTTCAAACCGTTTTTTTGGTTCACTGCAGAACCAAGATGTCCATGTCGTTCTTTCTTCAGTTGAAAAGAAATTAATGTTTTTGATAAACATTCCAGCATTTTTCTCCATATAATGGACTTTAATGGGAACCAAACGGTTCAAGGTCCAGAAGACGGTTTCAGTGCAAACTACTAACTGTTCAAAGCGCTTTAAACGATGAGTAAGGGTCTTATCAAGCGAAAATGAATGAGTCATTTGGTTCATTCGACGAACGAATTGACTCGGATAAAGATTCGTTCATTTTGTTGAACGAGTTTGAACGGGAGAGTCACGAACGCACATCACAGTACAGAGCAAGGCGAGCATTTGAGCTTATAAAACTTAAACTTTGTTATTTATTTATTAAATGAGCGATCGTTTCGCTTGATAAGAGCCTTATTCATCGTCTGGGATCGTTTAAAGCCCTTTGAACAGTTTGTAGTTTGCACTGAAACTGTCCTTTGGACCTTGAATCGTTTGGTTCCCATTGAAGTCCATTATATGGAGAAAAATCCTGAATTTCTTTTCGACTGAAGAAAGAAAGACATGGACATCTTGGATGACATGGGGGCGAGTAAATTATCAGCAAAAGTTTTTTAAAAGGAACTACTCCTTTAAGGAGAAAAATTAAGACTAAGAGTAAATAAAAAAAATAGCTGATGAAATTAACACTATTCAACTGTCATCATGGTAAAATCACTATAATCTATGGCTTTTTGCTTTTATAAATCATTAATAAAAGCAATATGATAAAACATCAATGTTCAGAAGAATTCAGAGTTGTTTAGTCTAAATAAATATAAAAAAATGTAACTGACGTAATTATCAGAATAAGCAATTCCTCTACCTAGTAATATTCTTATTAATTAATATACAATGCACATCAGAACGAAGCCTTCTCTTATTTTGATTTGTTGATCGCTCTGTTTTCCCATTTCTCAACGTTGTTTGTAAATTTTATGTATCAATATTTATCAAATGAATATTGAGACAGGAAAATAATAATTCAATGATGTAAACAGGGGTCAATTCTTCAGACAAAAATAGTGTCTAAAGTCAGTTCAGTGTTGATTCAGTTTAATCATCACATATGAAATGAGTTCAGCTCTGTAGAAAACCGTGATGTCATCGTCCAGTTTTCCGACAGAAATATTGCTGAATATCATGTGTCCCCAGAGAAGACAATATCGAGGAACTGTGCAAATACTAGTCTTATCTGATGTTTCTCATATATTTTTATATAATCAGATGTGGTCTGGTATTGATATCTGAGAGAGAGTGAAGGGAACGTGTGCTCTTGAAACGGATGAGTCACACTGATGCGCATGGCCTGTTGCGCTTCCATCATTTACAGACACTTCAGTCGCGCGGAGAGACTCGCGTCGGCCTCGCTCGTCCGCGTGACGCCGCGACTCATCCGCGAGCACTGGAGAATATGGCGATGAAGGCCATGAAATGTCAGGACACACGTGGTGTGTTCACACTGATGACACGTTTGCTGTTGTGCTAGTCAAGAGCTCTGTTTGTCAGGCATAAAAGCATTGAGCAGAAATGTGTGGGTTGGTTTCGTGAATGCATTAAAGGGTTCGTTTTGTCATGATTTATTCATATCTTTATGTCGTTCCAAACTCATGTGACTTTCTTTCTCTCGTAGAACACAAAAGGAGATATACTGTGCAATGTACATGCTGCTCTTTTCCATGCGTTTGGCTACGTTAACCGAAACAATTATATATTCTGCATTTAAATGATTTAATAAAATAAATGAGAAAAAAATATTATTAATAGTAAATATTCCCTTTACTAAATTTCAAACATTGTTAGTTTATGACTTCTTTAATCACAGCGAAGTGCATGATCGGAGCTGGTCATCTCAATAATGTCTTAATTGAGAGATGTAAAGATATTTTTAAGGGCTGTCAAAATTTTACGTTAACACATGCAATTATTTATTTTTTTCAGTTTAAATGCATTAATAATGATTTTATAATATTTTTTTTAAATAATTGTCTTTGTTGTTTTTCTACAATAATTTGGAGATTAACTTTGAAATAATTAGAATATAAAAATATATTGAAAACTTCAATGTTTGGTGCGATTAATCGCGATTTATTACAGAAAAATGTTAATTTTCTTTTTTATTTATTTATTTTTTAATTTCTTTGTTTTAATTTTTTTTTTTAAATAGATTGATGGCACTAATTTTTAGATATTTTCCCATACCTGCATCAGCAAATTTTAAGCAAATGAGTTTAAGTATGCTTGTTACTTGTTTATTTACTCATATAATTTACTGAATTTTATTATCACAGGAAATGGCGCGCAGAAAATGTGAATCATTGTCCATCGTTTTGCGAGCAACTGGTGATAAAAAAAAATGCTGCGTCGCCTTGAGTCGGTGCATCACTACTGAATGACTGTGCTTTTGCTGTGTGTGTGTGTGTGTGTATTAGAGAGTATATTTGTGTATTAAATTGAGGTCTATTATTGCGGCTCCCCGGGGTGTGTGTCACGTCTCAGGACTTCACAGATGATCAGATTTACAGTGCTGGATCAGGCACGCTTTAGCAGACGGCCTTCTTTGTGCCTGACACCAACACACACACACACTCACTCATTCATGTCTACGTTCTTTTATCTGTTCATAGATTTTTTTTAAGTTCACTTGCTTATTAATGCATTTGTGTATTCATGCATTAAGTCAATTTTTCTATATTTTTACTATTTGTTGATCATTTACTTGTTCATTAAAATCACAATTATGAATAGACAACTAAACAAAATAACGTAATTTCTAGATGTTCTGACAAAATTTTTCAACGACTCACTGAATGAAGACTTCACTTGTTTCATTACTGGATGAATCAGTGTTTTAAACAAATCTCTTGAACAAATGATTCAATTACAAATTAATTTTTAACCGTTACTTGTCGCCACCTACTGGTGTAATTATCTAATCAATACAATCTTTATTTGAAGCATCAAGTTACTTTCAAAAGGTGATTTGCTCTAATTTGATCAGTACCGAAGACATCAGTGTATATATCTGAGCTATAAACTTTTATCCCAGCACTTTTGAATGATTGTAACACAGAAATAATGATACTATGATGTTAAAAAAGCTGATTCATACTATACATGAGTCATGACAAAAGTTTAATACACACATCCGAATTATTGTCATTTAGGTCATTCGTGCAGCTCTAGTGTTTATGTATTCAATACTTTTTTGAATTGAACTAATTGAATCGTTTATTTAGTCCTACGTTCATTAAATTGTTAATTTATGCATTCATTCATGACATGCTCAGGATATTTAAATGTACTGCTGATTAAAATATTTTTGTTAATATATAACAAAACTCAATTTACTGTACGATTAATTTTAGGCCGAGGCCTGAAAACAAAGATCACCGTTTTACCGCAGAATTAATATAATGCTGCTTTAACAACCAATATTGTGGCTGGAAAAGGTTGTTTTGTTGTGTTAGAGTTCAATTATATTGCAAAGATTGGCCAGTTTATTCAAAGACCAAGAGAAAATCTGGGTTATTGAATGACCAGAGCTAGAGCCCGACCGATAAAGGATTTTGAAGGCCGATACCGATACAAATATTTTTGGGTTTTAAAATCCGATATATCGGCCGATATTTATTTTTATTATTAAATATTGTTGGATTTCTCACACGTGTAAAAGAAAAGCTAACTTTTCTGCACAAGATACGTTTGATACTTTTTCTCTATGTCTAAATGTTCACTCCTCGCAAGTCTAACTTATATTTTACAATGCAGGGACTGTAACTAGAGATAAGCTAGTTATAAATACAGTAATCATTACTTTATTTAGGCAGAAAAAGTTCATTGTGGTTTCCAAGCTCATTAATGTTAACGTTGGAGATAGTGGCATTAGCTAGATTTATGGTTAGCTAGTCTATGATGAGCCATAATTTAGCAGTAGATAACATCATACTGCAAATTGTAAAACATACATTTTCAATATAACAGGCCAAGGAGAGATGATTAAAGCGTGTTTCGTCTGTTTTTATTTTATTTTTTAATTATTATTCATTTATCGGCCATTATAACTGCCGATACCGATATTATGGAAAATGCCTAATATCGGCGGATAATATCGGTCTGGCTCTAACCAGAGCTAATATTGTTCCCTCGCTCCGGCTCAACACAAGGTTGGCTGTCATCATCATCATCATCATCATAATCAGTGTTTTTCCAGACCTCGAGACTTCAACTTGTGGTTTGATGCATCAGCACAACTAAAAACAAACAGAAAGAGTGTGCTAAGCGAGTTAAGATGCAACACGTGAATCTTTTATTATTTGTGCAACTCCCACACAGACCACGAGGACGTCCATGTTGAATCACGGCACCTGGTTAACTCGGACTGCGTATAGAAATCAGTGTGAAATCTGAGGAGCTTTCTGTGGCGCAGAATCTGTGCCGGTGTTCATGACATGCTCAGGCACTGATAGATGTACGTGTGTGTGTGCTTCTGGGATGTCCCTGCAGATGACGGGTTATGTGAAAATAGGCATTTTAATGAGAGTCTTTCTCAGGCTTAGGTGAGCGGGATCTAGTCTTTCTTGCGCATTAATCTCAGACGCGTCAGAGCCGTCTGTGGGATTATTGCTGCGTGTCCAATGCATGCATAATTACCAGCGGGAGGAACGGCTTTAAATGCATTTCAGGCATGTTCACATGATGTCATAATCTGACATTATACTGCTTCATTTATTACACTCAGTATATATATATATATATATATATATACACTATAAAAAAAAACATTTTCAAGATTTGTTATCACAACATTTTTTCTATTGTCAAATCAACTTAAATAATTTATTTAGTTGAGATAACTTATTATTTGAAGTTTCTGATGATTAAATTAATCTCCTTCATTGTATTAACTCACTTTTTCCAGTTCAATCAACTTAAAATTTTAAAGGCAACCAGGTTACTTAATTTTAAGTTAAACCAACAATATTTTTTACATTGCAAGTATTTATTGTTATTAATATTATTGTTACTACTACTATTAGTATTATTATCAGTTATTTATATATATATATATACTGTATATTTAAGTTGCAAGTGCATGCAAAGACAAATGTTGCAGTGTTTTACATAAACTCACAGCCAAAATAATATAGTTTCCAGTATAAAGAGACAATAAATATACATTTATTAGTTTTACACATACACAAACATATTCATATTCACATATTTATTCACAAAAGTGTCTTCTTGAAATAAATTGTTACAGGATTGTATTGTTTTTCTCTATTAAGAGCTGCTTATTCATGCATTAAATATGTGAAATTAAACAACTTTATATTGAAAACTGCACTGCAGACATGCATATTAGATAGATGTAAGATTTACGCACTTATGTGTGCGTTTGTAACATTAACTAAACCAGCGTCAGGCCGTATTTCCCCATAAGTCTCTCTCACCTCATTATTTGTAATTGCCTTTTCCGCTACAGTGAAACTCACTTTGGGGAAGCAGTGATCTGGAAGAAGCTGATCCCTGCATCCAGTCTAATAAACTCACTTCTCACATCTGCAAATAACATCTCAGCAGAGGAAAGAGTCTGAAACATCCCAAAAATGAGGATGCACTGACCAGAAATTACTCCAAACTGCATTTTGCATGATTTCTTTTTCTGTTTAATTTGTTTACGTTAGAAAAAAAAGTGTAAAAGCATTGTTCTTGCGTTGCAAATATGACCTGGACATTTAAAGGAGTAGTTCACTTTAAAAAAAAAAAAAAAAAAAAAAACTTTTGTCATCCAAGATGTCCATGTCATTCTTTCTTCAGTTGAAAAGAAATTAAGGTTTTTGATGAAAACATTCCAGGATTTTTCTCCATATAATGGACTTCAATGGGGACCAAACGGTTCAAGGTCCAAAAGACAGTTTCAGTGCAAGCTACAAACTGTTCAAAGGGCTTTAAACGATTTCGGTCGATGAATAAGGGTCTTATCAAGCGAAACGTTCGCTCATTTAATAAATAAATAACAAAGTTTAAGTTTTATATGCTCAAATGCTTGCCTTGCTCTGTTCTGTGGTGCGAGTTCGTGACTCTCCTGTTCGAACTGGTTCATCAAAATGAACAAATCTTTTCCCTAGTCAACTTGTTTATTTCGTTCCTTGAATGAACCAAATGACTCGAAAAATGATTCGTTCATTTTGATGAACAGGAGAGTCACAAACGTGCATCACAGAACAGAGCAAGACGACCATTTGAGCTTATAAAACTTAAATTTTTTTATTTATTTATTAATTGAGCGATCGTTTCGATTGATAAGACCCTTATTTATCGTCTGGAATCGTTTAAAGCCCTTTGAACAGTTTGTAGTTTGCACTGAAACTGTCTTTTGGACCCTGAACCATTTGGTTCCCATTGAAATCCAATATATGGAGAAAAATCCTGGAATGTTTTCATCAAAAACCTTAATTTCTTTTCGACTGAAGAAAGAAAGACATGGACATCTTGGATGACACGGGGGTGAGTAAATTATCAGCAAATGTTTTTTTTTTAAAGTGAACTACTCCTATAAGGAAATTAAGCATCACAGGTTGTAGACTCACAGATCAGTACTTGGTTCTGTGCAAGACTAAAGAATTAGTGTAATGTTTCAATTCCTTCTGTATTTCACCAATACACTCAGAGCCCTTCATTTTAAAGCAGGAAGTGATGTCGCTGAACAGCGCTCACGGCTGTGTAGGTCATATTCCATATGATGATGTGATGATGCGTGAAATGGATCAGAACTCCGGAAGAGGGTTGACTCTTTTTCTACTTTCTCATCCACCTTTGCAACGCCAACCTTGTCGGCTCTGGTTGCAGGCGAGTTCACTTCACTTTGACCGCTAGAGAAAACTCATTGGTGGTCGTTGATGGCTGTGGGCGAGCAGCCACCCAGAACGCACCACAGACACACGAGACACCTTGTGTTCACAGCTTCATCATGCGTTTTCCCGTTTCTGAGCAGGTTTTGAAGTGTCACTCAGTCTGAGAGCGTGAAGGCATGAGAGATCAGCCCGGCTCCATGAGATTTGCCCTTCAGCGACGCTAACTGACAACACATTTTCAGGCTGATAACCGGGGCATGGCCATATCTCTATTCCTTGTGACATTCAACTTCACTCTCTTGTTTTGTGGTTAAGGTTTGTGGCGAATGCACAGGGATAATAGCCAGAAAGTTACCGATTCGAGTTCCTGAAAGTGCAAACCATCAGCCATTGTGGCCCTGAGCGAGACATAAAGACATCATGAAATCAACACATTAACCTTGTTTATTGTTTTAATATTTGTTCCCAGTTTTATTAAAAGCTTCGTTAGTGTATGTTGTTCTAAAGGCCGTTTTTCTTCATCAGTCATCAATAAGCACTCGCTTTACTTCTAAACTCCAAGGGGATCGTGAGTTGACGAAAAGCTAATAATTCATTAATTTGTGTATTTTGTTTTGTTTTTTTGTATTATCATATTTTTTAATTATTTATTGAAGTGTTTTTATTATTATTTATATAGTTTCTGGAGTTATGAATGTGGAGTAGCCTTTGCTGACATGCCGTTAAATTATAAATAAATATATTGAAATAAATCATTTTAAAATAAAAACAATCAAAAATAAAATAAAAAATATATTTTATTACCTGATTATCGAAATATTAACTTAAAATCTCAGGGTTCAGCTGACAATCAAACTAAGTGCGGGAATCCCTGAATTAATATGATACTGGTTAATGTTAATTTATTAAGGATTATGGCAAGAATTGCAAAAAGAAGCATTGTGTTTGGTTACGTAGAGATGAACTGGAGAATGAACCTCAACCTCCATGTCTTGGTTTGGAAATACATTCATTTAATATTCAGTTTTTACTTTGCAACACATGATAACGCTGAAGAAGAAAGCTTGTTTGCAAATGTTGTCTCATATTGAAGTCTTTAGATAAGAGTTTAGTCAGCTGAGATACATGATGTCCTGTTCATGACATTCAACTGTTTGTGTGTATACAATGAGAGAAACTTGTTTTTATCATTAACCGAGGCATCAAGCCGTCTGCAGTGTTCGGACTCGGAGGGCCGCCCTCATCAGAAGTAATGCGGCTCGCCGCTGGAAGAAAGGCCCATTGAGACTCAGATGCAAATGGGTGTTTGGGTGTTGGAGGCCACAACTGAGGCTCAATTCTCCTTCTCCTCGGAAAATGGCCCCTGTGTTTGTCCCACCCACCAGCTCAGTCGGATTACTTTTGACTGCAGGCCCGGAAAATCAAGGAAACCGGAGTCGAGGAGAGAAGCGGGTCCGCAGTTCAAGCTCGATCGGTCAAATAGTAGAGGATGACAAAGGGAATTTAAAGGAGTAGTTCAATTTTGAAAAAACTTTTGCTGATAATTTACTCACCCCCATGTCATCCAAGATGTCCATGTCTTTCTTTCTTCAGTCGAAAAGAAATGAAAACATTCCTGCATTTTTCCCCATATAATGGACTTCAATGGGAACCAAACGGTTCAAGGTCCAAATGAGAGTTTCAGTGCAGCTTCAAAGGGCTTTAAATGATTCCAGATGATGAATAAGGGTCTTATCAAGCGAAACGATCGCTCATTTCAAACATAAATAAAAAGTTTAAGTTTTATAAGCTCAAATGGTCGCCTTGCTCTGTTCTGTGTGACTCTCCTGGTCGAACTCGTTCATCAAAATGAACGAATCTTTTTCCGAGTCAATGCGTTCATTTCGTTCGTTGAATGAACCAAATTACTCGAAAAAAGATTCGTTCATGGTCGAACTCGTTCATCAAAATGAACTAATCTTTTTCCGAGTCAATGCGTTCGTTTCGTTCGTTGAATGAACCAAATGACTCAAAAAGATCTGTTCATTTTGATAAACGAGTTCGAACAGGAGAGTCACGAACGTGCATCACAGAACAGAGCAAGGCGAGCATTTGAGCTTATAAAACTTAAACTTTGTTATTTATTTATTAAATGAGCGATCGTTTCGCTTGATAAGACTCTTATTCATCGTCTGGAATCGTTTAAAGCCCTTTGAACAGTTTGCACTGGAACTTGAACTGTTTGGTTCCCATTGAAGTCCATTATATGGAGAAAATCCTGGAATGTTTTCATCAAAAATCTGGAGAAAAAAGCAGCATGGATGACATGGGGGTGAGTAAATTATCAGCAAAAGTTTTTTCAAAAGTGAACTACTCCTTTAACATTCTCCGTCGTTTAGCGTTTGGACGGATGACAGTAAAAATTAGGAATTCATCTATTGTTAGGAGATTGTGGGATTTAATCTGCAGGGAAAATCTCAGTGTAAGTCTATTATTAGAGTCTGAAAACACTAATTCCTCCAGCCAACTTCCACTTGACCTCACTTATACCCTAATTAGCAAGTTCACCCTAAACGCTCATTTCCTTGATAATGCGTTACGTTTATATGGGCGAGAGATGGGAATTACTGGGCTTGAGTCTGGGGCACGGATATTAAATGGGTTAAGTGGTTTTAATCCTAATCTCTCCATGAAATGGATAACAGTGTTCCCAGTCCTCACTGGGATTGAGTTGAGGAGACTGTACAGAACATTTACTGTCAGTTGATGGGGTTGGTGCTGCGTCTCAGATGTTTCAGGTGCGCTCCTTCGTTTCTGAGCTTTGAAAGGGGCGAGAGCTTTTAGGGGTTCAAAGAAGTCATTCACAGTAAGTGGAGTTAATTTGTCTAAAAGCTTTCTGGTTACCTGATACCCTCCTGGTGCTCACAACTGATTGAAAGGCTTTCCCTAATGCACTTAAACAGCTGTGGTGTGACGCTGCACATGTGAGGTGCTTATGTGGGCGAAACGGGTTCAAATCTGAATCAGGCAGTATCCTGATGCTCCTTTCCTCACCGTTATTCCCTGTTTATCTATCTATCCATCTATCGATCGTTTTTTTGTTCCTTCGTTCATTCCTTCTATCTATATATCTGTCTATGTTTTTCACCTACAGTATTTATATTTATATCCATCACTCTATCATCCATCCATCCATCTGTTGTTCTATCCATCCATCCATCCATCTATCGTTCCATCCATCCATCCATCTATCGTTTCATCCATCTATCTATCATTCCATCCATTCATCATCTATCGTTCCATCCATCAATCTCTCTATCGTTCCATCCATCCATCCATCTATCGTTTCATCCATCTATCATTCCATCCATACATCATCTATCATTCCATCCATCAATCTCTCTATTGTTCCATCCATCATCTATCGTTCCATCCATCCATCATCTATCGTTCCATCCATCAATCTCTCTATCGTTCCATCCATCCATCAATCGTTCCATCTATCTATCCAAGCCTATCATTCTATCCATCCATCCATCCATCGTTCCATCCATCTATCTATCATTCCATCCATCCATCATCTATCGTTCCATCCATCCATCCATCTATCGTTCCATCCATCTATCTATAATTCCATCCATCTATCATTCTATCCATCCATCTAACATATATCTATCGTTCCATCCATCCATTTATCTATCCATCTATCTATCGTTCCATCCATCCATTTATCTATCCATCTATACACCGTTCCATCCATCCATCTATTGTTCCATCCATCTATTGTTCCATCCATCTATCTGTCATTCCATCCATCTATCTATCTATCTATCTATCATTCTATCCATCCATCTATCGTTCTATCCATCCATCCATCCATCCATTGTTTCATCCATCCATTTATCTATCTATCCATCTATCTATCCTTCCATCCATTTATCTATCTATCTATCTATCTATCTATCTATCTATCTATCTATCTATCTATCTATCTATCTATCTATCTATCTATCTATCTATCTATCTATCTATCTATCCATCCATTTATCTATCCATCTATCTATCGTTCCATCCATCTATCTATCTATCGTTCCATATCATTATTCTGCGTCCCTTTCATACCTTAAATCAAATTCAGGAATTGAATTTGAATTGAAAAGGCCGTCTGAATTCAGTTCTGTCTCACACAGGTATGAGTATGAGGGACAGTCCAACGAAAGTCCCAACATGATGACAAGGACGCTTCTGTCTGAAGACTGTCTTTGTCAGCACTCCCAGGGCTCATCCTGTTAAGCCTCTCTGATCTCACCCTCTCGTTGTGCCGTATAGTAATCAAGCCTATTATTTTAAGTGGCGTGCGGGAGAGTGACGGGCCCGGCGTGACCCACTGTACTTTCGTTCGGTGCTGGCCAGACCACACGACAGCAATGTCACTGAGAACACTGCACTGCCTTTCACATCAACATTTGCTTGTTTTTCTTGCCAGTCATAGAGATTGTATCACAATTTCAAGTTGTAGTAAATCTATATGGGTCAGTCTAGTAGTCCCTTGAGCTCAGTAGTGTTTTGTTCATGCCGCATTAATGGTTGTCTAACTCGTTTGTTCTGACATTTCGGGTCTGTCATGTCGTGCTAATGCAGGGATACTTGACCGTTTTAAATCTGGTTGCGTATCGCCTTTGAGGTCAAAGTTGCTCCAGATATAGTATTTTTCACTGAAGTAACGCACACACTTGAGCGGCAAAATCTGGTTTGTACTGCAGCTTCACTTTTCAAGTCACATTTATCTATATAATGCTTTATACACTATAGATTGTTTAAAAGCAGCCTTACAGTAATAAAGAGGTCTTTGAAAATACATGCACTAACCATGGGTGGTGGAAAAAGTACATTTTCTGTCTCCACCAAATTAAAAATGCTGCACAAAGTGACAAATTGAGTCAAATAAAAATGTGTTTGATCTTCAAAATACAGTCAAACTAGTGAAAATAGAAGCTAGTATGTAATTGCCTTGTATGTAAAAAACTTTTATTGTGTAATTGGCAAGATTGTGATAACATCCAAAACTCAGTTCGGTGCAAATGCAGATTCATTTGTGATTCTGTGTATTTAAACCACTCTTTTTCTTTTCCTCTCAAGACAAACATTAAATGAAACTAGATTGATTGTGTGTTGTGTTACACTGCCATAAATGGCCTGGACACGATGCAAATAGATGTTAATGAGTCTATCTATCTTTCCATCCATCCATCTATCGTTCCATCATCTATCTGTCATTCCATCCATCCATCCATCTATCGTTCCATCCATCTATCTATCCTTCTATCCATCCATCTATCTATCCATCTATCTATCTTTCCATCCATACATCTATCGTTCCATCATCTATTTGTCGTTCCATCCATCCATCCATCGTTACATCTAGGGCTGCAACAACTAATCGATAAAATCGATTATAATCGATTATGAAAATCGTTGTCAACGAATGTCATTATCGATTAGTTGGTCTGATTACGTCACGGGGATTGTTTACGGAACATGCGCTTCTTACATGCGCTTCATGAGGCGCACATGCAGTCTCTCTCCCTCGCCGCTCTACCCTGTCTCGCGCGCACAACACGGACAGTTTGGAGCACATTATCTTCTGTCTCGCATGCGCACTCTTGATTCAGTGAGTTTGAACTAATTTGCGGTCATCAGGAAACCGCTATCAATATGCAGCACACGAAAATCATTCACCTTTCGGTAAATTCGCCGTTTTGAAACCAAAATAGGTGACCTACGTTAATCGTGTATACTTTATGAAGCCATACTATAGTATAATGTGAGATAGAAATGTATATTTAAGTCATTAAATTCAAGTTAACCTAAGCTTTTCCCTCCACTGCGGCTGTCAGTCATTCAACAGCGCGTCGCGTTACAACAGTTAACATGATGATCTCTTTCCAATGATTCAATGTTATTATTATAATTGATCCGTAGATAAAGGTCTATGATGGTTTTTCTATCTTGCTAGACTTTTATTGCTGTAACTTAATCACTTTCTACTGAGTGTCTGTTAGATCACAACACTATAGTAGAGTCGGCGCAGTATAATTGTTCTTCACGTGCACAGTAGCCTAACTGAAATTTAAAACTGTTAAAAGAAAAGGCTTAATAAACTATTGCATAGATACTGTATACACCGTCAATATGTCTTTCTCTTTCCTTGGTGCTTTTAACTTTAATGCGGCGGACACTGAAGAGCTGCGCGCCGCCCAGTGACTCCGTGTTGCTTCAAGCGCGTCATTCAGTGCTCGCGATGCGCATTTGCACTCTGTGCAGCTCTTTCATGATCATGTCATAATACTTTTTAGCGCAATGAAAGCTTATTAATAGCCTTTCTTGTTCTGTCCTATCTATTATATTTTGCTTCCTCACTAAACAGCTTTAAAACAGCTGTGCATCTGATTTTACGATGTTTTTCATGAATGTATAACAACAATACAAATAGCAATGTGTACGTTTTACCAGAGTTAGTGCTACACTTATTGTCTCTTATTTGTTCCCCACTAAGGAATGTTTTTTTCACTAAATGTTTAGATTTTATAAAATTATTGTGCACTTGTGATATTTCTAGGCTAAGTTTTGCTGAGTTATCCACTAATATAGTTTACAATAGCATTTTTGTCATAGGTTATGGTCATATATATTTTTTTTATTTGTTGTTTTTCTTTATAATGAAGTTATCTGTATTAAGTAGATTGTTTAACACACAAAAGAGTGTGGTTTTTAGGGTTTTATTTTGTTATAATAAACAAAAAATGAAATATAATTTTTTATCCGATTAATCGAAAAAATAATCGTCCGATTAATCGATTATCAAAATAATCGTTAGTTGCAGCCCTAGTTACATCCATCTATCTATCATTCTATCTATCCATCCATCCATCTATCTATCTTTCCATCCATATTTCTATCGTTCCATCATCTATCTGTCATTCCATCCATCTATCCATGTATCTATCTTTCCATCCATATATCTATCGTTCCATCCATCAGTCTATCATTCCATCCATCTATCCATCGTTCCATTCATCTATCTGTCATTCCATCCATCTATCTATCGTTCCATCGTTCCATTCATCTATCTATCGTTCCATCTATTTATCTGTCATTCCATCATCTATCTTTCGTTCTATTGTTCCATTCATCTATCTGTCGTTCCATCATCTATCTGTCGTTCCATTCGTCTATCTGTCATTCCATCCATCTATCTATCGTTCCATCATTCCATTCATCTATCTATCGTTCCATCTATTTATCTGTCATTCCATCATCTATCTTTCGTTCCATTGTTCCATTCATCTATCTGTCATTCCATCCATCTATCTTTCGTTCCATCGTTCCATTCATCTATCTATCGTTCTATCATCTATCTGTCGTTCCATAGTTCCATTCATCTATCTGTCATTCCGTCCATCTATCTTTGTTCCATTGTTCCATTCGTCTATCTGTCATTCCATCCATCTATCTATCGTTCCATCGTTCCCTTCATCTATCGTATCAGCTGCAAAGTGAAGTGAATCAGGCATTTTCAGTGATACTGTCAATCAACGGTACGTCATTTTGCCAAACTGAATCGGTGTAAACAAAGCTTAATTTTTACAAAGATTGTGCTACACCTGGAATTCAATCCAGTTCATATTCATTTGTGATGCGATGTTTCTTTCAGGATGTGAAATACAGTAAATGACGCCATGTGACGCTCATTGCGATGACAAGCCGTCATGAACCTTGTGCCTCCTCTTTAAAGTGTCTTCTGCTTTTTATCTCCTTTAATGTCTTAGTTTATCTCATCTCGGATTTCTAAATCCGGTGCCTCCATTAATTGCAGTGATGCAGTATTGTGTAGCACGTCGAGGATCGGTCATTTGATACAGAGCTTCCATCAGCCCCATTCCTGCCGAGTTTCACGGTAAAAATAGACCATCCCTCCTTCATTATTGAATCAGCAGTCTCCTCTCAATCACAGCAAATCAAACCTCTCATACATATTCCAGAACGATCCTTTGAACAGCGTCGAAAATCTACTTCTTAGTCTACTTCTATCAGGTGTCTTTCACTTCTCCTCGCCATCCGTCACTTCAGAGAGTCCGTCTTTCGGCCCGGACTGATTGGCTTTGACACCTTTCAGCTTTTGGCCTGACGGCTGAGCAACACTGTTAGTCCAGCACCAGCAGGGATATCGACAGCCATCGGCACCCTGATCCTATGGATTACAGCGCTGCATATTTGGGAATTTGAGGGTGTTAAATGTCTAGACCTGTCTCCAACTTGGCCTATAATTGATTATGTGTTTCTAACGAAGGATATTAGCATCATTTACACTAGTGGTCCAAAGTTTAGAATAGCTAATTTTTACCCACCAGCGTTTTTTCAGCGTCATTTTCACCAAAGTATTCATATTTTGTTGTATGAATACATGCAATTTATCAAAGGAAAGAACAGACCCTCATTGTAGCTTCATGCATTCCTTTTTTATCTTGAAAGTTTCATAAAAAATGAACATTTTGAGCAAAAAAGCTGAGAAAATCACGTTTTTGTGCACAGTCAGCGTTCAAAATCAGCGTTCAATAGGTTTGGTGAATGGAAACTAGAGCCAGACTGATAAAGGATTTTGAAGGCCGATACAAATATTAGTTGGTTTTAAAATCCGATATATCGGCCGATATTATTATTCTTATTTCAGAAACGCACAAAAAATATTAACAGATTTTCCTAACATTAGTTATTTGTAGTTATTTATGAGTTTTACCTAAAATAATATGATAATGCATTTTAAAAAGAAACTTAAAAAGAAACAGAGGAACATCAAAATATGTTAAAGATCTGATAAATAAAATAATAATTGGTCCCTACATTGCCTTATAGTTATAAGCTACCTTATAATTACAATATCAGCTTGCCTGCACTTTTTGACAACACTCATGACATGGTTGAAGCGTGATTAGTCCGTTTTATTTTATTTTTGAAATATTAATTTATTGGTCATTATAATTGCCGATACCAATATTTTAGAAAATGCCTAATATCGGCCTGCCGATATATCGGTCTGGCTCTTATGAAAACGCAAAGCTGTGTCAATAACTCAAAGCATTTAAGTGATCGCAAATGCAACGTATTTTGTGTGTGATCAATCACCCAAGGTCTCGCGTTAACAAAAGTCAGATATTTCGGTTCCCGGTGCTGCGGTGAGCTGATTCAGCAGTGTGGAGATCATGGAAATGACAGCCATGCTCCTTTTAGATCTAGTTTCGCCTTATTTATAGCACACTATCTCCATTGTAATCCGAGTAAGGAAGGATACCTGGACATCTTGCGCTTTTATCCTTGTTGTCATAAACCAACACAAGCAAGCAAGACCTCAGATAAGCTGAGCGAGCACATTCCTGCGAACGCTTCCCAAGCTGTTTTAAAGGGATTTGTGACCTCCCTGCAACAATGCAGAGTACACAATAGCTTATATAGGTCACTTCTCTACTTTAAAACGTTTCATACCCTTGATAAGGAAGCGTAAGTATTATGATTGATTAAATATTATGCAATTTGATCATAGTGAAATAAGCACGATAAATGAATTAATGTGGTTTGTACACATTTATATCCTGCTTTGTTCTTCATTTCAATCAGGTTTTCATTTTTTTGCATATATGAAGCATTGCATCTGGTTAGCAGTGAGCTAGTTTCAGTGTAAGATAATGATTGTGTTTTTTAGTGCGTACTTAGAAGTTAAAAGCAGAAGCAGCTAGCAATATCTCTAACTTAAAAGTTAAAGATATTGCAAAATGGATAAGCTTGCGTACATGCACACGTACTGTATGTGCGTCAGCTTTTTTCTACATTGTACTAGTTTTATTTTTTTTTTGCATGTCATTTGTTTTTAAAAAACATAAAAAAGACATTAAACAGAATTAAAAAATGCAGAATTCAAAAATAATAATAATATATACCGTTAAATTGTATATTTCTTAAAAAACAGTTTCAGAAATATAATAAAAACATTTTAAAGAATTATAAAAAAAACTTTCAAGAATTTTTCATTTTTAAATTTAAAAACAGAAATAAAAAATACAGAATTTAGAAATATGTGAAATTACATTATACATAATTAACCATATTTATAATAAAATTACAGATTTCTTTGTACTAGTGTACTAATTAATATTTTACTCAGTCATATCTATATTTTAGTTTCCTTCATCTTCCTTGTTTTGTAAGTATATCATGAGTGTGTGATGTGTGTGTGCTCAAGGTTAGCATGGCGATCTCGCAGCTGATGCTGTAGGACTCATGCAGGGCGATGAGCATCTGCAGAACAGGAGTGTGTGTGTGTGTGTGTGTGTGTGTCTGCAGTATGTGCTTCCGCTGCGCTTCTTTAACCCCTCCTCCACTGTTTCTCACACTCGTATCGGTTCGGCCTCCCGTGTCACTGGATATCCTGCAGTGGAGTTTAATGCAAACACGCGCTGACCTTGTGAGAATATTCTTCTAACTTTGGCCTACTTAATTAATATTGCAGTGTGGAACCGACATCTTCTTTGCATTGATCCTGCTTGTATTTCATGTAGAGTATTTAGCTCTCTTCTGTTTTATTGCAGAGGCTAACTTTATTGATGTTATTTCTCATATTGTGAAATAATATTTTGGTCATATCTCTCACCACTAAAGTGTATTTCATGCTTTTAACTAAACTGATTTATGATACTATTAATATAACGAACATTCACCATTGAAATATTGCTTTCAAACAGTTTTATTTTGTTAATATACTCATTATATTATGCTTTTGCAGTTGCGGCATCTTCCACTCCTGAAAATAAATGAAAACAAACCTTCACCCCTTGGGATAAATGAGTAGAAAGTCAATTCAAATATGCATAATAGATGTTGTTGTTGTTGATTTTTCTGCAGAGGTAAACTTATTGATGTCTGTTTACTGATGATTACTAAAATTATTTTATTTGGTAATAAAAAAATAAATACAAATGTCCAGATTAGAATTGAAATGTCTGAACTAGAAATAGTAAGTGAAATTAAATTCTTAGGTGTCATTATTGACAACAAACTCCCACATAACTTACATAAAGTCAAAAATTGCAAAAACTCTGGCTATCCTGTTTTGTTTCTATGTTTGTTTGTAAATTTCTTTTTGAAGCTGACCGAAATAAAAATTATGAATGAATGAATAGGAAAAAAACAGACTAAGCAATAACTATAAATAAAAATCCATTCTGCAACTTTTGAATACATAATTATATTTTTTATAAACCAAATTATAAGCTTAAGTGCAAGATCCGAAAGTTGGTCGTTTTGTCGCTATGGTTACACACACACACACACACACACATGTACACGCCGTTGGCGGTGCGTTCAAAGTCATCTGTCAGTTGTGCAGTCCCAAAATCTCCTAAACAAAGTTAAAACCCAAAACTGATTAAATATGTGTTTTATTAAATATTAGTACATCGAAAACTGTACATGATATGTGTTTTTTAAATCAAGTGATCAAAGAGCTTGTTGCCGCGGCGATCAGTGGATACGTGGATACAGTGTTTTCTCGTCTTCACTTGGACGCGCGCTTCAATCCGTTGCGGATATCTTTGTGGATATTGTAGTATTGTGTTGCTAAATCCCTTGAGCACAATGTCGGTCTGAGACAGCGAGACCTAGACAAGACATTTCTTTTCTGTTAACCTTTTACCATGTCTTGAGTATCGCAATAATATCGTATCGTGAGTTCAGTTTCGTCACATGTATCGAATTGTGACACCTCTAGAAATGATTGTATTCATATTGAGATCTCCGATTTTGGGGCTGGCATTTGTTAGGGTACACTGGGGTCTTTTTCGTAGGAGACTTCAGCAAATGTTTCAATTGTAAAAAAAAATGTCGATTCTCACGAGTTGTTTCATTTGTGATCTCTCCTGTCGTAGGGTCGGTGTACGAGAGAGAACTGTAAGTACCTTCACCCACCAGCGCATCTGAAGACGCAGCTGGAAATCAACGGACGCAACAACCTCATCCAGCAGAAGACGGCGGCAGCGATGCTGGCCCAGCAGATGCAGTTCATGATCCCCGGCACCACCATGCAACCAGTGGTAGGAGACCGCACGTTTCCACTGGGCTTCTGCGGGGCATTAAATGGATTTTGTGGAAATTAAGGCCTTAAATGGCATTAAAAAAGCATTACATTTTAATCCTACAGGCAGTAAAAACCTAGATAGTTTTGAAGGATATTTTATATTATGAATTAGTTTCAATATAGCCTTCATAATTGAACTTTTTAATTTGCTGTCACAAAATATGTACGTTAGTGTGATAAACACATGGAGCCAGTTTGGTAATTGCAATTTTGGTATTGTTTCATCATTGTCAAACTGAATGGTTGCAATTCAGAATTTGGGACATGTCTGTTTAAATATAAATGAAATATTGTATAATAATACAGTAAACATAATATTTTTATTGTATAAAAATAATATTGTAATAATATTATATTTTATCTATATATATATATATATATATAAAATCTGTGGTTAGTCATGGGTCATTTTTTATAAATGGCATCAAAAAGCATTAAATTTAATTTGAAGATACCTGGAGAAATCCAGGATAATATAATAATTGTATTTTTCACAGTTCTTACAAATAAGTATTTTAAGCCTTATAATGTTTTGCCAATCATTATATATCTAACACAGATTGAACTGACGCAATAGTATAAAACTCTCCTGATGTTTTAATAACTATCACAAAAGTATAAAATAATGCATATTTGAAGAGTTCAGATGCAAAAGCCTCTAAGTGCCATTTGAAATTTTCTTCTAAAATGATAATTTTTATCAAGCTTGTATATTTAAGTTCAGTAATTTCACTTAAATGGCAATGATAATTACCTATTAATTGACATTTAAGTGAAATTACTGAACTTAAATATACAAGCTTGATAAAAATGGTAATTTTAGAAGAAAATTTCAAATGGCATTTAGAGGCTTTTGCATCTGAACTCTTCATTTTGTCACATTTTGGAACTTTGAAGGGTTAAAGTTTTGCTTAGTCAAATGCTTTTTACCATCATTGTGGTCAGAGTGGCATTAAAATGAAAAAAAAGAGCAATGATAATAGTGATGCTTGACTTTGCAAACAGCACTCTTGAGAAATATTAAACAGCAGTGTTTTGACATGCATGAAATTTGACATTTGTTTCTTTTTTTAATACTTTTTAAGATTTTTATTCTAAGTGACATTAAAAACAAAATTGAAAATTGAAATTTAGTTTAATTTAATTAATTGGAAAAATATTTTTAAATTTAGTAGACATTGAAAATTGAATATGATTTAAATATGTACAGTTAAATTATATCTAATTCTAAAAAAAAATAACAATTGTTGTCTTCACAGCCTACATTCCCTGTCAGCCAAGGTCTGGGCTCGAGCCCTGGACTGAGTTACGCGCCGTATCTGACTCCCATGAGCCACGGCATGGGTCTGGTCCCCACAGAGATGCTCTCCAGCACCCCTGTGATCGTCCCGGGCAGCCCACCGGTCAACGTGCCGAGCTCGTCCTCCACACAGAAACTACTGCGCACCGACAAGCTCGAGGTAAAGCGGCACACAGACACATTTCATTCAGCTTGAGTTGCAATTATTGAAACCTAGACAAAAGTTATTATAAAACCTAAGGAATAAAAAAGTAAGTCTAGTTCATGCTTTTAACTTAATTTTTACTATGTTAATAATTTACATACAGTAGCAATGAACGGAAGGGATAATTCAGATAATAAATAAGACCAATCATATGTCAGTATGCAAATGAATGCAAGCATAATTCAGTATGTAGATATTAGGATCATCACTGTCGGCTAAATTCTGAATGATGAACATTTGAGTGAAGTCGAGATCACTGTGTAATACAATTAAATATTTACCTTAAATATACTGCTTGCAGAAAGGTTTGTTATTTTAAAATGCACATTAAAATACTTAATTTTTGGCCCTTAAAAGGATGCAGTTTTGTAGTTTTGTATCTCTTAAAACTTAGTCGTCAAACCTTGAACCCTTGGGTTTAATGGGTAGAAAGTGAAATAAAATGTGCGAATCGATGTAAGAGAGAAAAGACAGCTCACAATTCAGTATATTGCCAGACATAAGAGAGAATTTATCTGATATTTTGAGGAATCGCAGTACAAAAATACAATCAAAATACAACATAAGATGTTTGGCGACATTTTAATATGCAAATATGTGTAAAAAACAAACAAAAAAAGAGATTTTTTATAAAGAAATGATGAATTTAATATAAATAAATGATGAAAGAAAGAAAAGACCCGTTATAAATCAGAAAACAAATTGACGTAAGAGAGAAAAGGCCAATCATTCAGCACGCAATTACATGTAAAAAAAACAAAAAAAGATCATTAATAATTCTGTGGCCGAGGGACGTGAGCGAACGGATTCAGAGCCACAAATTCAAGAAGAGAAAAAGAAAAGACCAATCACATGTCAGTATGCAGATTAATGCAGGCAAGCAGACCAGTCATAATTCAGTATGCAAATATTAGCATCATCACTGTCGGCTAAAACGTTTGAGTGTCAGTGGGAGATTTTCAGACTTTAATGTGTAAGTTTGTGAAGACCGAAGGCTTTTGTCTGTGTGTTAAAGATAGAGCTGAATTGATTACAGAAAAGTGTGAGGAGGGGGACAGAAAGAAGTGTGAGGCCTTTCAATTCAGCTCTGCCATGCAAGAAAATGATCAGTGTGGTTGAAACAATAACAGTTGAAGGTTGTGTGTGTGTGTGTGTGTGTCATTAAATATGCCATCACTTAGCAACTGACTGATATCTGTGATAATGAGAGGCTCCGTTCCTCCGCGGCCCTCCCACACCGAGAGGCTGTCGCTGCTTTTGTTAACCCTCTGGGGTTGTTCGGCCCAAATGGACCTGAAGAATTTATAAAATTTTTTTAAAAATCACAGCTTCCTCGGAATGGTCCGAAATTTGGTGACTTTGTTGGTATTTGGTATTTGAACACCCAAAAAAATTGGGGACAGGATGTGTATAGTCTAATTGGTTGTAAAAAAAAAATAGTCACACTTGGGGTGTTCGGGTCCAAATGGACTCACATCGAAAATGAATGGGAAATTGGCAAAAATGTGAAAATACTGAGTTTTTTTGTGCGTACAATCTACAAATCAGCCACAATCTTGAAAAAAAAAACACAACAGTGAAGGGGTGAATCTATAAAACATCAAGAGAGCAAAACAGACACACACACACACAAACAAACACACTTTTATACACAAACACACCAAAAAATTCAGATTATACATGCGTTTTGCATTTTTAAAATGCTCAGTTTGTCCATCAGATGGCCAAAAATTGCTTTTTTGAGGCCTAGGCTTGACTCTAAAATGAAATACAGCTTCAAAAAAAAATTTTTTTTTTAAATATATTAAAAAAAAATATTTTTTCTATTATGTTCAATGGGGGGAATTTTGTCATAATTATTTCATTAATACTTATTATATTTTTTTTTTATTTCTGAAATTTTCTCAAAACACCATAAAAGAAAAGAAAAATATTATAAAAAACGAGTAAAAAAAAAAAAATCATGATTTTTTTTTTTAAATATGATTTGGATCCGAACACCCCGAGTGTGACTCTGAAACGAACAACCCCAGAGGGTTAATATTCAGCTGTGTGTGTGTGTGTGTGTTTGCCATACCTGTGCTCATACATGAAAGCTTTGTTTGAATCTTCACTGACTCACGTCTCTGTTTGCATATTTCTGTTGTGTTCCCTGTTTGTTTCGTCTGCGTGTTTGTTTTGCGTCCGCGAACGGCAGGTGTGTCGCGAGTTTCAGCGGGGAAACTGCGCGCGCGGCGAGACCGACTGCCGCTTCGCCCATCCCAGCGACAGCCCCATGATCGACACGAGCGACAACACGGTCACCGTGTGCATGGACTACATCAAGAGCCGCTGCTCGCGCGAGAAGTGCAAGTATTTCCACCCTCCGGCGCACCTTCAGGCCAAGATTAAAGCAGCTCAACATCAGGCGAACCAGACCGCCGTCGCAGCGCAGGCCGCCGCTGCAGCCATGGTGAGCCAATCACAGCTTGCACAAATAACATGCATACAATTCAACGTTTAAAGAGTCATGTTAGACCAGCTGCAGTGCTTAGAATTGTGAAACCTTTTATGTGTACGATAAAATCAATTGTCAACACATGTTGAGAGAGGCGCGCCGGCGGAGGTTGCGATTAGCATATCTGATGATGTTAGCACGTTAAATGTGGAGCACTGCTTTATTATTATATAGCCATGACCCGTCTCCAGAATCTGGGCGGGTTGCGTGCCAAATCTGTGTCGACTCCCTTATCTCGTCCCTGGAGGAGAACAGTGTGAGTAAAGAGAGAGAGATAAAAATCACTCCCCCCTTCTTATCCATCTTGTACTTTACTGATGCGATCATTATTAGGATAGGATATTGATATAATAAGCGCGATGGCTTAAAAGCTTTTTTGCTCACACCCTTGACTACACAAGGTCACGGGGGGCCGGCTCACTTCCACATTTCGCCTGCTCTTCTCAAATCAGGCGAGATTAAATTAAGGAGATGGATAGCATCTTCATGCCAAACTGACGTGAATGCACAGGTTCATCCACTATATTTGGTCACATGCCAGGCTGCTCTCACTTGTCTACGTGTCTACACTACAACTTCGTGCACCATTGTAAGCAAGCAAGCGATGTTGAGTTTTGATTATAATATTCATGCACGTATGCAGTTTATTCTGTTGCATTACTTGCAGTTTCGTTAAAGGGATAGTTCACTTTGAAATTAATGTTTGATATGTTTTAGCTTGCCTCAAGTGCATCCAAGATGTAGGTGTCTTTGTTTCCGCAGTAGTTTCAATTTCGATATTTTTAGGTCAAACCGTTCGTATAATGGAGGTCTATGGTCACCACCTCAAAGAGCATGCACAGAGAAGTCCAAATTAAACATGATTTAATGACTCGTAAATGTAAGTACACATTGATGGCCTAAGACACGAAACGAGCGGTTTGTGTGAGAAAACGAACAGTATTTATAACGCCCGTGCCCTCAGATCAGTTGGACGTGGCTGTGGTTACAAGAGGTAAAAACGATATAAATACTGTTCGTTTTCTCTCACAAACCGCTCGTTTGGTGTCTTAGGCCATCAATGTGTACTTACATTTACGAGTCATTAAATCATGTTTAATTTGGACTTCTCTGTGCATGCTCTTTGAGGTGGTGACCATAGACCTCCATTATATGAACGGTTTGACCTAAAAATATCTAAATTGAAAATACTGCGGAAACAAAGACACCTACATCTTGGATGCCCTTGAGGTAAGCTAAAACATAGCAAAAATTAATTTCAAATTGAACCATCCCTTTAATGTATTTGGCTTCGATTATAACAGGTGATATCAATGTTAGTTGCATCGCAATCTCTGCATGCATGCAATTTTGTTGCATGGCTTTTTGATGGCAGTTTTGATGATTTCTGATGGGAGCAATGGACACTGCAAGCAAGCCATGCAGCAAAACTTAACCAATGAAAACACATGCACTGCAACTCAGTGATGCAGTATTGCACATTTGCAGTGTAGACGGCTTTTTGTTGTTTATGGGAGCAACTGAGAGGTTTCTACATTGCAAGTCAGCAAAACAAATCTAGATGTCTCCTGTTATAATCAGCAAAACCATCTACATTGAAAGCGTTGTGATGCAATATAACTGGATATTGCATGCTTGTAGACTAGCTTTGTTTTTTATAATGGGATTGAATTTGTTTTGCTTTTGTGGAATGTGTTGCAACAAAACTAGATCACTCCCATTATAATCAACAGAAGACATTTGCAAGCGGGTGTAGATAACTTTATTGCTTATAATACAAGTAATACAATTTTGCATTGCTTTATTGCATTTCTCAAGCCAACATAAAGTGTGTCTTGAACCTTTTTATCTAGTTTTATTTACACTGCAACAAGCAAAGCAGCATAAGAAAACTATCGTGCTCCTGTTGAAGCTGTCTACACTCGCGACGCATGCAGTGTAGACAGCGTCGTTGATTTATAATGAACGCATGCACTTTTTTCTACAATGCAATGCAAGAAAACTAGATCGCTAAAACTGTATACGTTACAAATTCACAAGCTTGTCGTTTATAATGGGAACGATCCAGTTTCCGTGCACTGCGTCGCTCAGTTGATTGATTATAACGGTTACGCGCATCCAAAATAAAAGTTTGTGTTTACATAATGTAGTGTGTATAATTAATTTCTATATATAAATACCCACACATGCATGTATATATTTTATATATATTTATTCACAATTAATGATATATATAAATATATGATATATTAATAACACATTTTTCTTAAATATATACATGCATGTATATATTTTATATATATTTATTCACAATTAATATTATATATAAATATATGATATATTAATAACACATTTCTCTTAAATATATACATGCATGTGTGGGTATTTATATATACAAATTAATTATACACACTACACACACATATATTATGTAAACACAAACTTTTATTTTGGATGCGATTAATCACGATTAATCGTTGCCCATCCCTAACGGCGAGGATCTAGTTTGGTCACGTGACTCGCTTGCAGTGTAGACACGGTGTTTGGCAGCAAGCTTTCGCGCTTCCGCTACGACGCTGGTGTGCGTTTGCTGTCATGACACTCACATGCTTGGCCTCATTCGTTTTGCTGTTTACTCCATTTTCGCTTTTGCTTTTGCCCTGTACCTTTTTTTGTTTTCCCACTGTGGCGTCTGGGTCATGAGGTGACGCGAGGACAGTATCAGCTCACCAGCCATAACAATAAAACAAGAGTGAAAATAAGATAAACCGCCTGGCTTTAGCTTCAGTTTAAACGCTGCTTGCATTGAGGTGCTCTGGCCTTTCCCCGATTCAGATTTGCTTGTAGGGTTTAAAGTGAAGCAATCGATCCCTGCACCCGCGACCCCAATGCGAAAGAGTTGACACGGTTCATTTTCTTGTCCTTTGTTTTGTTTTTCTCCAGTGGAAGGTTATGTAATCCTCTATGATAAATCCCTGTGGGTGGCATATTTATTTTAATGGTTCTGTATGTTGGCGGAGGGGAGCAAAACAAGAAACTCTTGGTTACAAGAATGCCTTCAGCATCTCATCCTGATGTTTATTAAAAGCACACTCTTCCTAAACCTACTGATCTGAACACCTAGACGGCACTGAGGCTTGTGCATTGTTGTTCTGCTTTCTAAGAAATTCATGCAGCAAGTATCCTTCAGGGAGAATTTAATCCCAGAATGCATGCGACAAGCTTAGTGAACAGTTAGATTTCAATGCACTAAAATCGTCATAAATACGGACAATTTGCTGCTGTATATTTTTATGCTTAGAGTGTTAGTTTAGCAACATGCAAAAGTCAGACTTTAGTTGCGACGTGCATGATAAGTCACTTATGCTCGAGAAGGTCGCGGCCTATGTAGACAGCAATGCAGCACACTAGGGTTTTGAACAGAGCTTCGAGAGAGTACAGGCATAGATGTTTTTTTCTGTTAAAGGAGTAGTTCACTTTTAAAAAAAACTTTTGCTGATAATTTACTCACCCCCATGTCATCCAAGATGTCCATGTCTTTTTTTCTTCAGTCGAAAAGAAATTAAGGTTTTTGATGAAAACGTTCCAGGATTTTTCTCCATATAATGGACTTCGATGGGGTCCAAACGGTTCAAGGTCCAAAAGACAGTTTCAGTGCAAACTACAAACTGTTCAAAGGGCTTTAAACGATTCCAGACGATGAATAAGTAGGGATGCACCGAAATGAAAATTCTTGGCCGAAACCGAAAACCGAAAAAGAGGAAACCAAGGCCGAAACACCGAAAGAAATTATGCCGATTATTAGTATAATTGCATTTATGGCTATGACTGTGTACAAACGTTACTAAAATCAAGGCATTGCAATTGCATAAATCAATATAACATTTTCAAAGAATAAATCAATTACAAATTATGCAAATATTTATTTAGCACAATGCACAGTATAAAATAAAATTCAAACTAAAATGTTTAACTTGACCCCACTCATGTGCACACTAAATAATAATCTACTGGCCTGCAGAAAGGTTTTAAAATGAAATGTTCTCTCAAAAACAAAGCCGAGCACCCATTTTGCATGTCTAAATTAGTTGCATTTTAAAAATTTTGCATACAATAGCATAAAAAGCCTTTTTAAATGAACAATGGTCCATGTTTAATACAAATGTACATGAAACTTAATGAAACATGTTTAGTGAATGTAGAAAATATTTAAGAGAGCATTAATTTAGTTCTATACATACATGTTCCCATATAAATATTTTTTTGTAATGTCACAAGTAATAATCTCAGGGTTTACTGGGTTTCACATGATTATTTTTGTATTGTGGGTGGAATACTAAAAAATAAACATTGTCATGTATTTATCTGTCTTCTTCTCACCGATTCCTGATGGTTAGAGGACAGTTACTTGAGTCGTCCCCTGTCGTTTCAAAGATTTGTACAACGGAGAGCGCGTCAAGTATAAACGCCTCGACCGTTTGGAGCGGTGCACGCGCTGTTTGTGGAGACTCGCGCTGCCTTGTTTATACTTTCGTCTGCCTCCGCTGCGCGAGTCTCCACAGACAGCGCATTGTTCAGAGGAGATATAGGTGGATAAACAAGGTTTCCGTCTCATCGCGGGTTCAGAAACACTGAAATACGTCCACACCACAGACATGTTGCTTCAGACAAGCACGTGCAGGTCGCGGTTTCTGTTTGCGTCATCACAACATTTCCGCCGTATTGTTTCGGTGATAAAAGTCTTTAAATGCACTTTTGGGCCATTTTCGGCCGAAAATTTTCGGCGGCCGAATATTCGGTGCATCCCTATGAATAAGGAAAAATATTCGCTCAATTTGATGATTGACTTCGAATAGGAGAGTCACCAACGCTCATCACAAAACAGAGCAAGGCGAGCATTTGAGCTTATAAAACTTAAACTTTGTTATTTATTTATTAAATGAGCGATCGTTTCGCTTGATAAGACCCTTATTCATCGTCTGGAATCGTTTAAACCCCTTTGAACAGTTTGTAGTTTGCACTGAAACTCTCATTTGGACCTTGAACCGTTTGGACCCCATTGAAGTCCATTATATGGAGAAAAATCCTGGAATGTTTTCATCAAAACCCTTAATTTCCTTTCGACTGAAGAAAAGAAAGACATGGACATCTTGGATGACACGGGGGCGAGTAAATTATCAGCAAAAGATTTTTTAAAAGTGAACTACTCCTTCTTTAAATGACTCTTCAAGTGCGTCACATTTCTCTCGTACAACCCGTTTGCTGTAATCTGTGACTATATTACAAGGAAGAAAAGATGCATTTTTTTCCTTTTCCACATTCTTTTGTCTTTCTTTTCTGTGGATATTCTGATTTGAAGCATTTTTGCATGGCCCTTCTGCGTCATCTCATTTCAAGCATCCCGTTTTCTTTACTAAACATTTTGCTGCCCGTCATTCCATCGAGCCACATCTTTACTTCTTACCAGTACTTTTGCATGGCATTTTGAACTAGGATTAGTTGCATATGTATGTAGATGACACCACAATAAATATAACCCATAACCAGCAACATAAATTGGATATAAGAATAAACAGAGCTCCACATTTTGTGATCACTCGCATCAGTTGTTTCGACCTTTACGCTTTATAAGTGCAGAGTCATTTTAATCCCTCAGTTGGCAAGAAATTGCAACATATTGTGACAGAAATGAATGTCAAGGAAGGCATTTGCCTCGTTTACCGAGTGTCCTTTTATTTCCCCAAGTCTAAGTGGTGGTAAATGTCATCCCAGCGCATGTTAAAATCGCCAGATGACAACCGCAGAAGCACGATGCTGTCTTAATTAGCAATCAATAGATGGCAAAGTTAATCGACTAATCTGACCAAAGCAAGCCGTCGAAGAGATGTTTGATTTTAATCCGCCACGCGCGCAGAAAACCCTTCGGTGGCGGATATATCGGGTGCCGGATGCGGTCAGTGTGTTTCATGCAGTGTTTGTTCTCCATTGATTTACTGCTAAAGATGATTCGAGAGCTTTCATAGCACTAATATCTCCAATCCCATTTGACTTTGATCGGTAAATGGTGAGAATCTTGATTTCTGCCGCTTTTAACACAACAGGTACTGTAGACGCTTTTTGCTTTCGTACTAATTCAGAACGTAGCGATGTGTTTCTTTGAGACGAGTTTTTTCGTTTATGTGCATGCCTATTGTTTTGTATGTGGTATACTGCATTCAGATTATTTTTGTTTTTGTTTTTTTTCCTTCTCACCTATCCACAATGCAATGCTGTCCCCATGATGCACCTCTGCTTGCTGTTACCTGTATGTTAATACGCTTGAATCCCATTGGCCCACTGCCATCATGTGCTCGCTGCCTGCTATTAAAAGACTCAGTCGACTGCCAAAGCAATGAAGCGACCCCTCGAGGCATCTGTAGATCTGGTACTATGACCTTTCACCTTTTGCTTTGCATGTAGCTTTTTAATGTACTGTAGCAACTCACAGACTTTTTTAATTTGGCTTCTTTGTTTTGATAGCACAAGTAAAAAGTCACATTGATATCAATTTAGAAATTACCAATTATTGAAGCCTAGTAAACGTAAGTGCCTCTAAAACGGAGCTTCGAGTCAACAATGTGCATTGATGTTTGTGTAAGCGGACGCGTGCACGCAACTCACGCTTGTCTTCTCGCTCAGGCGTTCCCCCATGGAGTCCTGCAGCCCCTACCAAAGAGACCAGCACTAGAAAAGAGTAACGGGGCCAGTACTCTCTTCAACCCCAGTGTCTTGCACTACCAACAGGCTTTGGCCAACGCACAGCTTCAGCAGCCCACCGCTTTCTTTCCCACAGGTAAGAACACACACACACACACACACTGCTTCGTATTAATCAGCCCCCTTTTTCTCTCTCCTGCGATCCCGAAGTAACGAGGCCTTTAAACATGCGTTTGTCCCTTTTGCATGCAGGGAGTGCACGAAATACTAACGCAGATTTCGTTTGATTTTCACTCGCGTTAATGGAAGTTTGGGGTTCTTGGATGTAACAAAGCATTGCCGGCCATTGATTAAATTAGAAAAAAGTGCTTTGATCGGCACACTTGTACGCCGTCAGATTATATATCTGACTCCCAGCTATATGGGACAACACATAATGCCGATATGTTTGCATAAAAAAAAATAATTCGGATCACAATTAAAATATGCACAACAGATAAGATAAAATACTATATATAGTATAATATAATATATATAGGCCGCTATATATATATCATTCAAAATTGTAAAAAAAAAAATATTTATTTTTATATTTGGTACAATATTTACTGCTATTTGAAAACAAGAGATATTTGTAATTTATTTAAATAAACATGGTGATATATTGTCTATCATTGTGAAATTCTAAATGTTTTTTATATATATATATACGTATATAACATTTATATATGTTGAACAATTATTGATGATTATAATTGTATCCAATCGCATCCAAAATAATTATTTTGTATATACTGTATATAAATACACACACATGCTTGTATATTTAAGAAAAAAATATTATTTTATATATAAAATATTTATATTTGTATATAATATAAATTATATATATAAATATAATTTTATTTACATGAAAATATTTCTTAAATATATACAAGTATGTGTGTGTATTTATACATATAAAATAATTATACACAGTGCACACACATATATTATGTAAACATAAACTTTTATTTTGGATGCGATTAATCGCGATTAATCGTTTGACAGCCCTAATATTTAATGTAAAAATTTACAAAATACATCAAATTAAACCTGATTATTTAAAAAAAGGTGCCAACTATCTTCAAATGGCTAAATATTGTTTGATTAATTTTCCTGGCCAATATATTGCCTGGTGAAAATTGCAGGAACATTTTGATATTTAATATTATATTTTACACGCTATTTTTAGACAATAAGATTAACAAGTCTGATTTTTTTATTATTATTATTATTACAATTAATTTTAATGTTTATACATTCATTTTAAAACAATTATTCGTAAGCAAAATGTATCTAATATTATTAATATTTTATTACCTATATTATTTAAATTTATGCATTTGTCAGACGCTTTTATCCAAAGTGTCTCATTCACATTTTTATCAGTTCTTGCTTTCCCTGGGAATCGAACCCGTGACCGACTCTCATCAGTTTGAGCTTTATTTATAACCGTTATTATCTGTATTCATCTTTTCAACTGATAATAATAATTATTATCATTATATTATTCTGCGTAATCAACTGAAAAGATGGTCCTGGCTCTGAATCTCAGTAAACAACCGCAGTAAACTGTGTTTTTTTACCTGTAGGCGTATGTACTGCAGTATTTTTATGAGCATAAACACAGGAAAACTCTGTGTGCGTCGGGTCTCGGAGCGAGTCCTGCAGTCTAATCCCTCGTAGGTGTATTTTGTCATCACACACCCACGTGGTGGTTGTGTTTTCTTTAGCTGTCCTCCTGTGCCCCCGTTCCTCCCTCTTCTCCAGCGCTGGGCCTTTTGTAACAGCAGAGCGTCTATTTTAACCGTAGGAGTGGCTGTTCCTTCACCGCATGACTCTCTCATGTGTGTGTGTGTGTGTGTGTGGCTGATTTTAGCCATCTTCCTCCTCTGCCCTGTTGCCCTCTTCCTCCTCTCCCACACTGCGCTCTAATTTCACAACGCTAAGCTCCCGTCCTCTCATTGCGGCCCATCTGACTATTGATCCAGTTTATCTTCCTGGAATTCACCGAGGTTTTTACCGGAATGACGACACGGCGGAGCGAGCGATCTATAATGACAAGCTTAATTGGATTTGTATGGCATGCTGAATACTGAATCTCTGGCTCTGTCTAATATGTTTTTCTTCCCTATTAACCTCTCTCCACTCTTCACTGCATGGTCACAGGGTCAGTTCTGTGCATGGCTCCTGCTAGCAGCATTGGTAGGTTCCTCCTCTCTCTGTCTGTCTGTCTCCCACCTCACGTAGCGATCTAGTCGCTCTTACAGGTGATTTGAAGCTCGATTGACCCGTGACCGTAACGTCACGCATCATTCTAGATCAGTGGATCTGTGTTAGTCTGCTTCAGTTCACCTGCAAGAGCGCTCTGTGTGTGTGTGTGTTTGAAAATTCACATTTCTCTCGTTGGGGTTTTTTAATTCATTAATTATGTACATTAATACAGTAATTATGTGTGTTTTATTCAAAATACTTATTATTATTATTATTATCTGAATTCAATATATTTTATTATTATTATTCAGTTTCTTGTGTATTTTTTAAAATTACAATTTTTTACAGGGACATTTTCAGGATTAGATATTTGTTTTAATATGCATTTATATTATACCATTTTTTTTATTTAAATTTAAATTATTCATTATTATTATTATTATTATTATTCAGTTTCTTGTGTCTTTTTTAAAATTAAAATTTTTTTACAGGGACATTTTCAGGATTAGATATTTGTTTTATTTTTTGTAAAATGTATAAATATTATGCATTTATATTATACATTTTTTTATTGTTTTATTCTTTACATTTGTATTTATTTTTTATTATTGTTAGGGCATAAGGGCACGATTAATCGCATTCAAAATAAAAGTTTGTACATAATATATGTGGGTGCACTGTGTATAATTATTATATATATATATAAATACACACGCGCACACGCTTGTATATTTTTAAGAAATATTTTCATGTATATAGATTTATATATAATTAATATTATATATAAATATAAATACTTTATATATAAATAATATTTTTTCTTAAACATACATGCATGTGTGTGTATTTATATATACAAAATAATTATACACAGTGCACCCACATATATTATGTAAAGACAAACTTTTATTTTGGATGCGATTAATCGTTTGCAGCCCTAATTATTATGCATTACTCTATTATTATTATTTTAAATTCAGATCATTATTTGACATTTATAATTAATTTCACATTCTCTCACGGTGGCTATTATTTCTATTACTATTATCATTGTTTTAAGTCGTTTAAACAGTATTTGTGTGAAAGCGCCAGATCCAAGCGAACAGGCTCTTAATAACTAGCGTATTGGCAACTTTGATCAGTTTCCTAGAGAAATAGCCCACTTGATCACAAACGGCCATTCCCTGTAGATCGTAGGACTTGTCAAAAGTCTCGCCCGATGTGCGCGAGACTGGTTAACAGCGCATGCCCAACTAACCACCCATGCCAAACAACTGATTATGGTGATAAATGTCCTTGAGGTGATTGTAATCAGCCTTTTTCCTCTTGTTTTTGTTTTATTTTTTCCCATGCTTCTCTCGCTTTGCATCGTGATTGCATGCCATCTGCTGGTTTAACCTAACGATGGCTCGCTGCTCTGTAATATACACCATTGCTAAACCAAAAAAACAAAAAAACGACAAAAAAACCCTACCAAACACCTGTTGCATTGGTTTCCATAATGCTCCACCTACCTGTTCATTGCTTCCATGGTTCCCTTCCTGAAAAAGTACCCATGATGTACAGTGCTACGCCTGCTACTGTCTCTGCAGCAACAACTCCTGCCACAAGTGTCCCCTACGCAACAACAGCACCAGCCAATCAGGTTTGCTCCTTTTAAAAGCTTTCTTTCATAAATCCCTGAGCTCTGAATAAGCACTTCGCAAGGCCCGAATCCATTGGCTGAAACCAAAAGCATTCATTCGGACGGATCGGTGCTTATTCAGAGCTCGCACATTGGCAAATAGTAGTTGTGTTGTGTTGCATTATTTTCTTGTTTCGTTCTGCATGTCCTTGCTTTATTTTGATGTCGAGATATCCTTCCTCATCCACACAAACACTAAACACACATACAGTCATGTGCTGAGCAGGGAGAAGGTGAGGTTTGCAGAACCGGGGCGACGTTGGGCGACGAGGCGCTAAAAATGGTTCTGTAGGAGGAGGGAATGTGTGTGACGTTCACCAACCGGCAATTACAGCAACCAAATCACAATAGCCCTAGACTTGCTCATGAACTCGTCTAATGTGCTCAGATCCCATCACGCATTCCCCGGACCGCTCCCGTTCTTTGGTATTGTTCACTCGGGGGTCACATAAGGAGCTTTCCCACTTCCGTCGTTCTTAAGTGAAGCCTTCCTGTCAGCGAGTGGCTTTTCCTGTTGTTGAATATTCTCAGGAACTGGACGTTTGTAGTCTCATCACGTGAAATTGAACCTGTTTCCTGAGGGTCTCTTGCCAGACGGTGTGAGGCTCTTCAGCGCCACCTGGCAGGAGAATGAAGTACCGCACCTCACGTCTCGCCAGCCTCCAATCACGTTGATTGAGATTAATCAATGTTTTAATCGTGCAATATCTTTCATAACCGATGGGGATTCAGCGTAAAGCAACAAATCTTGACATGGAACGTGAACTTTTTATTTGGATAATGCAAGAGTGCCCTGTTTGTGTGAAATTTTCACATTTAAACACATTCTTTATTAATAATGACTAAAAATATTTGTCAGTATTTTTAATTTATGTAATGATAATTTATTTAATTTAAATAATAGTGATAATAAATGCTATTAAATGTTAATATTATTAGAATAAATATTTAAATGTTTGTGGTAGTAATTGGAAATTTAAAAATAATGTATTATAAAATGTATTATATTAATAATAATAATTTGAAATAAATTAATAATTAACATTGTTTTAAATGTACTCTTACTACAAAGATATAAATATTTAATTGTTTTTTTTTTTATTTAAATGTTTATTGTAATAATATTAATGTTTAATTGCATTTATTATCACTATTATTTTTATTTTAAATGTGTATTTGTGTGCACTTTTCACATTTAAACACATATTGTTAAATTCATTATTAATAATAACAATAAAAATATTTGTCAATATTTTTAATTTATGTAATGATAAATGATTTAAAATAAAATAATAGTGATAATAAATGCTATTAAATGTTAATATTATTACAATAAATATTTAAATGTTTGTGGTTGTAATTGGAAATGTAAAAATAATGTATTATAAAACATTATTTAATTAATAATTTTATTAATAATAATAATTTGAAATAAATTAATAATTAACATTGTTTTAAATGTATAACGATTACTACAAAGATATAAATATTTAATTGTTTTATAAAACATTATTTTTAAATTTCCAATTACTAACACAAACATTTCAATATTTATTGTAATAATATTAACATTTAATAGCATTTATTATCACTATTATTTTTATTTGATATTTTCACATTTAAACACATTGTTAAATTCATCATTAATATTAATATTTTTCAATATTTAATAATAAATTTTTTAAAATAAATAATAGTGTTAATAAATGCTATTACCTTTAATATTATTACCTTTATATTATTACAGTAAATATATTATTTACTTTTAATATTATTAATATTATTACAGTAAATATTTAAATGTTTGTGGAATTAATTGGAAATTTAAAAATAATGTATTCTAAAACAATTAAATATTTATAGTAATAGTTATACATTTAAAACAATGTTAATGATTAATAATTAATAATATTATTCATTAAATACTATTTTAAATATCAAAACCACTGAGAAAGAAATGTGAAAATTATTTAATAACATACAGTATATTAATAACAAAAACAATAATAAGAATATTTATATTAACAATTATATATTGTATACATGGTTGTATTAGTCTTTTTATTATATGTTGGTATTTGATCTATTATTAATTAATTATCTTGACTTATTTCCATGTCAAACAGGATTTTCAACAATTTCAAAAATTGATTTGAAGGTGAAAGCACTAATGTGTTCACTGTAAGGCCAGACATATAAATTAAGAAAATGAGACATTTTGTTATATTTTTAAGTTATATTTTTAGCAGATGCTTCTCTCAGTCGTGGTTTTACACAGGTTTCAGAGCTGAAGGAGGAACACAGAGGCCTTTTCTCTGGTGTTTGTTTGCGTCAGTCTCCGAGCCAGACAGACAGAACCAGCAGCGTCCGCTGAGTCATCGCCGCGAGCGCTAATCTCACACATGAGTTTAATTATGCAGCGAGAGAGGCGTAAACAAACGCTTGACTGCTGCACAGACGCAGCTTTGAGGTGACGACTTTAGCTGGGAGCGGATGAACGCCGGTCACGTTATTATCTACTGAACTGAGGCTGTGTTCGGAATGGCACACTAACTCACTGCTTACTGCCCAGTGCACACCGCCCACTAGTTTTTCAGAGTAGTATGCAATATGCATTCAGAGTAGTTGTCACATGACAGACATTGAACATTAATTAAGGTTAATTAAGGGGTGTGCATAAGACTAACATGACACCTTCATAACCATCACATGTTATGAACATGAAATATGCATGTTATTGCTCAATAATGACATTTTGAATGCAAATATGACATTATAAGATGTCTTTGTCACGACAACTTGACATAAAATTAATGTCAAACTCAACCACCTGACAGTTTAATGTAATGTTAACCAATAAAGCTACGTGGTTTCTTAAGTTTGATCATTCATCTGCTATGTCAAGTAATGTCAAGTTGTCATGACAAAGACACTGACAGGTTATTATGATTTGGTTTATGTCAAGGTGTCTTAACAAAGACATCTCAAACAATGTCATATTCACATTAAAAATGTCATAACTGAGCGAATGACACTTAATGACAGTTGTCACAAATATGCATAAAACTTATGTCATGGTTATGAAGGTGTCATGTCAGTCTTATGCACAGCCTTTCAAGTAAAGTGTTACCAGGTTGTTACCTTACAAATGAATGTGCTGAACATGCTTCTTTTTTGTATGTGAAATATCCTACATTTCAATCCGAAATAAGCCTAAAACAATTCTGTTTGTTGGTGTAACGTTGATCCGGAATCATGTTTTTCACTTAATCAGTTGATTAGATTTTATATTTGCTCTACACTGAAAAAAAAAGCTTACTGTGGTAACATGTACATTAACTAAATCAAATTAAGAATAACATCATCATGTTTGAATCAATTTGCCTATATTAGGTTGGATAATTTAAACAATTTAGAAAAAAAATAAAATGAAGTACAGTAATAGTCGGATGAACAATGGCACAGTGCTGATTCATTATAGGTTATGCTCTACATATTACATAAATATATATTATGTCAGCATAAAAAAGGTTATTGATATGTTAATAGATCTGATTCAACTTTATTGGCCGAGTGTTAGTATTACACTCTAAAAAATGCTGGGTTGTTTTAAAGGAGTAGTTCACTTAAAAAAAAAACAAAAAAAAACTTTTGCTGATAATTTACTCACCCCCATGTCATCCAAGATGTCCATGTCTTTCTTTCTTCAGTGGAAAAGAAATTAAGGTTTTTGATGAAATCATTCCAGGATTTTCTCCATATAATGGACTTCAATGGGAACCAAAAGGTTCAAGGTCCAAAAGACAATTTTAGTGCAAACTGTTCAAAGGGCTTTAAACGATTCCAGACGATGAATAAGAGTCTTATCAAGCGAAACGATCGCTCATTTAATAAATAAATATCAAAATTTAAGTTTTATAAGCTCAAATGCTCGCCTTGCTCTGCTCTGTGATTAGCGTTCGTGACTCTCCTGTTCAAAATGAACGAATCTTTTTTCGAGTCATGACTCAAGGGTCCTAGATAAGACACTTATTCATCGTCTGGTGTCGTTTAAAGCCCTTTGAAGCGGCACCGAAACTCTCATTTGGACCTTGAACCGTTTGGTTCCCAATGAAGTCCATTATATTAAATTATCAGCAAAAGTTTTTTTTTTTAAAGTTAACTACTCCTTTAACCCAACTTTGGGTCAAATATGGACAAACCCAGCCATTGGGTTACATTTTTTTATTACATTTTTAACCCAACATTTGGGTTTGTCCATATTTGACCCAAAGTTGGGTTAAAACAAGAGTGTCCATGATTTATAGTTAAAGATTTGCGAACTCGATTCAAACATCCATGCGATCTTATTCCTAATTGACACGGATTTGTCTGTGTATCAAACCTGTGACAAAATCACACCGGAACAATTAAATCTGTCATTTATAAAACCGCTTCTCAAACAGGATCACATATTCATATTTGATATTATCAGAGAAGTACTGGGGTCATAGGTCATAGTTTAGATATAAACACTGATGTCTGCGGAAGCGATCGAAATAGAGAAAGTCACATGACACTTCAAATTGTGATTGAATCATTCACTGATTCATCCGGTAGTGAAACAAGTGAGTCGATGAACCTGATTATTACAAATAATTGATACAGATGAAATAAACATTTTAAACAGACTTTTGTCTTTTTTAGAAATTAATTATTAAAAATTAAATAGAATAACAGTGGACCTAATTACGCTTCTACACAAGATAGGAAAGTCGGATGGTATTTAAAAGCTATTTTGAAATAATATATAGTTTTATTGGTCAAGAGAGTAGGCTGTTTCATATGACGGACTGCATCGTAATTATAATTTGAAGTTTTAGACAAACTGTGAAGCGCACGTTTAAGGGAATTTATCATTATAATGACACTATTTTCTTTTTCAAGCTCTGTTGCAACATTGATCTCTGTTTGCATCACTGAATCATCATATTCCTGCTTATAAATCTGCATTGTTTAAATCGCTGTATAAACAACAATGACTTGACCGGAAACATGCCGCAGAGATTTCTGTGCTACTAACAAGTGTTTTCGGAAACACAGCCAGACTGTACTTCACCCTAACATGTATATGTGTACTTCTAAAAGTGTTACATTAATAATTATTCCCCGCCTCTAGTTCACTCACGCTGAATTCTACACGCAGATGAAACGTCACATGGAGCGCGTTGCATTGTGGGAGTCAGTATCCCAAGCAGTGTCCTCAGATGCGTACATCAGGTTTCAGCAGATGTAGTAGGTAATGCGGGAATTTCATGCATACTATTCTTCACAGTATACACACTGCATACTGCAACATAGTAGGACTTGCCAATCCGAACACAGCTTCCATACTGATTTCAGTGTTGTTGAGTTATGCTAGGTCATCTGGGTGTTCATGCATACAGAAAATATGGAAGTGTGATAGTAGTATGCCATTTCGAACACAGCCGGAGACTCAGTTTGGTGTGTGAACTGATGGCACGTCCCTGTGATGTGTGTGTAGGGCAGCGGCGCCCCCTCCTGGACACTCAGATTTATCTAATATCAACGTTTATGAAACCTTGCGTGCAAATACTTGATATTAAAATAATGTTTGTAACCATGTAGCTTTTAATTCTTGGCTGTAGAATATATATTTTCAGCAATATAATCTATAACACATATTTTAACAGATATGCACATTTAAAGGGCTATAGAATCAAACATTTACATAATGTATATTTACATTGATATTATGATTATGTTAAACTTCACATATATACATTTACAATTTTAAAGAATTAAATATTTACCTTCTAAAGTGTATGTGCTATTTTAATGAAGTATTTTTACATTATTAATATAATAAAATAATATAAAAAATATTGTTATGTTTTAAATGGATTTGCACGTGTAAAATGTAAAGCTGTAGATTTCTATATTCATATTATTTATGTAATGTATTTAATGTATATATGCATTACTAATATAATTATATTTTAAAAATAGGTATTATATAAACAGATATGCTCGTTTAAATGTTACAATGTTTGTATTATTTCAATGAAGTATTAAAAATATATTTTTTTTAAATGTAAAAATCTGATATAACTGAAAATCAGATGTGCATACTTGCTTAAAGCTGTAGAATTCTATATTTATATTATGTAATGTATATATATATATATACAATGTAGTGATATTTATTGTAAAATGTATATATGTTTATACAAATATATATATATAATATATAATTATTTAAATAAATATAATGCATATATTTACACTATTTAATCTATTTATAATAAGTATTTATATAAATAATACGTTTGATAAATAGATTAAATAGTGTAAATATATGCACTTATATTTTATTTAGATATAATTATATATATATTTTATTTGTATAAACATAAATATACATTTTAGCAACAGTAAATTTCACTACATTAATGTAATTATACACTATAAAATAAAAACAAATACATTACATAATATAAATATAGAATTCTACAGCTTTAAAGTGTATGATTACAAATCATGAAAATATTTTTTTTTCAGTGTGTCTTCATCTATCACAATCTAGGACAGAAAACTGCTTATCAAACTGCTCATGGGGTCTTTAAACGCTTTAGTCTGAAATAAATGGCATTTATTTGTTAATTATAGCAGCTAAACCCGGTTTACATCACACACAATATCATGATCCAGCATAGAGTCGCTGTTCTCTACATTGTCATTGTCTCATCGGGCTCTGTGTAGCTTGCATGTGAACCCTCTCTGGCCTTGCTTTCCCATCATGCCGCGGTGCAGCCGGCTGTCACACTGCCTTTACCTCACAACGCTGCCTGTGTTTCATGGGGACTTTACACGTCTGGTGACCGAACTATCACTGTTGGCTTGGGCTAGTTTAATAAAACATTTCAACTCGCTTTGAATCCAGGCAAAAGGTTCGCTATACGACCCACACAGTGCCAGTGGGTGAATAGACCAGCTATGTCATTAAATATGATGTTGTTTGAGGCATTTCCATTGGTTTATGTTACTCCCACATCCATGCATGCAGAAAATCACACAAAAAGACATCAAAATATTGTACTGTGACCCGAGGCCTCTAATAAACGACCGTATCCACAGTTTGAGATGGAGACCTGGCTGTGTTCTGACTCGCATACTAGCATACGACACATCATTTTTTGTATGCATTGATTCACCTTTTTTTGCATTAAAATAACACGGACGCTACATATGCAAAATAATTCTTTTATTCAAGCGAGGATGCATCAAATTGATCAAAAGCCACAGTAAAAGGGATTTATAATGTTACAAAAGATTACATTTTAACTTGAATCGCATCAAATCATCATTTCTGAAGGGTCATGTGACACATGCTTCAGCTTTGATCGCATAATAATCAGCTGTTTTAAATTGGAATAATAATATTTTTACTGTATTTTTGATCAAATAAATGCAGCGAGACTTCCTTCAAAAATATTGTTTGTTGATTTTTTTTTATTCATTATTTTATAACTGAAAAGACACTTAACCCTTGTGCTGCATTAGATTTTTAACACCGTTGAGTGCATTAAGGACCAAAAATGGCCACATATTAAACATTGCCTAAAATATTATATATTATTATTATTTTCCACTTTTACCAAGTTAAATCTTTTAACCAGCATCAGTCCTCATCATAACTACCAAAAATGTATTCAGTTTCAGGATTTTAACCCTTTAATTACCAGTTTTGTTTGCGAAACCATCGATTTGTATAAGAGGAAAAAACACAAAAATGCAATTATTTTCAATAAACTAAATGCAAAGAGAAAACTTTAGATTTGGATTATCACAGTCCCACTTTGCAAAAAATCCCACTTAGCGCGTTAGAGACCAAAAATGGACACCTATTAAACATTTCCTATTTGCCTAAAATAAGGTGCATTTCCACCCATAGGGAATAAATATGTAGTGACGTCATCTGGTGGAATACACTATATAATGCAAATATAATGCTTTTGCTTCAAAATGAAAGGATGTTTGTGCAAAAATCATGTTTCATGTATTACTGACAGCCTCAGATTTAAACAACGTTTTAATGGGTTTCAATGGGCCATTTTTGGTCTTTATGGTGCTATTTGATCTACACAGTGTGTGTTATACATATTTTGCAAAATGGGATCACATTTTTTACATGTATCCAAAAAGTCACAATTTTGCCAAATTTAATACCATTTGCATTAAAACAGCCGAAATGGTCAAAGAAATTAAACTGCAAAAGACCAAAAATGTCCCTAATGCAGCATAAGGGTTAAACAATGTTATTTTTGAGCAGAAACACTACATGAACATGCATACGCCCGATAGATAGCATGCACACCCCTCGCTCATGTCGTATCGGCATCACACGGGCTCCTCTGAACAATCGTGTAGCCTGTAAGATGGATTATGACGTTTAATGGGCCTTAATTGTGTGTTTGTTTCCCCGCAGATCATCTTGAAGTAAACCACCGGAGAGGAACGGGGTGTCAGGAAGCTGCTTTGAGAAACCCAAAAAGATCCCCGTGTAAATACGACCTGCCCTCCCCGATAGAACTACAGCAACCTGCATGATAAAGCGTAACACATTAGCAAGCCACAACACACACACACACACCTCGACCGGTTTCTAACTTCAAAAACAAGAAAATATATATAAATATATATATATATATATGTCAATGTACAGCACGTTTCATAGAGGCATAAGTGAGATCGTCAGCAGTCAGATAATGTGTATTTTTCTCCCATGGTTGTTTTAAATGAAAAACAAATGCACAATGTTCAAACACACACACACACACACACGGTTTGCACTGTCAGAAATAGTGCTTAATAATAAGTGCTTGATTGTCTTGAGCGGGAGGACGTCTCCTGCAGAGTTTGTCTTAACATCCCCATGACCCTCCGGATAGGGGAAAGAGGGGTTGCTTGATTTTATTATTTGATTATTTTCTTGTTTTAATACACCGAATGTCACATGGCGGACAAAAAGAAGATTGTCTACTGATCTAAAAAAAAACAAATGCGCCTCCCTCCGGTTTCTCCTCGGACTTGAGCTGATCCGTCTTCGCGAGCGGAAATGATTCGTTTTATTTTTTTTTTCATCATCCCCGCCGCCGGCCAAAGAAAGGTTTACCGTGCGAGAATGTGGCGAACCACGTGCCATGCGACCACCTTTCTGTCTCCGCTAAAGGACTGTGAATGATTTGGACGTGTCCGTGGGAACACCGGCCATCAGGGAGTCGACTCCGGCTTCTGTCCCGTGCCAAGGGCTTACATTAAACTGGAGAGCTGCTGTCAAACTGACTCGTACACGAGACGGACTTCACAACCGCGAGGACGAGGACGAAGCGTCGCTCTCGCCGATAATCCTGTTTTATTTGATAAACAGTTTAGAAGTGCCTAAGAAATCTATTTTACACAGCAAGCATCTTGAGAAGATGACTTTACGTGGGGTCGGGGGTTATCCCGAGACGAGACGAGACGAGAAACGACATCATCATGGTCTGTCATTCACACAACTGAATAGCGAGAATGTAAAGGACGAGCTAAATGTCTGTTTGGTGGACGATTGTGTTTTGTTTCGTGTCGTTTTCATGCCTGATTTCTGGTGGGCGGAGCGTGTGTGAGGTGAGCGTGTGCACCCATCCAATCAGAAACATCGTGTGTTTCCATGGTGCTCAGTTAACACAGACAATCCACAGAGACGTTTGGTTTCGCAGGAATATGGCACTGGTCTTAGCGTTTTCCCCTTTGTTTGGTTTTCTATTAGGGCTTTTATTTTGTTTTTTTGTCCAAAAGTTACAGTTTTAATGTAATTTTTGAAGTGGAACGTGATTTAAATATATTTTATCGTCATTCTGTTTTGTTAAATGCTAGAACACGGAACAATGGTGTAACCTATTTTAAAAATGAATGTAATTTATTAAGCCGGGCTTTGGCGGCGTCGGCGGCCTCGGCCAATCAGGAGCCGCTTCTAGATCGAGCGCAGGCCGGGCTGTAGAACTGCTTGTGTTATGTAAAAAACAACAACATAATGTTTATTGTATAGGTAATGTTTTACCAACAAAACACAAAAAAAAAACAAAAAAAAAAGCTAAAAAAAAGTACAAAAAATAAATTCTCGGTAGTATGATTAGTTATTTCATAATAATATTAAGTTGTTGCTGTGGCAACCTAAAGTTGCGATACTAAATTTTGGTATTTTTGTAAATGATGTAATCGTTAAGTTTCTTTCTTTTAGAGCACTGCGAAAGGTTAGATTGTAAAACATTTCCTCGTTTATGTCGAGATTATATTACCGGGAGATTTCTCCGTAGCATTTAACGGTGTAACGTTTAAGATAGTAGTAAATACTCACCAGTTACAGAACCCGCGCCCCCTTTTCGATTGACTAAAGGATCTCGCGTTTTTTTTTTTTTTTATATATTATTTATGAAAGTTGTCCTGGTTTGTTCTACAACCCAACGATTGCACTTTGATTTCCTGTAACTTTCAAACCGACGCACAGTGTGAATACGGCGACGCAAATCAATGACGGTTGTTTTACGGCTAAGACCTAAATATTCAGTAAGCATCTTGCATGGTATTTTATGTCAAATTAAGAAGTTATTTTCAATTTAATCTGAGAAGAAGATAAAAAAAAAAATGAAATATATTGAATGTTTCTATCTACACTATAGAGAAGAAAAAAATCTGCACATGTGATGAACGTAAACGGATGATTTGGGATTTCTTACTCCCCAAATGAGTTGTTGACTGATGGGTAAAAGAAGCACTTTGGGATCAGACACAGCGTATCCAAACACTTTGCCTTACCTTTAGTCCATTGTTTTTAAGCTTTTGTGTTTCAGAGCTATTAATATGTACTAGGGTGTCAACAGGTCTACTGACTTTACTTCTCACCTCCATCTATATATGACTATACTATACCTATAACTGAGACATGTAAGAGTTTATTCTTATTATTTGGGAGCGTCGTCACCGAGAGAACGCCCCGCTCCCGTTTTCAGTGGGATTGTGGGTAATTTTACGCTGTGCTGCTTGACTTCCATCAGTGATGCAGTAGCCCATCCACACATTCACAGAGATGATGATGATGATGATAGCGGAAGAAAATGATAAACCAAGCCCTCTTTGGATGATATTAGTTTTCATGTAACCATTTTAAATGTTTTATTTGTGCATATATATATTATGTGCTATTTTATGTCATATAGTCAAATGTTTTTGGTTCCAGAAAAATAGTGTAAAATCTATTGAGACAAAATGAATAAAGAAAGAGAAAAAGGATGCATGTGTGCTTTATTGTGTTTGCATGATCATCTGCATCAGCAGAAAGATGTGCGTTCAGTTTTGCATGCATTGATCTTTTTATATATATATATATATATATATATATATATATTTCTGCATTTTTTTTTGTCCTTTTCTAATACGTTAACTTGAGATGCAAGTGTTAAATAACTCAATGTGAAGTGAGTTAATGCTTAAAACAAGAACAAATATGCCAGTTTGTTATGAAAACTTCCTATTGAATTAAGTGTTCAGTTTTTGAAATACATTTTTCTGATATTTGTTATTTTAAACATAAAAATTTTGATCAATTTCACCGAAAACTAAACTTTTTGTGCTTTTGCATGTTTAATACATTTACTTTATGCAGTTGCACTGGAAAACAAGTAAAAAAAAACTGAGGAAAATCGTGATTTTTTTTGCATAATGATCAGAAGGTTCAGTAAAAGATGATTATTTTTGATGATTACTTTTATTTTTTTATTTATTTTTTATTTATTTTTGTAAAATGAATGAAAGAATAATGGGTATCTGTTGTAAGTTATATTTTCAAACTCAGAAGTGTTGCTTTTTATCCCTTAAAGAATCACTTGGTCTTAAAGAAGTCTTTATAAAATATTACATGTACCTTCATAAAACCTGCAGAAAGCCTGAACGAGTTTTTTGAAAAGGCTAACACAGTTTCCATCGTCTTTTTGCACAGTTCTGTTTTCAGCGAAGGGAAAATGCATCAAACGTCAAATTTCCATCCAATTGTCTTTTTACTGATAAAATCGGGTGTATAATATGCTAAATGAATATTGTAATCATAATAGCATTATCATCTGATACCACGCTTTTAACATGGTAGGGAATTAAAATATGATATTTAAAACTGAGTAATCTTGTGTTAATCGTGTTACTCTTGGAACGAATAGTTGTTGGAAAGACTGTTTATGTCATTCCAAGCCTGTTTGCATGCTTTTGTGGTCCTTTTTGAAGTAGATTGATTTGGAAAATAACTCTATTGCACTGAAGAATAAAAGTCACACAGGATTGGAAAGTCGTTAGGTGAGTAAATATTACAGTATGATGGGGCCAAGGCGCATTTGACTTTATTCTCTTTTAAACCACTAGATGGCACAAAAACTCAGCTCAGCACTTTTATTAGAAAAAAAGATTTTGTATCTAGCTTTAAATGTTGTTTATATGTCTATAAGGTGTTTTTAATACGCTTTAAGACGAATCATGTGTAAGTTCATAAGTCGACCGCATTGCTGAGTATTTCCTCCTTAAAAGTGCAGTGAACCATCATATTTAAAAAATATATTAATCATATCATATAATAAATGTGTTATTATTTAATAATTACTACTGTAAATCTATATTCAATGATTATCTGATCTCATTCAATGCATTCAAAATCTTTACTGTTTAAAATAATTTTGTTTCAATTTATCAAATATTTTAATGGCAGTATATTTATTGTAGAATAATTAATTTATATATATATATATATATATACCGATTATCGCACAAACTTTGTTAAAGTGATTGTTTTGAACAAGTAATAAGCATAGTATTAACAAGTATTAACTTAGACTTTATAATAAAAATATGTTTTTATTAAAGTATATATGTATTTTGCCCTGTGCTGGTTTTACCCCCTCTGTGTCTGTCGTCAGCTCATACATTTATACGATTTATAAAACAAAATAAACCACTTTAATGATTTATTCTCATACAAAATCTGTTGCTCCATCAATGTTCAATTAAACAGCCAACGTGGCATTTTAAAAATAAAGATAGTATGATATTCAAGCAAAACATTTGATCAGTTTGATATACCAAAACAATAGATGGTGTTTAAAATGAACATTAGTCGTTAGCAGAACATGTTGACGAGCTACAGTAATCCTGCAGAAGTGATTAATTAAAGTATTGAGATAGTTTGATGAACACTGCAGACACACACACACACAATGGCCGCATCCCTGTGTTGCATCTATTTAAGGTGCTGATGCAGGCGACGCGCTGTTGCCATAGGAACAGCATCATTTATTGGCACGCCCCCTGCACCGCCTCCCATTGGTCGCTCAACTGATCCTAGAACCAACCGCGTCGAAGTGAAAAGCGGAAGTCCCGCCCACCGCACTCAACCATTGCCTTATTAAGAACACTGGGCGTGGCTTATCGAACTCCTCCGCGCCCATTGAACGCTCACGGCATCAATCCCGCTATAAAGCTCCTATCCTCGGCCCGAGACTGTGCTCTGGCTCCAGAAGGTCTCCACCCGAGAGGATGGCGGTTGAAGATGCCGTAAGATGCAGAATAGTGTGCATCTTCTATTCTGGGACGCATCAGGGAGGGGACGCGTGATGTGTTCAGCGTTTAGAGGTTCTTTCGTCGTCACGCGACTGTCGGGTTCTGGCTCTTCTGCATGTTCCGGATGCCATGAAGCCCGCGCGGTGGCTCTTTGCGCGCTTCTGTGGTGAGTGTAACACGGCCAGCCATGGCTCCTGGTCTGCTCGACTTCTGCGATATTCGATGCAAGTTTCCCATCGCTTCTGATCGGCTCGGACACTGTTAGCTGGTTCCTTTACGCGCGTCACTCGGTTCGGTTCGGTTCTGTGCGCAATGCGCGAGTATAAGGTGGTGGTGCTCGGCAGCGGAGGGGTCGGCAAATCTGCGCTCACGGTCCAGTTCGTGACCGGGACCTTCATCGAGAAGTACGACCCGACCATCGAAGACTTCTACCGGAAGGAGATCGAGGTGGACTCGTCGCCGTCGGTGCTGGAGATCCTGGACACGGCCGGTACCGAGCAGTTCGCGTCCATGCGGGACCTGTACATCAAGAACGGCCAGGGCTTCATCCTGGTCTACAGCCTCGTCAACCAGCAGAGCTTCCAGGACATCAAGCCCATGAGAGACCAGATCATCCGGGTCAAGAGGTAAGAGACTACAATCATGGACATAGCATGGTGATCGGCGACATGCAAGTTGTTCGTACCATGTTTTACACATTAGTGCCATGATGGTATTAGCTTGTCGTTTTAATAAGAGACGCGATCGTGGCTCTTTCCTTCGACAAAATCACTGCATTGTATTGCAATAATTATTGATATAAATACCTTGGTATTATTTGACGTATTATTACCATAATTTTACCGCCATTTTTTTGTAAATTCAAGGTGAATAGAAATAAACCAACTGAAAATAATGGCATCCACCATGCAGATTTTAAAGTAGTTTCATTTTACCATACTGCTACAGTACTTTTAATATACACCTTTTTATGACTTCTATTAATATGATGATCATTGTGTAGGCTACACACTGTATGAATGAACCTCTTGGACAAAATCACTGCATTTTATTGCAAAAATCAAGGATGGAATTACCTTATTCTTTGATAGTACCACCTACCGTGATTTTAACACTAGTTGAAGTCAATGATGTGCTTTTCTTTGAAGCACGAGCACCTCATGATAGCAAAATTACTGTACTTCCAGAGTGTTTTGTCAATGTTACAGACATTTAAGTTGGTAGTACATGTTTTGCAATGGTATACGCATGAAGTAATCAATTTTACATGACATTGCCACAATAGTTTTTTAGTAAATTCAAGGTGAATAGCAATAAACGCACAGCAAATAACGGCAAATATTGAAGTAGCTCGTGATACCTTTATGGTATTACCACAGTACTTTTTTATAAGCACCTTTTTATGTCTTATATTAATATGATAATCATTCACTCTCAGAAAGAAAGGTCCAAAAGCTGTCGCTGGGGCTGTACCTTTTCAAAAGGTACACTTTTGCACCCAAAGGCTGCATATTGGTACCTTAGTGGTACATTAACACCTAAAATGGACATATTAGCACTTAAAATAGACTTACTACCTCCTAAAAAGGACATATTAGCTCATGAAATTGATATTAGCACCTAAAATGTACATATTAGCAAGTAAAATGTACATATTAACACTTAATATTTACATATTAGTACCTAAAATAGACATACTACCACCTAAAAACTGGACATATTAGCTCATGAAATTGACATAACCTAAAAATTGACATATTAGCAAGTAAAATGTACATATTAACACTTAAAATGTACATATTAACACCTAAAATGTACATATTACCACCTAAAATGGACATATTAGCTCATGAAATTGACATAACCTAAAAATTGACATATTAGCACGTAAAATGTGCCTATTAACACTTAAAATGTACATATTAGCACCTAAAATGTACATATTACCACCTAAAATGTACATATTAGATCATGAAATTGACATAACATTAAAATTGACATATTCGCAACTAAAATGTACATGTTAACACTTATTAGCACCCAAAATGTACATATTAACACCTAAAATGTACTTACTAGCTCACGAAATGGACAAAAGTGTACCTTTTGAAAAGGTACAGCCCCAGTGACAACTTTTGTACCTTTTTTTCTGAGTGTTCAATATCATCAAATACAGACTGTATTTAAAAAAAAACCATGGCATTGCCATCATTTTACTGTGTACTTTAGTGAGGTGAAAGCATTAAACTTTTATTTTTTATTACCATTTTTTTTTTCGACATTCACCATTGTAAATATATTATTAGCATAGCATGTGATATGGTCATTTTAGCACAGCACTGCCACAGTTCTTACCGTAATACCAGCAATAAAGATGGCATTACCATGTTTTTGGACATGTGCTGTGGTTAATATTAAAAGTACCTTGGTATTAGCATCTTACCCCATCATTTTACCAGGGTTCTGTCACAGTACTCTAATCATTCTTTATCATGATACACACTGTATTAAACAACCCTAATTTTACCTCAGTGATGCTGAGTCTGTAAAGCCGGTAGTTTGTCTTATCTGAGCGAGGTGAACTTTCCAAGGATTTCCCAAGAAGATGGAAACTGTGTGTGTGTGGAATAATATGACAGTGCCGTTAATAATAAGTCCAATGGGAGTCGGCGTCTGTTCTAATCTTTCCGTAGTTTAACCTAAGGCCGAGAAACAGATGCTGTATTGTTTGTTTTTTTCCACGTTGAGGTCTGAACACACTGCTTTCATAAACAGAACAATTATAAACCGAGCGTGAGGTAAAGCACAAAGAGACAAAAGATTAATCACTGAAGCTGCAAAACCTGAAAGGCCTGAATTATCCTGTCAGAACCTTGAAGGAGAAAAGCTTTTAAAAAGCTCTTATTTATGCACTTTTGCCATGTTGTCTTCTGGTATTTTCTGTCTGTTCAGATGTGTGATCGTGACACATACAGTCACTGTTGCAGTTGAATATTAGAAACTCCTTAAATATTGGCTGATGGTGTCATTATGAACAGGAGAGAGGTTTAGTGAACCAAAGTGATCAAGTCGTGAGATCAATCAATGCACAGTTCCCTGAAAATATAATTCACTTTATAGCCCTTAATCCTGTAATTGTGGACAAATGTGGGCACAGGGGACTCCTAATTTTTATTTATTTTGAATTTATTTACTTCAAAAAGTACCATATTTTCTATGTAAATTATGCTTTTACTTATTTTTTTTAAATTTTTAACTACATTAAAATATCCTTCCAATAAGTTCAAGATGAAGTGACTTTGCTGTCACCTGGTGTCTTATTTTGGCTTATTTTAGAATGCTCTAAATTACAGTTTTTCCCATTCATTTCTATGGGTGCCCATTTTTGACCCAAATACAAGGTTAAGAAGTTTTTTTTTCCACCCACTTAACATTGTAGAATTGAGTCAAAAAAAAAAAAAATGTGTGTTAAGGAGGCAAAGTTAGGAAAAGTAGCCAAATCTTGTACCGCTCAGATCAAGGGAAGTATTTTTTTTTTAAATAAAATAAAAAATATTTTGCCCACATTTGTCCAGAATACGGTTTTAGGGTTAAATTGCAGTCTTTTGTAGCTTGTGCTTGGACTGATTTGGTGCTGAAAAGGATGAAGTAGAGTCCATATTTAGTTGTTTCTGCGCATGTTGGGGTTTAGCGGTTGTAGCAACTGTGCTTTTATGCATCTTACTTGTTGAATAAACAAATAAATGCATTATTAAATTAATGAGCAAATACCGATTTTAGTGCTGAGCGATATGAGATATGACACTTGCACAAAATCACTTTAAGTAAAAATGCATTAAATAAATCCAGTTGAGATTCCCGCCATTAAGCACATTATATTTTTTGCAGCTTTATCTCTCGCATTATGAATTGACTTGGCACCGTTTTATGCCAGAACCTGCAGAAAGATATCTGAGGCTCTGGCACAGGTTGTTAATCTGCAGACACATGCTGAGACGGCTGATGATAACTACAGTAACGCTGGTCAGATTTGCACACTCACCACTATAGAAATGAGATTGTGTGCTGGTGGAAGCCAAAGAAACATCACGACTGCATTAGCGCGCACTAACCCAAAGACTTGCTGCACTTTTGGCAGCGAGACCCTGGGAAGAGGAAATGTGGGCGGACCCGCCGGTCATCTGCTTTCTATCTAATGTGAAACACTCCTCAATGAATTTAGATTCAAAATCACATCCATCTATTCAATTTAGCTACTAAAAACATGGCCCACACACACTCCATAGTAAATGTGTGCAATTCTGTGAAAGCATTTACATGTTGTAAAATGTGTTGTGCTAATTGGTATCTAAAAGCATTAATGAATTAATTTGAAGGAAATGTGTAAATGTGTTAATGACATTCAGACTCCCAGCAGAGAGAACTTAAATAACATTTATTATATTAATTGTGTGTGCTTTGAAAGAAGTCTTCTGCTCAACGAGACTGCATTTTTTAAATAAAAAATACACTAAAAATAGTGAAATATTATTAGAATTTAAAATAACTGTTTTCTATGTGAATATATTGTAAAATGTAATTTATATCCTGTGATCAAAGCTGAATTTTCAGCAACACAGGTCATGATTTGATGCTCAAGAAACATTTATGATTATTATCAATGTTGAAAATTTGACATTTTGGGGGAAACTGTGATATATTTCTTTTATTTTTCAACATTATTTGATGAATAGAAAGTTAAAATGTTGTTTACCTTTACCTGTGGATTAGTAAATGATCTTCTGTTTACGTCTGGCTTTTTAATGCAACACATATACAGCGTGTCTAATGCCAGCTTTGTGAAGTAGATGTTGCGTTCCTGGATTGGATGACGGTGTAACGGTCTCACGAGACCTTCCTTCTTGGAAGATGAGATAGTGTTCCTGAGGGAAACCTGCTGTTTGAGCCCATAGATATTGACATTTCACACTCATCTGAAATCTGTTTTTGCTATTCTCCTAGCTCTGAAACGCATGGAGAAGCGTGTCCTGGAGAGAGTGTGTAAGGCCGCTGACGACCATGATTGCTTTTTAACCTGCTCCAATTTACTGTCCGCTCCACTGCACCGCTGTGACCGCGAGCAAAGCTGCGGCGTATTAACATGAACTCATCTGTCTTCATTGTGTTTCACTCTGAAGAGAAGATTTCCTCCATTTCTCTACACCGAGGGTGATTATGTATGTTGTACGACTTTGAATTGGTTTGGCTACTTTTCTACCTTTTACTTGCACTGTGACCTTTTACTTGATGTAGCGCTTGTATTTGCACATCAGTTCAGGTACTTTATGCTATTTAAATACGACTTACTATACCCTTTATCAAAGTCTATAGTTTCAGGCTTTTCTAGAGCAGGTTTTCCTGCTTGAATGTTGATTATTCTCCTCATATTCTCCATTGTTGCGGCTCCTCTCTTCCCAGTCTGTCAGTAACGCTCTGTTTATTTCCTGTCTCTATGAAGCCCCTCCTTCTGAAAAGCACACTGTGCTCTGATTGGTCGGCTGGATCAGTGTGTTGTGATTGGTCGAGCGCTTCGAAACGGTACTAAACACACGTGAAACACAGGAAACTAAACACACTTGAAACACAGGGAACAGAAAACTAAACACACAGGAAACTAAACACACTTGAAACACACATGAAACAGGAAACGGAACTAAATACGTGAAACAGGAAATGGAACTAAACACGCGTGAAACAAGAAACGGAACTAAACACACGAAACAGGAAACAGAACTAAACACACGAAACAGGAAACAGAACTAAACACACGAAACAGGAAACAGAACTAAACACATTAAGCACACGTGAAATACAGGAAACTGATGTAAAAACATGCAAAACACAGGAAACTAAACACTTGAAACAGGAAACGGAACTAAGCACACGTGAAACAAGAAACGGAACTAAACACACGAAACAGGAAACGGAACTAAACACACGAAACAGGAAACGGAACTAAACACACGAAACAGGAAACGGAACTAAACACACGAAACAGGAAACGGAACTAAACACACGAAACAGGAAACGGAACTAAACACACATGAAACACAGGAAACGGAACTAAACCCACATGAAATACAGGAAACTGATGTAAACACAGGTCTAAACACACTGGTCTAAACACATGAAACAGGAAACAGAATTAAGCACACGTGAAATACAGGAAACGGATGTAAAAACATGCAAAACACAGGAAACTAAACACTTGAAACAGGAAACGGAACTAAGCACACGTGAAACAGGAAATGGAATTAAACACGTGAAACAGAAAAACGGAACTAAACACATGAAACAGGAAACAGAACTAAACAAACATGAAACACAGGAACGGAACTAAACACATGAAACAGGAAATGGATGTAAAACACGCGAAACACAGGAAACTAAACACATGAAACAGGAAACGGAACTAAAACACATGAAACAGGAAGCAGAACTAAACACATGAAACAGGAAATGGAACTAAACACACATGAAACACAGGAAACAAAACTAAACACACGTGAAATACAGGAAATGGATGTAAACACACGCGAAACGCAGGAAACTAAACACATGAAACAGGAAACGGAACTAAACACATGAAACAGGAAACAGAACTAAACAAACATGAAACACAGGAAACTAAACACATGAAACAGGAAACGGAACTAAACATGTGAAACGCAGGAAACAAAACTAAACACACGTGAAACAAGAAACGGAACTAAACATGCGAAACAGAAAAAGGAACTAAACACAGGAAACACAGGAAACGGAATTAAACACATGAAACAGGAAACGGAATTAAACACACGTGAAACACAAATGATTTTAATGACTTTATTTTTAATCTTTGATGTTGTATTATCCTTTTTTATGTACTCAATTCTAGCAGTTTAGTTCCTGAACTTCGCGTCTCGTTCAGTCAGTTTGGACTTTATTCAGCCTTTAATTTCTGACAGACATTTTTATTTTGGGATCTTTGGGTGAAAAAAAAAACGTTCCCCTTTTTGTTTTCATTAACAACTAGGTTCCTTTGTTTCGCTCTGAATCAGCGTGTGGCCTGACCAGCATTTCTGGCCAAAAGCGTCCCAGCATGCATTGCTTCCAGCGGGGTCTCTGGAGACATCACATCTGTTTTTGTGTTTCTAAGCGCCGGGGGTCGAACCGTTACTGGGCAACTGCGCCGGCGAGGATTCAATGCGTTGGACGGAGCAATGCAGCCGTCACTCGTTGACAGACGGACACTGAAATCATGTGTTTTAAATCCCTCAGTGCTTCATCACAATCAATTCACACTCCAAACAGTTCCTCTCTAAAAACTCCTGTAGCGAATCATGCTAAAACAACACCAATAAACTTGAACCGTTTCCATCATTAAAATGCATTTGATGCATTGCATTATTTGATTGTAAATTAGTCCTGTGTGGTTCAGGCTAATGCGTGTGCTGTGACGCGTGGTTTCAGGCAATAAGCAAAGCATGCGCGCACTAGCATGAAAGCATAATTAGCTATTGAGCGGCGTCAAATCCTAAACTGGTAAATGCACCTTGTCATCGGCTCATGGATTCATCATCATCATCTCTGCGGTCAGTCTTTAAGAGTCGACGCTCATGCTTCAATGATCCTTTAATAGATGTTTGGGTCATGAAAGGCTCGCGCTTCGTTAAACTCCAGGGTAATTACATTCACTTAACTAGTGCTTCTGTGTTCGTTATCTTGTCACGGTATTAAATTATTTTAATCGCTTAGACATTAAGATGATAATGCATGGCATGACATTGTGGAAAATGTCACTGAGCAGCATTGGGAACCTGAAGGAGAACTAGTTTATGGTAAATCACAACAACAACAAATAATATATATTTATTTACTTATAAATCATACAATTAAAATATTATATTTAATAGGCCTGTCAAATCGATTAATTGTGATTAATAGCATCTAACATAAAAGTTTGTGTTTATATATACAGTATATATATATGTGGGTGTATACTGTATATATAAACACAAACTTTTATGTTAGATGCTATTAATCACAATTAATCGATTTGACAGGCCTAAGGTTTATGTATATATATATATATATATATATATATATATACAGTCTCACACACACACATATATATATATATATATATATACACAAACCTTAGATGTGATTAATCGCGATTAATTGATTTGACAGCACTAATATATATCATAAAATAATAAAAAAAAATATTTATATGTATAATTTTCTTAAACAATTTGATTAAATATTTTAATTAAATGTTAATAATTTTAAATCCATTTTAATTTAATTTGTATTTTTAGTGGAATATTATATCTCAAATTATTTTAATATTAGGAAATCAATTTTCTCAGCCAGCTTCATTGTTATTCTTCATCAGCAGTGCCTAAAATGTGTACAAACTGAATGTACAGCATTCAACATAATTGATTTCCATCATAATGGGCTATATGCACGCATAAGTTGCGCATTTGACGCAAGGACGCTCGTCTATTTCCGGTTGTGGAGATTAAAGCGGAGGAAAACGGGATTATGGCAGAGTCTTCAAAATGTACTGTCCTCCCGTCTTTGAAACGAAACGTACATACGTTTAGATGTAATTTTATATACAGTTATGTTTATTTATTATAATTTTAAAAAGAAGCATAAACACAACGAGGGGTGTTATCTGTTTTTGTGACTAACGTTTCTTTAGTATAACCATGGAGTATAAAATTCAATATATATAGAGCCCATTGGTTCATTGACGAGCTTTGAACTTAAAAGTCTGGGTTTCCCGCGTCATCATCATCATCACACACACGAGCTGAAGCAGCATATGTTCATGAATATGACACAAACTCTCCCAGACCGGCTCAAACATGCGTCGAACTCAGACTTCAGACGTCCCTCGTGTCAGTCAGGCTATATATAGTGTTTATAGATGACATTTCATCTGCGCCTCTTACCTCCCACTCAGCATTCACACTCGCTCCACAGTCCCGCTAGTGTGTCGAGGAACATTAGCTGAGGCCGGGGAAACGTTAGATGAAATAACATGATGTGAATGATGCTCAACGCCAGTGCAGAACGAGATGTGATTGTCTGGTGCTTCATAAATAATGCTGAACGGTGTCAATCAAAAACCGGCGAGATCCTGAAGCCCTGCTGTCAGCACTGAACTCCTGCTCCGGTTCAACATCACTGCGGACATTTACTATCAACAGGATCGCCGTATTTACATAGTGCAATCGAAGTATTAAAGGGATAGTTCACTTTGAAATTAATTTTTGCTATGTTTTATCTTACCTCAAGGGCATCCAAGATGTAGGTGTCTTTGTTTCCGCAGTATTTTCAATTTTGATATTTTTAGGTCAAACCGTTCATATAATGGAGGTCTATGGTCACCACCTCAAAGAGCATGCACAGAGAAGTCCAAATTAAAGATGATTTAATGACTCGTGAATGTAAGTACACATTGATGGCCTAAGACACCAAACGAGCGGTTTGTGTGAGAAAACGAACAGTATTTATATCGTTTTTACGTCTTGTAACCACAGCCACGTCCAAGTGATCTGAGGGCGCGGGCGATTTATTTGTAAATAATGTTCGTTTTCTCACACAAACCGCTCGTTTCGTGTCTTAGGCCATCAATGTGTACTTACATTTACGAGTCATTAAATCATCTTTAATTCGGACTTCTCTGCGCATGCTCTTTGAGGTGGTGACCATAGACCTCCATTTTAGACCGATAGACGAACAGTTTGACCTAAAAATATCAAAATTGAAGACACCTACATCTTGGATGCCCTTGAGGCAAGCTGAAACATATCAAAAATTAATTTCAAAGTGAACTATCCCTTTAATGTAGTGCAATCAATGCATGGCAAATTGTATACAGTATACACTACAATTCAAAGTTTGGGGTCGGTAGTTTGTTTATGTTTTTTTAAAGAGCTCTCTTCTGCTCAACAAGGCTGCGTTTATTTGATAAAAGACAGTAAAAAAAAAAGTGAAATATTTTTACAATTTCAATGAACTGCTTTCTATTTGATTTTTTAAAAAAATTCTTGTATAAAAGCTGAATTTTCAGCAGCATTACTCATTACACATGATCCTTCAGAAATCATTCTAATATGCTGATTCGCTGCATTTCTGATTATTATTACGTTGAAAACAGTTGTGCTGCTTCATATTTTAATAGAAAGGATCTTTTGCAACATTATAAAAGTCTTTAATGTGATCATTAAAGCGGCAGTACGGCCAATATTTCGTCTTCTGTCGATATACTTAATGCTTGATAAATATTCTTAATTTTTTGATACTTGGTTTGAAGATCAAACTATCCATGTAAGAGTCCTGATTCCTGAGATCTTCACTCATAATCATGATCTGAAGCACACACTCCTCCGCTCTCTGTGTTAAACACTCATGACTCAGCTGGTCTGAGGAGCCCAACACACCCCTGGACACACACTTCTCTAAAGACACTCGTTTTTCAGCTGCAGGGTCTGACAGATCAATAGCTCTGACTCAGAGTCTGTGGAGGGGATGATTCACAGCGTCAGTCCAGGATCAGCCACACACACACATGGCTAGTGTGCCATTTCAAAGAAGATAAATACATTAGCATAATCTTTAATGATTTTGACCTCAGATATCGGATGGCTCAATAACTGGAGTGAAGCGCTCTCGTATTAACTCACATCAATCTTGGGAAAGAAAACACATTGAACAGTTTCACCTGGAGCAAATTATTCATTCGATTATTTATTCAGTGTCTTCAACTGTCCAATTTTGGTGAGCTCTTGCCAATTGTCGCCTCTTTTTCCTATTTGTAGTGGAGATGAGTGGTGCCCGGTGGGGTCTTCTGCTGTTGTAGCCCATCCGCCTCAAGGTTGTGTGTGTTGTGGCATACCTCTGTTGTAACGAGTGGTTATTTCAGTCAAAGTTGCTCTTCTATCAGCTTGAATCAGTCGGCCCATTCTCCTCTGACCTCTCGCATCAACAAGGCATTTTGGCCCACAGGACTGCCGCATACTGGATGCTTTTCCCTTTCCACACCATTCTTTGTAAACCCTAGAAATGGTTGTGTGTGAAAATCCCAGTAACTGAGCAGATTGTGAAATACTCAAGACACCAACAACCATGCCACGCTCAAAATCCCCTTTCTTCCCCATTCTGACATTCAGTTTGGAGTTCAGGAGATTGTCTTGACCAGGGCCACACCCCTAAATGCATTGAAGCGACTGCCATGTGATTGGTTGATTAGATAATTGCATTAATGAGAAATTGAACAGGTGTTCCTAATAATCCTGTAACTGCATTAGCTTAAAGCTACATAGTCCACGAGTAAATGAAGAGTTCAGATGCAAAAGCCTCTAAATGCCATTTGAAATTTTCTTCTTTAATGATGATTTTTATCAAGCTTGTATATTTAAGTTCAGTAATTTCACTTAAATAACAATTAATAGGTAATCATCATAGCCATTTAAGTGAAATTACTGAACTTAAATATACAAGTTTGATAAAAATCATCATTAAAGAAGAAAATTTCAAATGGCATTTAGAGGCTTTTGCATCTGAACTCTTCAAATATTTATTTTAGCTGAAAGCATTAGTTATGTTTACAAGTACATTAATTGAATGCACAGGTTGAGAAGATTTGTTTGGTCCTTGCTTTTTTAGTTCAATTATTAAGAGTAATTCAATGTTACAACTATAACTTTTGACCAGTAGGTGTCGCTCTTGGTCTGAAGGTTATTTGACCCCATTTTAGAGAAGTTTGGTTAAAGTTATTAGGAGAAACATTGATCGAACGGCAGGAAAAGAGATGTCGTGACTCTTTTCCAACACTGTTACAACCAATGACATCAGTTTGGGGGCGGGACTATCCGTTTGCCTGGCCAATGGTAGTAGGGCTATCAGGGAAACTTAGTGCTGAACATAGACATATACACTAGACCTCACCTTGGCTACGGCAGTTCATTGGAACGAATGCGTCAATAGAGCCGCCATCTTGAAACAGGGGAGCCCCTCCACTTTAATGCATCAGCGTCAATGTAGTAGACACAGGTCTAACGCAAATAAAATCACCATAAATCATCATGAATGCGATTTTTCTTGTTTTTTTGGTTTGTTCCAACGGTCAGACATGTATTTATCATTGATTCCGGAAAGAATTTTTTTTTTTTTAAACATTCTTCCTAGTTCAGATTTCATTCGTGAACATCATACGCTGCACAAAAGTCCGCCACCATCAATGAATTCGAAGTAAAGGCAGAGATAGCAGCGTTACCTAGCTACTTCCTATGACAAGACCCCTGTTCCAAGATGGCGGCGGTTTTGACGCATGCTTAGAACCCCAAGGTGAAGTCTAGTGTATATGTCTATGAGTGCTGAAATGCCACATTTCACCATGTGGTGTTGACTCGTTCACTCATTATCGTGTCATGTGCATTCACAGGTATGAGCGAGTGCCCGTGATTCTCGTGGGAAACAAAGTGGACCTGGACAACGAGCGCGAGGTTTCGTCGAGCGAGGGTCAGGCTCTGGCGGAGGAATGGGGCTGTCCGTTCATGGAGACATCAGCCAAGAGCAAAACCATGGTGGACGAGCTGTTCTCAGAGATCGTGAGGCAGATGGACTACGCCTCGCAGCCGGATAAAGAAGACCCGTGCTGTTCCTCCTGCAATATACAATAACCCTCGCAATCAGGAGCCACGTGGAGATCATCGAAAACTGGTGCATCTACACACTCGAGAACGCTGCCGATCTGTTGATTTACATGGAAACGGTGCGACGCAAAGACGAAAGTGATGTTGTGGCGTCCAAACAAAAGTTGCGAAATGCAACTTTAAGCAGTGATACATTGATTTCAACAGGAATGGGGCGTTGCGTTGACGTAGATGAACAAAAACGTGGGCTATTGGTGGGGTGTTCGAACAAACGTTTAGATAAATTTAACGTTTAGGCAAAGATTCAGATCTTTTGATGGTGCATTGCAAAAAAATAACATACGCAAATCCGTGCAAACAAAAGTCGAGAATTGTGACTTTTGGGAAATGCTGCAATCCATTGATTTTAATTGGAATGATGCTTTGCGAAGACGTAGATGAAACACATTAGGGTTTGGAAATACATTAGCCTATTTTGATTTCAATGGAAATGTGCATTGCACACACACACAAAAACGAATTTTAGCAAACCATTGCGAAGAAATCAGCTTTGCAATGACGTAGATGAAAAGCGCAAGGGTTTACGAAAACCGTGAATTGAGAAATGTAACTTTTAGGCAATGCTTCATCAGATCCGTTGATTTGCAAAGACGTAGATGAAAAATGCAAACCTCGTTTGCGACAATTCTGCAAATAAAAGTTGAGAAAACACATTGTTTCGCATTCGTCAAGCTCTTCAGTTTTTTTCCCGCGTGTAAAAATGAATATGCTTTATCTAATCAAACGAATTGTGGCAACAGATTACAAGCAATATTATTAATTAAATTTAACAAATTAGAAGTGAGTGATAATTTTTCAAATTAATTCCTTAACAGTTAACCATTTAAAATGAGTAAAACTTACAACAACAACCCAAAAAAAACATAAATTGAAGTCACCATTATGGTGATCAGTATTTGTTTTAGGTTTGTTTTAAAATGACGGTTTTCTCCTGCTTATTAACATCAGGTGTCTTCAATGTTGGCAATATAAAATAAAGAGTTCGTCTGTCTGTTAGTGAGATATTTTTGGTGTAAACTTTACTCATTTTAAATGGTTAACTTTTAAGGAATAATTTGATTAATTATTACTTAATTCTAATTTGTTAAATTTAATTAATAATATAGCTTGTAATCTGTTGCCACAATTCTATTGATTAGATAAAGCGTATTCATTTTTACAGTGTGTTTCCTACAAACGCCTAAATTATGATCAATTAATTGACAAGAAACTCCAAAAAAAAGGTCAAAGGGGTTTTAAAAATGCGCCATACTTGAGTCTTTCCTTTCTCCGCATGTTTTCGACACGTTCATTCAGAGTTTGGCGCTGTTCGTAAGAGACTCATTTCGTTTGCACATAGAGAACCCGATGTCTTAAACTGCCATTACTTTAATAAAGAGCCAGAAAGAGCTAGTTTTGTTCTTCCAAACGGCCCACAGTCGTCGTTGAAGGGGACGTTTCCTCCGAGGGACTATAATCGGACGTCTGGTGTTTGAGATGTTGAGTGTTTGAGGGACATTTTCTTTGAGGAAGCCAAATAGGATCCTGAGAAGCACTTTTCTTTTGTACCTTCGTGTCCATTTTGATTTACGAAACTGCTGGGAATATTCAGCCGATTATGTTGTGTTTTTTTTTTTTTTCTCGATATAGAATGTTGCAAATGATGTATTTTGTAATAATGTAGTAAAACAATCATGGGACTTGCTTTAGATTAGACTGTAAAGCTTTGAATCAGGCAGGAACAGTATTTCGTGAAACGCAATCGGCACTTTCCATGAAAAGGGTCCTGTTACTTTTTTTAAGCAATAAATACAAACGACTAGTTGATAAGTTAGATAAACACTTACAAATCAACTGACTCGAGCCTTTAAAATGGTGATTTTGGCCTGTTGCACCTCAGAGGTCTTCATATTCAGCTGTTAAAAATAATCATTTTGATAATGATGTTCGGTTAGGGGGATATTATTTAAAAGTAGATCACAAAATGTTAATTAAATTTTGTTATTAAATATGTAATATGTGACCTCCTGAGGTGGACGAAGCTCTGTTTTGAACCCTGTTTGTGGAAAGTAGCCATTAATCTGGAAGCCTGTACTAGATGTGATTGTTAATTTAATGATATTGTGGAACGGGAATAATCATAATGCAGTCAACCTCATGAATGTTGTACAGAAACACAAGGAGGAAAACAATTATAGTGGCTAACTTCATTATCAGTTCCTCGATTTATCTGCTTTGAGCAAATATGACAGGAATAATAACAATAATAATAGAAAAATCATTTTATCATACCTTTCTCAGGAGAGTTACAGGCTACCAAATCTGTTATTAAAATTTATGAGGATATGTTTCTTTTTTTTTCATTTTATTTTTGTTTATTTAATCATTAGAGTATAAGATAATAATGTTTTCTTAATCTATATTGTCGTTTGGTCTTTTTTTTGGTATTACAGAGCAATTCTTATTCAGACCATCACGTCTGTGATCCGTAAGATCATCCAGAAATGTAAAAATGTGTAAAATTGTATTGAAAACAATTCAAGATGGTTGTGTGTAGTTTATAAAAAAAGATGCCAAACTTAGCGGTTGATTTAGCGGTCATATGCATGGCTAAAACATCATTATTTGTGAATATTACAGCAGATGAGACTAAACGAGTGGAATAGACACACACACACACACACTCAACAGCCCTGGACGATCAGTTATGGGTGACTCTGCCTTGCCATGTGAACTAAGGGTTTGCCTTTTTAACTTTCATCATTGATCTTATATTTTTTTAAGTGAACATTTACCCTCTCCCACATGGTAAATGGATTGTGAATACGGTTTCATTCAACACGACAATAAAAACATCTTATTCACAGAAGTGGACGCAGGTTTGAGTTTGTCTGCAAAAGTAACGACTTTATTCAACTATTCATTTCCTTCTCTGTGGGCCTCGAGATTTCACGTAGTGTAACAGCGCAGCGCTTCTGTGTTGTACGTCACACGCACACATGACCAGCGTCGGCCAATAGTGAGCCTACGTGTGACGTACAACACAACTTAAGATTGAGCCACTGTAGTCACTCGGACTATTTTAACGATGTCTTTCATAACTTTCTGGGCCGGTAAGTTTCAATTACAATAGAAGCCTATGAAGGAGTGATCCTGCTCTCAGATTTAATCAAAAATATCTTTTCATTTTTGAGTAATTACTGACAGAGTTTACATTTTGAAGTAAAATGTAACTATGAACTATGATATAAAATGAACTATCCCTTTAATGAATCACATGGAAGTGTCTGTCATCCAATCAGAATTCAGAATCAAATATCTGTATTATTATTTATATACTATGATAGTACTTTTATTTTAATATTTTCAGTTTTCATTTAAATTTTGTTTTGGGTTGTAGTTGTTTTATGTGCTTTTGAAAAATATTTCTATTAAGCTTCAGCTAATTTTTATGTCAGTTTTAGTCATTTTAGTTTTTCAACTTTAGCTTATCTTATTTCAGTTTGTTGCCAAATTAACATGTTTAATTAATTAATATATTTATATAATACATAAAATGTATATATATATATATATATATATATATATATTAAATAATATATTAACTATGTAATATTATAATAATTTTACAATTAATTATTAATATTTGTTTAATAATTATTTTATATTGTTGATATATATATATATATATAAACATAAAATAATTAACCTATTATATGTATTCATTTTATATATATATAATATATATATATATATATATATATGACATTAAAAATACATACAAGCCACGATATATAGGCTCTATATACACACAATAGGTATAGGCCTACAATTATAATAATATAAAATAATTATTATATATTTTTAAATAATATATAATTTATACTTTTATGTAATATATATTTAATTATTATTTTATATTGTATTATTCTTATTTTATATTGTAATGACCAAAATGACGTTTTAATAAACAATAGCAGTTCTGTGTGTTATAAATACATACTTCACATATTTTTTCACTCCTATTAGAGTTAAGATGATGAATTTCTTGACTTTAATGTTGCACTTGCAGCGTTTGGAGTGAATGCGCTGTTATCTGGTGGAATGAGTGAGACGTTTGACAGGAGATTTCACACACCACCCACTGTACAGCTTTCATCCTCCTCTGAGATCCTGCAGTGATGGAGAGATGGATCAGTGTGTGTGAAGAACAGGTCTATGGAGGACAGGATTCGCCTCAGGCCACAGTACTGGGTGTCATGGCAACAGGACGATAACACAACATCACGACGGTATCTCTGTTTATGTTCAAGTGGGTTTTGTATGTGGTGTGCAGAGGCTTTACATTCTCTCAAGCCCTCTTTAATGTCTCAGTGTTTTCTCCCACACACACAGCAATGACATTAAATGGAGTCTCATGAATTTCAGAAGAATCAAACGGCTCACACTTGACAACGATGCAAGTCAGAGTGAGACCACAATGTGAACTCTTTGTTCTGGTCATAAAAAAGCTCTGTGTTGTGAAAAATTTAAATATGACCCATCCACCGACCCGTAGCTTTAATTCGCTAAACAACCTGCCGTCTATCTTCAGTTCAGAATCTAAGAATAAAGTTTATTTTCATAGAATGACATGGAACTTTGCACCGCCACCTTTCAATTGTCTGCACTAACAAAAGCAATACAAATCAAGTTGAATGAAAAGGAATTCATACTTGAAAATGCATATCTGTGTTTGAAATCGCCCCCTTATGCACCAGATCGAGAAACAAGCGCGCCGCCATCTTCTTTTTGCGGTCGCTCGTTGCGGGAGCTTTTGAACTGGATTTACGTCTAAAGTTAACGAAAGTTATCATGAGGATTGTATTGTTTAAAGTAGATGTCAAATGTCAGTAGACCGGGAATATTTTAAAACGAGCCGTTCATTCATAAAAGACAAGATCGCTGTGAAAATACAGACCGGACAACGAGCGCAACGTTGAAAAGGGGCGGGGCTACATAATTCGAATTTGGTGTCGTACTTGCTGTTGTTGCATTAGTTATGTGTTACTTTACTTTTGCGTTACTTTTTCTCAACTGGGCTGGACTTGTATATTTCTACTCAGTGTAAAGGCCTTTTCACACTTAAAGTGAAATGGATTAGCCTCGGGCTAAAGCTAAATGAAATGCAAATTCACGGAGAGGTAAATAAGAGGAAAAAAGTAGAATACTTATTGAAAGTAACTCAGATATTTTGTTGTAAATTTAAAAGTAATACATTACTTTATTTGTCAGATAACTGTTACTGTATCTGATCGTGGTATTCTGAGGCTTGCAGTTTATATGAATTTCATAATTGGTTTAGGGGTATTTTTATACTTATTTAAAAACACACAAAAAAAAAATTCATATGTCTTGAGTGAATGAATATGACAAACAGAGTTTATGTTCCAAGATACGAATGATTTTTAAATGATATATTGGGCTATATTACTTTTTACTTAAACCACTTTTGGCCTGCCTATATGTTTTTTTAAAAAACATGACAGCAACAACTACAATGAGAAGAACTTGATAGATGTTTTATTTGTTACGAAGCACAGCTAAACGCAAGTGATCTAAAAAGCTCTTCAGAAGTTTCCAAAACAAGTGGCTTTAGATTCAGAATGATGTGTTTTTTTAGAAACAAGAAGTCACATCTGGAAACACCTTCCCATGATTCATCATTTCAGCCCCAGTGAATTCTCTTTAAAACACATTATTTGCAGTGACAAGGGCCAAGATATCCCGCTGGTTCAGCTATAGCGGAGGCAAGATATGAATCACTTTCTAATGCTTCATTAGAGGCTGAGAGTTATTGGGACGTTGTCCAGCTAATTATGGCCATTACCTCCAAAACACGTTGGAGGAGTTTAAATTTCCCATCGGTGTATTAAAGCCCTGTAACTTGCTACTATGAAAAGAACATTGTTCATGCTATTTTTTTTATGTTATTTTTTTATGTGCAACTGCAAGTAAATAAATACCCAGATTTGAGCCGTTTCTGAAGACAATGCAAATGGTTTGTGCAATGCAAAACTTTTATCACATTGCAGGGCCATACTAGCCTGGCTGCGCCCTCCTACGCACTTCCGCTCAATTTCATTTTACTTCTGTACTACATGAAATGAACTAGAGTCTGGTTGAACCAGGCTAGGGCCATACACCAAACGGCAACATTCTAATCTGATAAATGAAGCCTACCCGGAAGTGCGAAAAACTGCAATACATCTAAAATCCGCTAGAGGCCGGTCCCAAAAGGGAGCAAATGTCAATAGACCCCATGTTAAAATGTCCGTTTTCACAGCATAAATTCCTGCTTTTACAGGTTGATCCCATGGACTTTTATTGTATTTTTGGATAGGTTCCGAGTGCCTGACAAATGTGAGGTGGGTGAATTTTTTTTCTAACTCGTTAGTTTAGATAATATTTAGATATAAAATTTATGACAAATAAGGGCGGTTAACTTTGATTGACAGCTGATAACGGGCTGCGCCGACGTCTCGGCCATGATCTGACACAACACATTATACCACCTCTCTTTCCTTTCCGAACATTTGTATTTTGTATTTCCTTAAGATTTTTTAATATGGCGCCGCCATAACGTTACCCCCCATAAACAGCCTCAAAACGGTTCTTCAGAAGTGACGTCACAGACGCTTTGTCCATATTTTTTACAGTCTAAGTTTTATACCCTTTCACAGCTTTGAAGACATGATTGAATTATCAGTTTGACAGTTTGAACTTTGCCTCAGATATTTCTCATTAAACTCCTCATTATGAGGTATCAGGAGAAACATGATATGAGATGCAGGGAGCGTCATTTTTGAGGTGCCATTTCTGATCTTTATTTTTAAAGGTGCAATGTGTAACAAAGTTGAGTATTTATTAACAGAAATGCAATATGACATCAATAACTATGTTTTCAGTGGTGTATAAAGAACTTACTTAATTAGCCGTAATGTTTTTATTACCTTAGAATGAGACATTAATAGCTCCATAACCGAGGGAATCCCCTTCTATGAAGGTCGCCATGTTGTGACGTCATATTCCTACCGTAGCCGAACGCGAACAAACAGCTCTACAGAACGCGTTTCATCACTACCTTGAAAGAGAAGTAGCGGAAAGCTGGAAGCTAGCCTTACACTCCGTGAGTAGTGACTTTACCCTTGTGAGTGGTGTAAAATATGTAGTTGGGATTGTTTCATGTAACTTAGTTCTCCCTCGCTGTGTTATGGGTTTGTTATGTTGGGGATAGATGTGCTGTTACGTTCGTGAGACAGCTGATGATTAGTATTCATTTCATATCATTGACCGTAAAACAGTACGTTACAGGAATCACTAACCCGTCGATAGAGACTTTTACTAAAGTCTTTTATCACTAAAGTCAATCGCGAAGAATTTTAAAAATCAGAGAAAAAAAGCCTATTGTGTAGTAAATAGTATCTATGGGATGCGGAGATGACATGATTGTAACAGCTCGCGCACTTCCGACCTTTGGACTCATGCGATGCGGACGCGTCCCAGCTCAGCCACAGTAGCTCATATTAGCCAGCTAAACTATTACTACCCTGTTAGAAAAAATATATAGCTGCTCCCTCGCTGTATTATGGGTTTGCTACAGTATGTGGGGAGAAATGTGCTGCTGATTACGTTTGTCAGACAATCAGCTGATTAATATTTTATTAAATTATATATTAAAACCCTTGATCCTCACCTGACTATGGCTTTGTAAACAGACAGTATTCATGATGTGGTTTATAATGGACTGTGGTACAGAAACAGTGACAATGTTACACACTCTTGGCTTACTCTGGCTGGCTATTCTCTGCTGTCTCAGCCGACGAGATGTTTGTCCCGTTTTAGCAACCGTAGCTTCTTCGAAAGGGAGGGGTGAGCAGTGGGCTGAGCCCTTAGTGCAAACCTGGTGCAAACTCGCAACCGAACCACTAGATGTCGCTAAAAGTCACACATTGCTCCTTTAAGTGCAAATCCTCATGAAGTACACATGTTGAGATTTATTTGGGGAAAGCTGATCTAGGATCATAATTTGGGAAAGCCGTCTGAAGCTGATGGTGTGTGTGAGATGAAGAAAGCTGTGAAGTCAAGGCTTTCAAAGGCTCTCCATGCTGAGAGTCACGCTGTCGGGAAGCTCTTAGATGAAAGCTTGCAATCCTCCTCCAGCTCTGCTCAAACACACCTGTCTATGATTTTTAAGTGAACTCAAAGACATTGGTGAAATGGTTTATTTGATAGGAAACATGGATTAAGATTAGTTGGTCTCCTGCTGGAAGATATAAAGTGCAACAGTTGGGGTCCGGAAGTAAAAACGTCATGCATTTTCTCCATAACTAAGATGATTTTGAATGATAACTTAAAAACCTGGACAGATAGACGTACTGTGGGCTACGATGTTATCGATGGTATTTGAATCTGTCAGCCTGCATCATTTTAATTTATTTTTAAAATAATCGTGTTTAACAGTGGAATTCCTGGTGAAATACTACATTACCCATGATGCTGTACAGAAAATTTCACCAATCAGAGTTGATAATAGCTAAACCCTCTTTAGCTCCGCCCACTTCCATGAAGCGATGCAAATTATGTTATCGAGTCGATCTCTCTAAGCTCTCAAAATACTTAAATGTGTGTAAATATGCATATTTTGCAATAGACTTACATATAATCAACATTTGTAAATGTGTAGTTTTATTTTTCTTGTCTTTTACACATTTTTTGTTTCAAATTAAAGTTTGTAGTGTTGTGATTCACCATAGCTGATTGTCTTCATGACTTAACTCTTTTAATGAAGACTATTTTAAAATCCCCTAATGGAAAAATTATGAAAACAAAAAACTTCCCAGAAGTTTTTTGAATACACAAAAGTAGTTGTGTATTCTGACCAATTAAACTCTGCATGGATAGTTCTGGGTGAAATAAACTTTCGGTTGCAGTAATGTTATACTCAAGTCATTGGCTCAAAAAATCCTTTTTTTGTTGAGAGTCAAACACCTACCTGCAAAATGATTAGGACCAGATCGAGGATGTCTTGTATGGTTGCCAGGGTGTTGCTATGTTCTGAGATGTTGCCAGGGTGTTTCTATGCAGTTACTAGGATGTTTTGGTTGCCACTGTGGGTGTTCTGGGTTGTTGCCTGGGTGTTGCTATGCAGTTACCAGGGTGTTTAGGGTGGCGGACAGGGCGTTGTTATGTGATCGCTATGTTCTGAGCGGTTGCCAGGGTGTTTCTGCAGTTACTAAGATGTTTTGGAGTGTTGCTGGGTTGTTGCCAGGGTGTTGCTATGCAGTTACCAGGATGTTTTGAGTGGTTTCCATGGTGTCATGCTTGCCTTTTGCATTTTTCTGCTGTTGCTGCTAGGATGTTTTGGGAAAGGAGGTGGAAAATGGTTGTTAAAAACTATATTTGGTTCCAGAAACCTTGACTAAGTGGTAAAATAAAATGCCACAACCACCCTCGATGAACTCCACATCAGGACTAGTGATGTTTACACACCTCATTCGCCTCTTCCATCACACACACACTTTGATCTGTCACATCTAACAAACATCCATAGGGTGTGCACCATCTGGAGAGACAATCTAGATAAGATATTTCCGTGCACCTTGTGTTTCCTCAAACCTCAAAGCCCTCATGCATATTAGATCATTGAGGTTGGCCTATTTCTTTGTTTTAAATTATATTTATTATTCCCTATATTTGGAATATTTTACTACCATAATAGTATTCATACTACACACACACATACTAGAACATACTTAATATAAGTGGCCGTGAAGTAATGTATTACTTGTTCAAACCTACCTAATGTGATTTCAGACTTCTGAATAGTGTAGTTTATAATGTCTACTTGTATAAACCCCTGAAATGATCAGTATATGAGAGTATATGATGAACAGTAAATACGCAGCACACTTTAGTCTCACATCTCTGAACATGATGCAACAAAATATTTTTATTATAACCCCTGGATACATCCATAAATACTTCACCTCCTGTTAGTCCTGTTCTCCCAAATGCACCCACGTACGTTACACACACTTTATATAATACCCAGAGTCCCAGACGCCCCTCTGTTCTGGGCATCTGTGGAGGACGAGTGCTGAAGACGTCTCTGAAGGACACACACACACCATTAGACATCATAACACATCACAAATCGGAAATTTAATTTAACTTTCATACAAAACTTGCTAGGGTGTGATCATTGGTTGTTAGGTGTTAAAAATATGACTAGTTACCAGGGCGTTGCTATGCAGTTGTTAGGATGTTTGGATGGTTGCGAGTGTGTTATCTTAGTTTGGGTCATATGTTGTAGGATGTTTTGGGTGGTTGCCAGGCTGTTGCTATGCAGTTACTTGGATGTTTTGGATGGTTGCCAGGGTGTTACTATGTGTTTTTTTAAGGTGGTCTGAGTAGCTGTTAGCATGTGGTTGCTAGGATGGTTTGGGTGGTTGTCAGGGTGTTGCTTTGCAGCAACTAGGATGTTTTAGGTGGTAACTTGCCATGGTGTTGCAATACGATACTGAGTGGTTCATATTTCATTTCTTTGATGTTTTGAGTTGTTTCTAGGGTGTTTCTATACATTAATTAGGATATTTTGGAGGGTTGTAATGGTGTTACTATGCAGTTGCTTAGGTGTTCTAAGTTGTTCTAAGCGTGTGTCTGTGCGGTTGCCAGGTTGTCGCTATGCATTTGGAAAGTTGTCAAAGTGTTGCTATGTGGTGGCTTGGGTGTTGCCAGTTACTAAGATGTTGCAGGTGGTTGCCAGGATGTTGCTACTGAATGCAATTACTAGGCTATTTTGGATGGTTGTCAGGATGTTGCTATGCAGTTACTAGGATGTTTGGATGGTTGCCAGGAAGCTGCTGTGTGGTTGCTAGGATGTGTTGGGTTGCTCCTTGCAAGGATGTTGCTATACGGTAACTAGGGTGTTCTCGGTTGTTGCCAGGTTGTGTTATCTTTGTTTGCTATAGGGGTTTGGTAAAATATACGAGTAGTTCATAGTGCATTTCTAGTGTGTTTTGAGTTATTTAAGGGAGTTAGCATTTACTGTATTAGGATGTGTTGGATTGTTGCCAGGGTGTTGCTGTGTGGTTGCTTAGATGTTCTGAGTGGTTGTTAGCATGTTGCATTGTTGTAGTACCCCGGTCCCCGGTGTTTATATACAGTTGCTAGGCTACTTTGGATAGTTGTCATGGTGTCACTTTGCAGTTGCTTAGGTGTTTTGTGTGGCTGCTATGTGGCTGTCAGGGTGTTGCTATGTAGTTACTCGACTGTTTTGGATGGTTGTCAGGGTGTTGCTATGCAGTTACTAAGATGTTTTGGATGGTTGCCAGGAAGTTGCGATATAGTTGCTAGGATGTTTTGTGGTGTTGCTTGCCAGAGGGTTGCTATATGATATAACTGGGATGTTCTGGGTTGTTGCCAGGGTGTTATCTTTGTTTGTTAGGGGGTTGTCAAAATGTACTGAGTAGTTTATATTGCATTTATATGTTTTGGGTTGTTTCCGGTGTGTTTCTATGTGGTTGCCAGGGTGTTGCTAAGCAGTTACTAGAATACTTTGTATGGTTTCTATGCAGTTGCTTAGGTGTTCTGAGTAGGAATGCACATTGCTATGTGGTTGCCAAAAACAAAGTCCTACATTCTTCTTAGTGGTTGCAAAATGTGTTTTGAGTGTTTTTAGCACCACATTTAGCATGTGGCTTGAGTATTATGAGTAGTTCATAGCATACATTTATAAGCTGCATTACAAACATACATTTTTGGTTTAGATTTATAAAGTCAACTGTACATACAGTGATTTTTTTATTACTAACCTATATTCAACGGCAGATTCATGACGGGTGGTTTTACTTTAAAGAACGCATGTCTTTTTCTTTTCCAGTGCTTCTATTTCCACTCCGCTTTGGTTGCTCTCCAAACTTCCCCAGAGGGACTCGACTGCTGCCAAAACGCTGAGTGCTATTTCCACATCTCCATCCCACACCGCAAAGGGTCGTGGGAGATCCCGCTTTCCCCAGTCTGTCAGTTGATGTGGCCTGGCTCACAAACATCTCACTCGACATTATACTCATTTAGCTGCTACCTCCGGAGAGTGTATCTATTTAATATCAATCACACACATATCCGTGGCAAATGATCTGCCAATTTTATTCAAATTGCAGTTTTTTTAATGAGAATAAATATGGAATGCACTATGATTTTAACCAATCATATGTTTTCAAATGTAACCCACAACACTCTTGCATATAGCAAACATCTTCTTGCCTAACAACACCCTAGCAACCACTTAACTGCCAATCAATTACATGGAACATGCTTGTGACTACCCATTGGAAACGTGATGGCGAGTTATCAAAGCATTACTTATACTCACTTCAGAAAATGAAATGTAGTTAATTAATTAACACTAGCCAAGTGCCAAATGCAAGTATGCAAGTGTGTAAAGGCTCAAAGTGACCGTTATGGACACACACAGACACTGGACACCTTCCAGAAGTCAGTCCAATGCATCGCGTCACAGGCTGTGAGCTGTCGACAACATAATGAAGCCATAAAAGTATGAATAAACAATAATTGAACATAAACATTGATGGTGTGTGTCTAATTTACTCGTGCTCAAGAGTAAACAAACACTTTGACACGTCAAATTAATTTCTGAGCCTGATGTCCTTGCGAGTGATGAACCCTGAATATGTTTAAACATCAAACTGTGTAACTTTTTGAGCAAAACGTACGACAAAATGCATTTGAGAACAGATGATAATTTTAATTATCAGGCATCCCCCTCCTATTTTAATGCATTCAGAAATGGTAAAGTCAAGTGTGACTGAAGTGAACAAATCATTTTTGAAGGCAAGAGTTTCTCTCGCGCCCTCTTGTGGAAAAATAAAGGTAATGTTTTTATTTCTACAGCAGAGTGTCATTCTCTTATAGCTTCAAAATAGAAATGTCTGTACTGCAGTCGCATTGCACAAGGATGCATAAGACGTATGTTTATTAGTTAACAGGTATGATAAAATATCACAGGCCAAAGCACCCCATTCTGCCCATAATTCAGCTTTACTTTTATTAAAATACAAACAGTAGTTGGTGAAGCTATATAAAACATGCATTTATGCAATTTTATGATTTTACCAATATTTGCCTCCCGATGACCTCTAAAGCACAATGTAAAGATCCATAACATTGACCCAATATGCCAGATATACAGCTGATATTCGTATTATGCAAATGACACATATTCTACCTACCTTTTAAATGAATAGATTTCAACAATCATGCATTGACTTTCATGTTTGTGACCATATGTAAACTATCCTGGATTATTCAGCGTCCCTAATTAACTTCGCACAATACAAAACAGGCAGAATCAAAATTAATTGAACTGGATTTTAGCAGGCAGAAATAATAAACAGAAAATAAAAAATCAATTACAACAAACATTTGGCTATTTTGGTTACATATTTTTTAAATGATGAGAAAACAGACTATAACTAGCCTACTTATAATAAATTACTATTATTTATGATAAATTCAACTCGTTCAAACGTTTGCATTTACATTAAGTTCAACAAACCAAATTATTGGGTTATTACTTAATATATTATTTTAAATACTGCACATTATATATAACTAGAAACTAGAAGTCAACTAGTATCTATTACATCCATAATAGCATCAAAGAAAACCAAAAAAAACAAATAAAAAAAAAAAATATATACAGGGAATAACGTACATTTGAATAACGACTGATAAATTCCCGCGTTTACGGTCACTCACACATATTTTGCAATGACATCATTGCGTTCATCTAGACTCCACCCATTTTTATTTTACCCGCGTTCCTCATCCAACGGGATGATCCACAGCTGAATTATATGTGCGTCACGATGACTGACATCCCAACGCACCAAACACGCCAATCATTTAATCTCATTCAACAGCGTGAGCCAATCAGCGGCGAGGAGACGGTGCCTTACGGGCCAATCGCGGCCCTCCATTCATACCGTCCGGTGTCAGAGGTCGCTTCCCCTGCCGGCTTTCATTCGCTCGTCTCTCTTTCTGAATCCAGCAGCGATGGCGGAGCAGCAGCAGTTCTACCTCTTACTGAGCAACCTGATGAGCCCTGACAACACCGTCAGGAAGCAATCAGAGGTAGGAGAGTCGTTTCGGGATCGCTTTGTGTGGATGTGTGAAGGGAAACGTAACGTATTCGTCTCGAGCTCGGCTCGCAGTTTTAGCGCGGGCCCCTCAGCCTCGCTCTGGCCCAGCACATGTGTGAAGCGCGCGCTGCTGCTATGCGGCTCCGAATCTTTTCAGAGACTCGATTCGTTTCAACGAGCCGAATCAACTCTAGAATCAAATCAATCTATTATTTTGAGTCATCAACAAGCAAAAATTATTTCGATGTGTTGCTTAATTATGAATATTTCGATCTACGTAAATCTTGCTTATTTTTATAGATTAAATTTAGTTTTATTTAACCACAATATGTGTGCTTAGGATCAAATAATTGAAAAAAATTAAGTTGGTCATTAAATTTCATGTGAGATTTTGACTGGAGAGTTAATCATCTAATTGCTTTTTTTTTTTTTTTTTTTTTTTTTTAATATCAATGATTTCCCTCCACTCGAGTGTTTTACAAAGGCTAAATAAGGAATGGCGTATTATATTAATCGTACTATAGACGTAATCCAAGAAGTATGATTTTCCGAAATCAGCCAAACTTTTGGCGGATCGGTTCTATCGAATCATTTAAAGGAATCGGTTCTGTGAATCGGGACAGCACGGCAGTGTGTTGCGTATCAACGTGGCCTAACTAGCATTCAAACATTACAAACATTGATTTATACGATTTTAAGTCCCGTCTTGGTTTTAAAAACGTCTTATTGTCGAATCCCGACCCCCCATACCTAATCTTTCAACGTCCGCTTGACTATTTTTGCGGTGTTATTCGAGCGGTTGTTGTGGCGCTGCTAACCGGGCGCAGGTGTCGCTCACATCGGCTTGAGTTGTTCGAACGGGACGTTAAATCGGTGTGTCAGTTCTGTCTGTCAGGGGTTTAAGAGCTAAACGAGTCACATTCGCGTCTAAATTTCGAAATCTGCCAGTCAGTGTGGCGAACACTAGCATCTAAATGAGGACCGAAACAAAACCTCATCAGTCTATGTGTAACTTGCGTACATTTGACTCGTTTATCTCAAACGTTACACGATAACCGAACCGCATTTCCCAGTGAAATAATGAATATTTAAAAACTGTTAAGCGTCGCTAGTGTGGCGGGTCTTATATTTCACTCATTAAACCGTAACTTTACCCTCATCTTCACTCGATGAGGTGAGCTTATCACAAAAGATGCCCATTCATACTGTCATGTCATGGAAACACCTTGGATTTGGGTCATGGATAAGTAATTAACCGTTTAGATATAACGGTTTTCGTTATTTTAAAGAAGCGCTTCTAACGACTTTTAAAGCATGGAATCTAACCAGGGTTCCAGATTTCCCGGCAAATTCGAATTTTCCCACCAAAACTCGGGCCTCATTGGCGCGTGTTCCACTGCTCTTTTGTTTGGAGCTTCTTTATCTGTGCTAAAGCCCCGGCGTGTGGAGTTCAAACCAAGCTCATGTGGATCAGGATGGGTCATTGGGTCTTATCGGTCAGCACTTTCCTTTAGAACAGACAATACGTGACCAGCATGCCTCTAATGCTGAGCGGAAACTGACTCCATGGAAATCAGCTGTGATGCCACTCTTGTGCGTCTGCCATGAGATTATTAATTGCAAACATTTCCACAATGTAATCTCTAGTGTGTAAGCGGCAGGTATAATGGTGTGTGATTTCCTTCTGCGTGCAAATTCCCATTGCACTGTTCATTCCAGCATAACCACGTCTATTTGTCACTTGTACACCGATGCCAAGAATCTGTTTGACTCATGCCGAACTGAACAACTTCCACAAGAACCAAGTTACTGTCTGTGTTTTTAAAGCTGTGACACTTTCTGAGTTGGCTGAGTTTGGCTGTCTTGTAAATGAATTCATGTCCCTCTTTGCTCTTGTAGGAAGCGTACGACACCATCCCCGGTCAGACGAAGATCACATTTTTGCTGCAGGCCATCCGTGATGCATCCGCTGCTGAGGAGGTACGTGAGTGTTTACTGTCATCAAGCTGTGATCGTTTTTCCAGGCATCCAATTAGACTATGCAGTGCCTTTAAAGAGGCAGAAAGTGCTTTTACACCGTCCATTATTCCTCATACCTGCTCTCTCAGGGTCAGACGGTGTGCTGTCGTCTTGTAGTCATATGCAAGTAGTTTAGTAACGGCGTTGTGCTGACCGTGAGTGGGTGAGACTAAAAAAAATGTAGACTCTGGTGTCTAGTCTGAACAACACTAGTCTAGAATTCAATTCTTGGAACGACTGATCACTCAAGATGAGACCGGTCCGGCCTTACAACAGCCGACACCTAACCCTTTATAGACCATTTCACAAGATGTAAACAAGACTGGTCCAGAAGCACTTCCTGTTTCAGTTTGTAACTGTTTTCTTTATTTCACATGTAAAGAAAACATCTTAAAGATGTTTGTTTAACTTTTTGATTTAGTTTTAAATGTTCTGTTGCTTGTATTATCCCAGCTTTTTTGTAGTGTTAAAAAACTGAAACAGGAAGTGCTTCTGGTCCAGTGTTTACATTTTGTGAAATGGTCTATAATCCTCTTTTAAACCCAACATTTTTTCACAATCTGTGGTTGAGTTGTAGCGCTGCATGATTAATCATTGTTCAGTGTGAAAATAAAATAATCACTATTTATGAAAATAAATAATCACTAAAGATATTAAAACTGGCATACATTTTAGTTAAATGGTAAATTGATTTGTTTTTGTTCTAGTGAAATATTACAATGGTTTCCAGTTGTAAATTTTGAAGCTTATTTCAGTTAATTGGCAAACCAACCTTTCATTGGTTTGTTTTTGTTTTTTTTTAACAAAATTGCAACAATTTTCTCTAAATCTTGCAGCCCTAAGTAGTGGTTTCAGAAGTGTACACTAGGGCTGAATCATCATTTATAGACAATGAATTACAAGTTTTTGTATGTTTGACCAAGTAAGCAGCACATACATTGAGACACAGACCAGGATGGATAACCCTGAGTTATAGCAATAGAGTTGACATTTCAATTGCATAAAGACCACAGATAAACATCCTCAACTAACCACCCAGATGTCAAGATGACAATCTCATGCTCCTTCTCAAAAGACCTCATCCCAGTCATTTCTCATCTAATGTGTTTAATTGTCCTCTTCACCTACGGTCTCATTTGCTCTCCTGACCTCTGATATTTATAGATCTGTGAAACTAGAGTGCATCGGTCTACTTGCAAAAGTCCTCATGTTCTGTGTTTTAAAGTAGGTAACTCAAGTGTTTATTGTGAATACTATGGCCACTTTATTCAACAGTTTTGATCCTGAATGCTAATTGGCCAATTGCTCCTATAATGCTAATTCTTCACATAGCATCAGCATGCTCTTTAGAGACTTCTGAATCTCCACCCAGATGGGAAATGGCTTTATTTGCACAGCATGTGCAGATTGATCGGTTTCAGAAGTGGTCTAAAGCTGTGACCGTATCTCCACAGGTTAAACAGATGGCCGCTGTTCTGCTGCGGCGTCTGCTGTCCTCGTCTTTCGAGGAGGTCTATCCCAGTCTGACCATCGACATGCAGACGGCCATCAAGACCGAGCTGCTCACTGGGATCCAGTCCGACGGTTGCTCCAACATCCGCAAGAAGGTCTGCGACATCGCCGCGGAGCTCTCCCGAAATCTCATCGGTCAGTTTTGCTTTTGGTTGACCCGTAGCTTGGTTTCGCCACACGGAGTGGTGTAGAGGTTGGCATTTTTCGAGAATCGGAACAAAATCACTATTAATCACGTGATTGGGACGGGACAGGAAAAAAAATCGAGTCTGGGAATCGTAATAACACTGATATGGCCCTATGAAATCAGTTTTATTTTTTCACAAATTCCATTTTTTTTTTCCCCGGAATTATTATTATTTTTTTTACCCATGACTGTTATTTTAGTCGTAAAAAGAGCGTGCTTTTAAAGTTAATGATTAAAAAAAGGTTGTTTTTTTATTTGTGGGAGTGGGACGTGAGTTTTGAAGATCCACTCCTGTCACCCTCTAGTGTAGAGGCGATCTAATACCTTCTGTTTTTATCTCAAGATGATGACGGCAACAATCAGTGGCCAGAGATCCTCAAGTTCCTGTTCGATTCGGTCAACTCTCAGGACGTCGGCCTCAGAGAAGCAGCGCTGCATATTTTCTGGTGTGTGAATTTTTACTCTGATCAACTAATCTGATTCAAACTATGCTGTAAAAGTACGGTTGCGTTTCTCTTTCTGAATCATTTGTTTCCTCCTCGTACAGGAACTTCCCAGGTATCTTTGGCAATCAGCAGCAGCATTACATGGAAGTGATCAAGCGCATGTTGGTTCAGTGTATGCAGGATCAGGAAAACCCACAGGTCAGGGTCGTTTGTTCATGATAAGTGACTAATTCAGGATTCCCACTGGCGCTTGCGTTCAGTTTGATCAAATTTAAGGTCATACAAATGACCTTAAATCAAGTCATACAAGTCTTACATTTTAGATGCTTCAAAAGCTGATTGAATTAAACATTGAGCGCTGCACGTTCTATAGGCTTATGATCTTCTTTATTTGTAGATGAACTTTACTTTATGGTGTTTATATTGTAATGTTTTAGATGACTAAGAGTGGATATTGTATCTACTTCAGCTTTTTAAATGAGCAGCCAGCAATAGTGAAGCATAGACATTTCAAAATAAGAGTCCCTGTTATACATTAGACCTGCGTTATACATTAAATATTTTTGTTACCCGATAAATTCAGCTAACTTGTGGCTTTGTACAATCATTCCAATAATATACATGTGTAACTTTCAGTAGTTAAACTTGCAGGTTCCCATAATTTGCATTTTAATGTATGTAAAATAATCTGAATTTGGTTTTGTTCTGAATATGGTATTAATTTCATGCAAGTCTGAAATTAGATTTTTAAAAGGCCTGTAATCTTAAACTTTGTTCTTGCAGATTCGAACCCTGGCTGCACGTGCTGCTGCGTCCTTCATCCTGTCCAATGAGGGAAACACAGCTTTGTTGAAACACTTTTCAGACCTTCTTCCCGGCATCCTACAGGTGACGAGCTCTTAACCACTCGGACTTCTGCACTTCAAATACTGCAGGATATGGGCTGTGTCACATTTGATGTTCGATTGCTTGTTAGTTTCTGTGTTGTTGTTTTTTTTTTTTTTTAAAAACCATTCACGCTTAAGACATGAATTTAAAACACTAAAATTGCATTTTGACAATTGTCAGATACGGTAGAACTCAATTATGCTTGAACTCAACAATGCTGTCGGTTATGTTTTTAGTGAATGTAAACTGATGGGAGAATCAGATGTGTATCGATATATTAAAGTGTCCTAACAATCTTATTTATTAGAGTACAAGATTATATGGGTGAATGACTCCTTTTTTTTTTTTTATTAAATAGTGGGGCTGATAATTTTTGCAGGGCAAGTTATCTTAATCCCTAGTGTTGATAAAGTGCACTAAAAGAATCTCTTTCCCTAATCAGGCGGTGAATGAATCGTGTTATGCTGGTGACGACTCTGTGCTGAAGTCATTGGTGGAAATTGCAGACACGGCCCCCAAATACTTGAGACCCAACCTGGAAGCCACTCTCCAACTGAGCCTAAAGGTAAACGCTTGTATTTTATCTGGACCAGTACGAGTTATTTTACGAACGCATCAACTATATATAATATATCTGTCCTAATGTGCCTGGTGGTTCCTTGAGACGGCTTGTCTGTGCTGATTCTTGAGGTTTTATTTGACAGGCGCATATTTATCTCTGTGATTTAATGCTTGGAAGTTGCCAGTTTCATGCATCTTCCATAGCCCGGTTGCAGAAACAAGTTTTCATTAGCTTTAGCAAATATTCATTCAAAACTGTCTCAATGCCTTGGTGTAGATCAGCGGTTCTCAAATTTATATATTTGATATTTTTTCATTGAAAAACGTGTAATGAAAAATGGAAATGTCATTGAATCATATAACAGTAAGAGAGAATAGACCAGATTTACCTTTTTTGGGGGGAGGGGGGGGCACACTTTGAGAACCACGTATGTAGATGATTGTAATAAATGGCGAATGTTGATTTGTCTTCTCTTACCAGCTGTGTGCGGACACCAACCTCACAAACATGCAGCGTCAGCTGGCTCTGGAAGTCATTGTCACGCTCTCTGAAACTGCTGCTGCCATGCTGAGAAAACACACCAACATCGTTGCTCAGAGCGGTGAGACGTTTTACACTTCCTGTTACAGTGCTAAATGACTTCGTTGAAGCTACTGAAACTTGTCAAGATACAGTCTGTGCTGTTCCATTCAAATTAACTTATAGCATTTTCACTTCCTCACACTGAACACACAAGTACTTATTTTGCTTATGTTAGTAGTTTGATTAGTTTTAACAATGAATTAAAACGTTTTCCGTAAGCCTGGCTAAACTCGTGTATTGCATTTGTAGTAATTTGTTTCAAGGGGTCAGTTACCCAAAAATGATAAGAAATTGTCGTCAATTACTCACATAAGGGTGAGTAAGTGACAGAAATATAGAATAAAAAGTTTTAAATTTTTACTGTATTTAAATTTGCCTTTAATTGTTATGGTGATGTTATTTATTGGTAATAGTTAATGTATTGATTTGATTTACAACTACTGTAGTTTAGGTAAATGTAAAATGTTGTAAAAAAATATAAATTTGTTTTATAGTAAAAATTTAAATATACTTATTGATAGTAGAAATCCAATTTAAATTATTACAACTTACAATTACTAATGTCTACGGTTACTATTATTAATGCTTAAAATATAGTAGAAAAAATACTGCATTTCGAAAACTGCAGAGCTGTTGCAACTTAAGAAGAATGAAGTCCCGTTGGTAGCAATGCAAATTAGTGACAACCTAACACCGCTAATGGCCTGCGTCGTGTAACCGTTTACGTTGGGCGCCGCTAGCACGTCACGTAACGCTTGACGTTGAGCGCCGCTAGCACGTCGTGTAACGCTTGACGTTGGGCGCCGCTAGCACGTCGTGTAACGCTTGACGTTGAGCGCCGCTAGCACGTCGCGTAACGCTTGACGTTGAGGGCCGCTAGCACGTAACGCTTGACATTGAGGGCCGCTAGCACGTCACGTAACGCTTGACGTTGGGCGCCGCTAGCACGTCATGTAACGCTTGACGTTGAGCGCCGCTAGCACGTCGTGTAACGCTTGACGTTGAGCGCCGCTAGCACGTAACGCTTGACATTGAGGGCCGCTAGCACGTCACGTAACGCTTGACGTTGGGCGCCGCTAGCACGTCGTGTAACGCTTGACGTTGAGCGCCGCTAGCACGTCGTGTAACGCTTGACGTTGAGCGCCGCTAGCACGTCGTGTAACGCTTAACGTTGAGCGCCGCTAGCACGTCGTGTAACGCTTGACTTTGAGCGCCGCTAGCACGTCGTGTAGCGCTTGACGTTGAGCACCGCTAGCACGTCGTGTAACGCTTGACGTTGGGAGCCGCTAGCACGTCACGTAACGCTTGACGTTGAGTACCGCTAGCACATCGTTTGACGCTTGATGTTGAGCGCCACTAGCTTGACGTTGAGCGCCGCTAGCACGTCGTTTGACGTTGAGCACCACTAGCACGTCGTGTAACACTTGACGTTGAGCGCCACTAGCACGTCGTCTGACGTTCAACCGTTGCTTGTGAATGTTTCAGTACCTCAGATGTTGAGTATGATGGTGGATCTGGAGGAGGATGAGGATTGGGCCATGGCTGATGAACTAGAAGATGATGATTTTGACAGGTGAGAACGTTTGCATAAAGTGTCAGTTTTATATATAGATGAACACTGTACACCACAGCTGACCACTGGTAAACATTAGCATGCTAGTAATTTCCCATTGAAGGTTGTGGCGTTATTGCTTGTCAATACTTGTTAGTGGTTCTATGTGTTTATAAACGTAACTCTCTGGTGTTCAGTAATGCCGTGGCGGGTGAGAGCGCTCTGGACAGGATTGCCTGTGGACTCGGAGGAAAGATCGTCCTTCCCATGATCAAGCAGCACATCATGCAGATGTTGCAGAACCGTGAGTAGATGCCATTGATTGAACAAATGTTAATATTTCTATAAATGCACTCATGTAAACGGTCTGGTTCTCTCGTAGCGGATTGGAAGTACAGGCACGCTGGTCTGATGGCGCTGTCTGCTATCGGCGAGGGATGTCACCAGCAGATGGAGGCCATTCTGAGTGAGATCGTCAGCTTCGTTTTGCTCTTCTGTCAGGATCCTGTAAGAATTATTTTATGGCCCATAAATCACCACTTCATTTGCGTATGAACAAGCAAGACGCTAAACGTAGCCTCATTCCAAACCCCTCAGCACCCCAGGGTCCGCTACGCTGCCTGCAACGCTATTGGACAGATGGCCACAGACTTCGCCCCCACCTTCCAGAAGAAGTTCCACGACAAGGTATTGCTTTTTTAATTGTATTTCTTGATTTTAAATGTGTCGTTCTTCACAGTGAGCACACGGTATTTCTGTATACATTTCTGTGAGTGTAAATTTTAGGCCCTAATATATTACATCATATTGCTCTGAAAATCTAATTGGTTTGATTTGAGTGTTTAGACTGATTAAAAGTTTTTTTTTTTGTTTTTTTTATTGTATGGTGGTTGTGCACACACTGCAAAAACACATTTACATTAGAGCCCGGCTGATACCGATACAAATATTTTTGGGTTTTAAAATCCAATATTCCCATATATCGGCCGATATTATTTATTTATTTTTTTTTATTAAATATTGTTGATTTCACACACGTGTAAAAGAAAACCTAACATTTCTGCACAAGATACTTTTTCTCTGTCTAAATGTTCACTCCTCGCAAGCATAACTTACGTTTTACAATGCAGGGACTGTAACTAGAGATAAGCTAGTTATGAATACAGTAATCAATACTTTATTTAGGCAGAAAAAGTTCATTGTGGTTTCCAAGCTCATTAATGTTAACGTTAGCGGTCTTCCACTGATGATAGCGGCGTTAGCTTGCTTTGTGGTTAGCTAGTCTATGATGAGCCATAATTTAGCAGTAGATAACATCATACTGCAAATTGTAAAACATACATTTTCAATATAACAGGCCAAGGAGAGATGATTAAAGCGTGTTTCGTCTGTTTTTATTTTATTTTTGAAATATTCAATTATTGGCCATTATAACTGCCGATACCGATATTATGGAAAATACATAATATTGGTCTGGCTCTAATTTATATGCAAACACCATATAAAAGTGAATTTTGCATCCAATGACCCTTTTAAAGGATTTGGGATTCTCATTTCTCCCCGGATCAGGTGATCTCAGCGCTCCTGCAGACCATGGAGGATCAGTCGAACCCTCGGGTCCAGGCCCACGCGGCGGCCGCCCTCATCAACTTCACAGAGGACTGTCCCAAAACCCTCCTCATCCCCTATCTGGACAGCCTCGTCCAACACCTGCACGTCATCATGGTCGGCAAACTCCAGGAGGTGCTCTTATCTCTTTCAGTTCGTTTATTGGATTGGTTAACGGGAGTTTGAATCCCAATATGCTCCTTTAATGAGTTTAACTCTCCTATTGGCTTGTGGAAACTGCAGCGTCAGTCACGTCTGTTTTCCCTTCTGTTAGGTGCACAAAGCTAACATGGTGAGATTTAGTTTGATCTGGGTTGAGCTCAGTTAAACTTCAATTCAAAAATGAATGGCTTCATTTCAGTTTAAGTGTCTTGAATTGAAATTCAGCTGAACCTCATTTCAGATGTTTTGTGTGATCACAAATGGTTTGACTGTGTGCATGCGGGTTTCACACTGAATCATGTTTATGTTGGTGACTTCAGACTGTGATGTTGGTTTTTCTTCTTCCAGCTGATCCAGAAAGGCACTAAACTGGTTCTGGAGCAGGTTGTGACGTCCATCGCGTCAGTGGCTGATACCGCAGAGGAGAAGTTTGTGCCCTACTACGACCTGTTCATGCCCTCCCTCAAACACATCGTGGAGAACGCCGTCCAGAAGGAGCTCCGGCTGCTCCGGGGGAAGACTATCGAGTGCATCAGCCTGATCGGCCTGGCTGTGGGCAAAGACAAGGTGTGTGTGTGTAGTAGTAGTTTTAGAGGCACGGGTCAGGAAAAATGATTTAAACTTCTTAAAGGTCCAGTTTGTTTATCTTTTATAATTTAGAATAAATCCACTAAATAAGTGGTTTGATTTCAAATATTTAATTTTTTTGTTTTTTTGGAAATGTCCGACGTTGAGAAATGGCAGCCGATGATATTTGGCCATAAAAAAATTAAAGGAGTAGTTCACTTTTAAAAAAAACTTGCTGATAATTTACTCACCCCCATGTCATCCAAGATGTCCACGTCATTCTTTCTGCAGTCGAAAAAAAATTAACGTTTTTGATAAACATTCCAGGATTTTCTCCATATAATGGACTTTAATGGGAACCAAACGGTTCAAGGTCCAAAAGACAGTTTCAGTGCAAACTACAAACTGTTCAAAGGGCAAATCGATTAAAATCGCCTGACTAAAAAAATAAAAATATATTAGAAGTTAGGGACTGAAGAGATGTGGGGGAATCTTATTATATCATCTTTTATTTTATACAGGGTTGACAAGGGCAATTGGTACATAGGAGAAAGGATAAAAATCGACTAATACAATATTGGCAATATGGTCGTAGTGGGGAGTGTGGTGGTGATGGTAATGACAATGGTAATAAATAATAAATGGTTACTTTGTTTACGCATACACACACTCACATATACACTTACATCAAACACTTAAATCACTTTATGTCACTTCTGGAATTATGGAATTACAAGATTGCTCACTACTGGACTATGTTGGTTTGTATGCATGTCTGACTGTTTAATTAAAAAAAATATATATATATAATTGTACAAATATTATAAATTTATTTTCATAATAAAGATGCAATCAACATAAAACAAAAAATCGCCTGACTAATCGTTTACCCCAACCCTAATTGATGGTACAGTAACCTTGCGTTAAAATTAAAGGTCATGAAATGAGATCACAATAGATAGAAAAATGTTGCATCAATTTTATTCATTTTTAAAATAAATTGAGATTACATGGAAATAAAAGTAACATGAATTATGTTTTTTTTTTTTTTTATTACCACCAAAAGTAAAATTTAATTTGTTAATTTTAAGTAATCTCAAGCTTTTGCAATAAAAAAAAAAGTTTAATTTGACTTGTGACTTCGACAAGTGAATACGTCTCATTTAATCCCAGTCTCTTATGCCTGCCTCTACTTTTTAATGGAAGACATATTGCCAGTGCGTTTGATTTGTCCATGAAACCCCTTTTGTTTGTTTTTGTCCTGTAGTTCATGCCGGATGCTTCGGCTGTGATGCAGCTCCTGCTGAAGACACAGACTGACTTCAACGACCTAGAGGATGATGACCCACAGGTCAGCAAAAACCAAGCTAATCACTGATCCTGATTCCAAAACTAGAGTGTTATTGAGCTCCTCTTGCGCTTCCAGATCTCCTACATGATCTCGGCTTGGGCGCGCATGTGTAAGATCCTGGGGAAGGAGTTTCAGCAGTACCTGCCTGTGGTGATGGGTCCGCTGATGAAGACGGCCTCCATCAAACCGGAAGTGGCTCTCCTTGATAGTAAGAGTTCATATTCAGACTTGTAATAGTGTTAGCTTAGTGATTGAACTATGTGTTAGTAACTCCCTTTTCCTCTGGCTCTCTCAGCTCAGGACATGGAGAACATGTCTGAAGATGATGGGTGGGAGTTTGTGAATCTTGGAGACCAGCAGAGTTTTGGCATCAAGACCGCAGGACTGGAGGAGAAGGCCACGGCGTGCCAGATGCTGGTGAGATGGGAAACCACACAGACATGCAGTTTAACCAACAAAAACAAACTCTTATAGTTGAACTTTAAGATGCTTTGGCGTTTGAGAAACCAAAACCGTGGTGGTTAATATTTTTTGGCAAGTCACTTTATTTTATTTGTTTAGCTGATTGTTTCCAAGCAGCTTCACAGTATTAAAGACTATCTCTTCATTTTATAATTGAACTGAAACTTAGTTTCAACTGAATCCGCTCTGAAAAGACTGAAAACGAATTGAACTGAGAGAGTTAAGTTCGAGTTAATTGAATGTTTCAGCGTGACATCACTGTAATGCTTTACCTAGAATGATTTGTAACTGTTGAGTAAATTTAAAACCATTTCATTGAAATGAATCGGGCTTCCAATTACTAATAGCGAGGGAGAGGAGAATGAATGATTAGCTGTGAAGTCTATAAAAGGCTCCTCCAGAGGAGTCGATTCCCTTTGATTGAATCTTTAGAATCGATCCTGATTCCCAAAGCCTCAGACTCGAGTTGATTCATTTTGGAATCGATTCCAGCCCCTACAACTTTTCGCATCGCAAATAACCAGAGTGCTGTTGATAAGAGCCCGACCGATAAAGGATTTTGAAGGCCGATACCAATACAAATATTTTTTGGTTTTAAAATCCGATATATCGGCCGGTTATTTATTTTTTTCTTCAGAAATGCTCAACAAAACATTAACAGATTTCCCTAACATAGTTATTTATGAGTTTTAACTAAAATAATATGATCATGCATTTTAAAAAGAAACACAACAGAACAGACTGATGATTGTGGCATTAGCTAGCTTTGTGGTTAGCTAGTCTATGAGCCATAATTTAACAATGGATAACATCATACTGCAAAGTGTAAAACATACATATTGAATATAACAGGCCAAGAAGAGATGATGCGTCTCATTGCTATAACTGTCACGCGCTATTAAAGAAATACTTCAGTCACAGTGTGAAAATTTAAAAGGACAGTCTGTCGACTACACTGTAACAACGTAACGTAACTATTACTAGCTAGTTCCGCTTCACTCTCGGCTTATTTAACAGCAGCAAAACTGGACATGAGTCACAAGTTTTGTCATGCTTATTTGAGTTATGAGAACTGATGGGGATGATCTTTTAATTGTTATTCAAGCAATGTACTGTATGTCTCAACGAGTGTTGCCAACAGGGACGGTGTAGAGTGCCCTCTGGTGGACAAACCATACAACTCCAACACTCATGACATGGTTCAAGCGTGTTTCGTCCGTTTTTATTTTAGTTTTGAAATAATAATTTATCGGCCATTATAACTGCCGATACCGATAGTTTAGAAAATGCATAATATCGGCCTGGCTCTACTTAATATTACCTGTTATACTGAAAATTACTTGAAAATTGAATATCTTGTCTGTTCTTCCTCAGGTGTGTTATGCTAAAGAGCTGAAGGAAGGTTTCGTCGAATATACGGAGCAGGTCGTCAAGCTGATGGTCCCTCTGCTCAAGTTCTACTTCCATGATGATATCCTTCATGAGACTAAATTGACTTGTCTTCAGTATATTTCAGCAGTTTAATGGTCAGCCAATGCTGAGATCTAGATTTTTACAATGCCTTTACATGGTATAAAATGCAGTTTAGCATTCTCAAATACACCTGATTCGCTTCCAAAAATCAAGTTATTTCAAGTTTCACAACTGATAATCGCAAATATCGGCTGATTGATAGGTTTTAATTTCAGTGAATTTACTAGTTTTTCTGTTTTCAACTTTTCCCGGCTTTCACTACTTTCACGGTTCCCTGAGTTAATCATGTTTTTGTCAAAGACTTTATCCCGATTTGATTCAAAACCTAGATTGAGTCCAACACCCCCAAAGTCGTTTTCTCTTCACATGCTCTATTTCATTCTGTAACACCAGCCGATTTTTATTTATACGCGTTGTTTTTATCTCCTGGTTTACGCTAGTACTATTTCAGAAGTGTGTCGAGACTCCGTTAGCATCCTTAACTCGGTCTTGACGTGTGCGAGTGGCGGCCGCCGAGTCCATGCCTCTTCTGCTGGAGTGCGCTCGCGTCCGAGGCCCAGAATACCTCACTCAGATGTGGCACTTCATGTGTGACGCCCTCATCAAAGCCATCGGCACCGAACCCGACTCGGACGTGCTGTCAGAAATCATGCACTCGTTTGCTAAGGTAACTCTAGGTCAGGGTTCATTCTGCACGAGTCCTCCAGAACTGTTCTGAACTGTAAAAATAGAAAATGCCAATTGTGAGTTATTCTAATTAATGTCATCGCTCTTAGTGTGTCGAGCTGATGGGAGACGGATGCCTGAACAATGAACACTTTGAGGAGCTGGGAGGCATTTTGAAAGGCAAACTAGAGGAGCATTTTAAAAACCAGGAGGTCAGACAAGGTGAGTCGCACAGGAGAGCCAGACCGATATTATCGGCCGATATTAGGCATTTTCCAAACTATCGGTATCGGCAGTTATGATGGCCGATAAATTAATATTTAAAAAATAAAATAAAAACAGATGAAACGCGCTTGAACCATGTCATGAGTGTTGGAGTTGTATAGTTTGTCCACCAGAGGGCGCTCTACACCGTCCCTGTTGGCAACACTCGTTGAGTTGGTCTTGCTTGAATAACAATTAAAAGAACATCCGCATCAGTTCTCCTAACTCAAATAAGCAGGACAAAATTTGTGACTATCATGTCCAGTTTAAAAAAATAAATAAATAAATAAAATATCGGCCGATATATCGGATTTTAAAACCCAAAAATATTTGTATCGGCCTTAAATCCTTTATCGCTCGAGCTCTAATACTCACCAAGGCTGTTTATTGAATCAAATTCAGAAAAAAATAGCAAAATATTACAATATAAATAACTTTCAAGTGAATATTTTGTAAAATGTAGTTTATTTCATTTAAAAATTACTGGTTTATACTCCTATAGCAATTTTGCCCATTTGATTCATATTTTTGTTCATTTTCCTAAAAGAAAAGGTTTCAAACAGCCTATTGCAATCTTTAATGCTCAAATTTGTGAGCTTACTCAACTAGTCTGGCACATCTCTAAAAATAACCCGAAACTCATTTACACTGCTTGTGTCTTTTCTCTGCAGCCAAACGACAGGATGAAGACTATGACGAGCAGGTTGAGGAGACGTTACAAGATGAGGTGAGCTGCTCTTCTAACAGGTTCTGAGTGTTCGTTTGCCCTCGTTTTAAAGCTCCTCTCGATCTCCGTGTTTCAGGACGAGAATGATGTTTACATCCTGACCAAGGTGTCGGACATCCTGCACTCGATCTTCAGCAGTTACAGAGAAAAGGTTCTGCCGTGGTTCGAGCAGCTGCTGCAGCTCATCGTCAATCTGATCGTAAGTGGAACGAATCTTTTCCTAAGTCAATTCTACGAGTTAACCAAATGACATGAAAAAAGATTTCATTTCGAACAGGAGAGTCACGAACGCGCGTCACAGAACAGAGCAAGGCAAGCATTTGAGCTTCTAAAACTTAATCTGCGTTTATTTATTAAATGAGCGATCGTTTCGCTTGATAAGACCCTTATTCATCGTCTGGAATCGTTTAAACGGGTTTGAACAGGTTTTTGCAAAAGATTGAGATTACTTAAAATTAACAAATTAATTTTTACTTTTGGTGGTAATTTTAAAAAACATAAGTAATTCATATTTTACTTTTATTTTCTTGTAATCTCAATTTATTTTAAAAATGAATAAAATCTACTGTGATCTCATGTCATGACCTTTAATTTTAACTGAAGGTTATTGTACTATCAGTTAGGGCTGGGGTAAACGATTAATCGGGCGATTTTAATCGATTTGCCTTTTGAACACTTAATAGTTTGCACTGAAACTGTCTTTTGGACCTTGAACTGTTTGGTCCCCATTGAAGTCCATTATACGGAGAAAAATCCTGAAACGTTTTATTTCTTTTCGACTGAAGAAAGAATGGCATGGATATCTTAGATGACATGGGGGTGAGTAAATTATCAGCAAAAGTTTTATTAAAAGTGAACTACTCCTTTAAAACTCACAAATCTGAGCGTTAAAGATTTTAGTAGGCTGATTAAAAGTGTTTGAAACCTTTTCTTTTAGGAAAATTTGAACAAAAACAAGACCAGAGTTGCTATAGGAGTTCAGTTATAGCCTGGAAAAAACCTTGTTTCCTTTAAATCCTCCCTGATCTAGCGTATGTTACTATGAGCAATGCCTGAACTTTGTAATTTGTGCACTTGCACTGTTTTGCTTTGGATCAAATCGTCTGCTAAATGTGACGATGCGTTTGGGAAACACACCCCTGAGCGGCAGTGAAGCTCGTCTCGTTAACTAGGGCTGAACGATTAATTGCATTTGCGATAAAATCGCGATATGATGAAACGCGATTTTGTAATCGCAAGAGCTGCGATTACACTGGTCACGTGACACGCGAGAGAAAAGCAGTCTGCAAGATAAAGCATCAACTTGCCACGCTACGCGGTCTGGCGTCCAGAAAAGAACAGTTTATTGTGTTATTTATTCTCTCCTCAACAATCCTGGATCGATTCAGAGAATTTCGGAATCGAGTAGTAACGTTATTTCATAAAGTTCGGGATTGAATCGAATTACAAGGACATTCGCGGGCTTCATTGAACAGGTTTTGCCGCTTTGCTTGATGTTATAACGTTACTCTTGCAGTGCGCGTTCTCTCCCGCGGGTGTTTTCTTTACAAATGCTTCACAGAGGCATTATTTATGTCTTTTGGAATGTAGTTGGCTTATATATTAAAACCATGAAAATCACTGAGAAGGCTGCTTTCATTTTAAAATACTAACGCGTGCTTTGTGAAGAGCGCTCGTGCATGCGGCCGTGAGCGACTCATTGGTAAATGTACTTGCATGTCAAAATGCTTTTATGACGCGAAATTAATGTAAACGGTCAGTTATATCTTAAACCAACAGGACAAACCACATTTACAATTTCAAAAGAGATATATGCATTAGTGTGAATGCAGCTTATCGTATCTAAACTGAGGGGAAATCACTCCAGCTCTTGAATGAAAAACATTCAGACAGCCTACTTTTAAATACTGAGACCACTCTTTCTTTATTGCTTGTAATGTTGTTTTTTTCTCTCTTTATTTACTAGCTTTTATATTTTGAAGCTATATTATTTTATATAGCCTATTTAAAATTCTTAACATGTAATTGGTTTAATTAAATGTTTTTTTATATTTATTTTTTAAAGTATGTGTTTTTACACATGTAATTAAATGCATATTTTAAGAGTTATTAAGATTAATTAATAAGAAAAAAAGTAGATCGGATCATGAGCTATCTAATGATTCCCATCCCTACTTAATGATTTATTGCTAGTCTTTGTCGACTAATACAGAAGCCAAATAACTTTTTTTTTTTAAATCGCAAATTAAATCGCAATCGCAATATTGGTTAAAAAAATCGCAATTAGATTATTTTCCAAAATCGTTCAGCCCTATCGTTAACGTTCTCCTCGTGTTGTGTTCCTGACAGTGTCCACACAGACCCTGGGCCGACAGACAGTGGGGTCTGTGCATATTCGATGACATAGTGGAGCACTGCAGTCCATCTTCCTTTAAATACGCCGAGTGCTTCCTGCGGCCCATGATGCAGTCGCTGTGTGACACGAGCCCGGAGGTCCGGCAGGCGGCCGCTTACGGTGTCGGGGTCATGGCTCAGTTTGGAGGAGAGAACTACAGGCCTGCGTTCACAGGTGGGCGGCACTTCAATCTCAAAACAGGAAATTGACTTTATAGGGCCTTAAATGTTTCATTACATTGTTAGTTAGTCAAGAAGCATATGAAGAGTTCAGATGCAAAAGCCTCTAAATGCCATTTGAAATTTTCTTCTTTAATGATGATTTTTATCAAACTTGTATTTTTAAGTTCAGTAATTTCACTTAAATGACAATTAATAGGTAATCATCATTGCCATTTAAGTGAAATCACTGAACTTAAATATACAAGCTTGATAAAAATGATCATTCTAGAAGAAAATTTCAAATGGCACTTAGAGGCTTTTGCATCTGAACTCTTCATATCTATTTAATTGAAATCAGTGGGCCTTATAATGAATCATGTCGTCCTTTCAGAGGCCGTCCCGCTGCTCGTGGGTGTGATCCAGTCTCCAGACTCCAGAGTTAAAGAAAACGTCAACGCCACCGAGAACTGCATCTCTGCTGTGGCCAAAGTCATGAAGTACCGCCCCGAGTGTGTCAACGTCTCTGAAGTCCTCCCTCATTGGCTGTCCTGGCTGCCACTCAACGAGGATAAAGAGGAGGCGGTCCACACGTTGAACTATCTCTGTGACCTCATCGAAAGGTGAGTATCTTCTGCCTGACGTGAACTCTGGGAGATTTGGATGCCAGTTTGAGTTTAATGTTGGTTTCCTCCTGCAGTAACAATCCCATTGTTCTCGGACCTGATAACACAAACCTTCCCAAGATTTTCACCATAATCGCTGACGGTGTTGCCAATGAATCGATTAAAGGTGATGGCGACTGCAGCAAACGGTTGGCCAACGTTATTCGTCAAGTACAAGTGAGTTTCATGTTTAATATGAACAAACTGCTTTATTACAGGCACAACCTCAGCACAGGATAAGCGTTACGTGTCGTTATATTGGTGCTTACAGATGATTTCAAACAGGATTTTTACTGTTCATGCATTAAATATTGAAAATAATTTAGAGAAACCATCAGTTTGAACAGTCATTGCTTCTATCAAGATAAATGTAACTTTTTAAAAGAATGGCTTTCTGAGTGAAGTGATTTATAACATATTTTAGCCATTTTGTCACTTTATATTGAAATTTATTCACGGAACTTATGCAAAAGCAATAATTGAAGACTTCAGATGCAAAAGCCTCTAAGTGCCATTTGAAATTTTCTTCTAAAATGATCATTTTTATCAAGCTTGTATATTTAAGTTCAGTAATTTCACTTAAATGGCAATGATAATTACCTATTAATTGTCATTTAAGTGAAATTACTGAACTTAAATATACAAGCTTGATAAAAATGGTCCTTTTAGAAGAAAATTTCAAATGGCATTTAGAGGCTTTTGCATCTGAACTCTTCAATTGCATAAAACAAGTTTTCAGGATGTAATATCTGATTTTAGTCACCCTTGTCATGTAGATAAATTTAAATCATTTTAATTACAATCTTTCTTTCAAATCGATCAATCTGTATTTTAATACGAGTTAAATGAGTAGTTCACTTTAAAAAAAAAACAAAAAAAACTTTTGCTGATAATTTACTCACCCTCGTGTCATCCAAGATGTCCATGTCATTCTTTCTTCAGTCGAAAAGAAATTAAGGTTTTTGATAAACATTCCAGGATTTTTCTCCATATAATGGACTTCAATGGGGACCAAATGGTTCAAGGTCCAAAAGACAGTTTCAGTGCAAATTGTTCAAAGGGTCTTATCAAGCGAAACGATCACTCATTTAAAAAATAAAGTCTAAGTTTTATAAGCTCAAATGGTCGCCTTGCTCTTTTAGGGTGTGATGCGCGTTCGAACTCGTTCATCAAATTGAACTAATCTTTTCCCGAGTCAATCCATTCGTTGAATGAACCAAATGACGCGAAAAGATTCATTCATTTTGATGAACGAGTTCGAATAGGAGAGTCACAAACGCGCATCACTCCCTAACAAAGCAAGGCGAACATTTGAGCTCATAAAACTTAAACTTTGTTATTTATTTATTAAATGAGCGTTCATTTCTCTTGATAAGACCCTTATTCATCGTCTGGAATCGTTTAAAGCTCTTTGAACAGTTTGTAGTTTGCACTGAAACATTTAAACCGTTTGGTCCCCATTGAAGTCCATTATATGCAGAAAAATCCTGGAATGTTATTTTCTTTTTGACTGAAGAAAGAATGACGTGGACATCTTGGATGACATGGGGATGAGTAAATTATCAGCAAAAGTGAACTACTCCTTTAACATTTAAATTTAGAAATAAATATTGTGAAATTTATGTATGTAATGATGGTTAGTCACCCTTTTCAGCCCATTTCTGAGCAAACACATGCATATCCTAGTCAGACTTTACTTTTTTTGACTCTAGAGTGTCCCAAGCAGTATTTGCATGATATTTCAGAGTCAAATACGTGACTGCTTGATGTTTTCAGGTTTCCGGAGGCCTCTGGACGCAGTGTGTATCGGCACTCAATGAGACTCAGCAGAAGGCCGTCCAGGACCTCCTGAACTCGGCCTGAGTGAACGAGCGAAGCCTTAACCCTGTAAAACAGCCCATCTACTGAGGATTAAAAAAAACTTTGCACCTGGAATTCCACATCTAGATTTTTGGCCCTTTCCCTCTTTTGAACAATGAATGGTCATGTGACTTGAGTCTGTGTTGGGCCTCTGAGCCGTCTGGACCTAATATCTCAGTGTGTGTGTCACCTCAAAGGGCCAACGGCTTCACAAACCCTCATCTTGAGTGAATGCGAGGGGGATTATGGGTATGAAATGAAACTAACAGTCATCCATCGTAGTTCTTTAAGAATTTCTGGTGTAGAAATTGTGCTTTTCTCCCTTACGAGATCAGTTATAGTTGTTTTGTCACAACTCGTGTGTCTGTCGATCCTAGCCGAAGCCGTTTTCTCCGACTCTGAGACGGATCCGTCTGAAATGGACTCGTGTTGGTTGAGCTCGAATGCAATAGAGCGATGATTCAGCGGTCATATCGTCGACTTTTTTTTTGTTTTTCTTTCAGTTTTTTTGTTTTGTTCTCTTTGAAGCCGGGCCCGAGGGCCGGTGGTGATGTTTGGGAGAGATGGGCGTCGGTCTGCTCCTCCCTTGCTGATGATGTCCGTGTCTGTCATTGGCTCTCTTAAATCCATGCAATGAAATAAACAACATAGGAAAACCGGGACTCTGGGTTCAGGGCTTCATGAAGGAAATGCACAAGTCTGAAGCCGGTTGGCTTATTGGTGGTCACATGTCCATGGAACATTTGTATGATATTCAATATATCCTGGTTCATCATTTTACAACACTTTCAGTATTAAAGCTGCAAGACATGATGAACCCTGCGTCTGTGTTTTATTTGCTCTGTCAATATGCGAAGGAATCCAGTTTGCTTGTTTACATTATGAATTTAAACTTTACATTAATCCTACTGAACCAAACATCAACAGTTGGCAGTAGTTTTCTCACTTGAAGGCTTGTTTTTAACCATAGTTTACAAGATTCAATAATTTAAAGCAGAAATAGAAGCTATTATTCACATTGGTCTTTAATGGTTTTACAGCAGTAACTACTGGAGATATAGATTACGGGTGAACAGGAAAGATAAGTTTGCACAATCTGTGTGTACTAAAACTTTAAAAGTGCATATAAAGCTTGTGCTGCTTTTGTCCAATACTGGGGTTTGATCAAATAAACTCATAAAGTAAAGATGTTAGAAGTTAATTGTATTCTGATTATTTCTTTCATAATTACAGTAGCAAAGGCTAATATTTTGACAGCGATTGAAAGTGTATCGGTGCTCTGGGAGCCATGTTGGTAATTTATGCATTATAGGGAACTAAAATTTTTAGTTTGAATAAATCCAAATCCCTTTAATAATTCTTATTACAAATTTTATGTATTTCATAAAATCTAGTTACACTTTATTTTAATGTTTGTCACAGCGTAAATATACAAGCGCTGAGAAATGTTATAGGATTAGTTGCATGTAAGCATGATTTATAGTTATTATATTAACTTCATGAAACAATGACACTAAAATAATGCATTTTTAAACTGAATGTTGCTTCCACAGATTGGTGGCGCTGTTAATCATCACAGTACTTTATAAAACGGTACAAATAGGATTTTATGATTTTATGTTCCTGAACGATTTGAGTTCTTTTTGATGTCCTAAAAGTTCTAAAAACGTTTTACGTCACTTCTGAACGTTCTGAAACAAGTATGTCTGACGCACGTTCAAATAAATTCTAAAGTTTTGAGAAGAGCACTAAAGACCGGTGTTGACTTTGAACATTCGGGAAGAACGTTTGTTCTTAAGAGAACGTTACCAGAACGTTCTCAGAATATTCCCCGTTTGGTACCATTTTGCTTGCATAGCCATTAACCATCCCTTACCAAAAAAATACTATGGCAGTTCAATTGTGATGGTCTCAGATGATGATAAGACTACAGTGGTCAACATTGTAGGAGATACAAAGAAGTTAAAGTTGTCCTGTAAGACAAAAACGGGTATTGTTCAAAATTCATATAACTTTTATGAACGGTTTTGATCCACTTCAAATATTGACTATTAAATAAAACACGCGACAACAGTGAAAAAGGAGCCCAATTTCGCGGGAAATCCGCGGACTTGGCAACAGCAACACTGTAACCAGTTTAAGTCGTCCGCCAGGTGTCGCTGTTCCCCTCAGCGCTGTAGTGCGGGTGTTGGAGGCTGGAGGCGGTGTTTTATTGTATCAGTTCAGTTCGGGATCAGTCGTCGTTCAGTCATGGCGTCCGGGAAGACGGTGGATTTCAGCGCTTCCCGCGAATAACCGCCGATACACCGATTCTTCGCGACTCCGGCCGCTGCTCTGCGTGTTATTTCAACGGAACATCGTTTAACAACGTAGTTTCGCATATATCCAGGAACGAGGAGTATTAATTCAGCAGTAAAGGTAAGATTCTGTGAAATTTTAATGGCTCGCTATAAACCGGCAGCGAGCGAATATGAGTTACTATTAATCTTACGATCGCCGGACACGCTGATATATTGTAGCGGTTTCCATGGTTACACGATTAAATCTCACGAGCGTCCGCTGCTGCCACGCGTCAAATCGTTACGTTTCCACATCAAAGATTTACTGTAGTGCTCTAGTGTACTTTTACGTTTAATAAAAATACTATGGTAATATACCATGTTTTGTTGGAGCTTTGCGGGACCATGGTATAGTGATTTATCACCACTCTAGATTATTTAAATGGCATTTCAAAGCACTTACAAGTATGCATTGGTCCATGTCTAAACCACAGTAGCACCCTTTTGTAATTGTGGCGTGGTTTTTGGACTTGTATTATCTCAAATACCTTGGTAGCATCACTAGTGTAGTACCACAATACAGTTTTGTAAGTTTGCATATTTCCCCTCAGCCTGTATTTTTAAAACTAACGCAACACAGCATTGGGCTATTAATGTGTGGAATGATCATAAATATCCCAGAACCAGGTGAAACATCAGTATAACAGTTTTCTTTTTCTTATTTGCTTAATTTTTTTCACTATATATTCATTAGAGCTGCAGTGATGTGTTTTAAGTGGGTGTGCAGGTAGTCAGTTGGACATAATGGGATTTCCCTGTCACATAAATTCTTGATGTGGCACACACACACACACACACAGTCAATGCAGCTTAACCTACTAACATCTGAACCTCAAGGATTACTCGACTAACCTACATCGGCCGAAGGCAAGTACACAACTCAGCACAGATTTTGAAATCCGTTTACCAAATTGACCATGTTAATTATTATTTATTATATGAATATATATTTAATGTTTGAGTGGTGACTTGTACCAAATAGTAACAATAAATGTAAATATGGTGGTAGATATGTTGGCGGAAACTAGTTATCTTGATAAGTGAACACATTGACTAGCACATAAATGTTTAAGTGGTTTTTACCAACACTTAGTAGAGTAATAACACACCTCTTCTCATTTGAGGAATCATTCAACAACAACACACACACAATGTAGCGTGCATTACATAATACTAGGGCGTGTCTCAATCAGCTCACTGAGTCAGTTTGTCGTGGTCACTGTTAAGGACCCTCGCTCACTACACATGACACTGATGGTGACATGGCAACATCTTCATTGTACAACGAGAACTCAATACGTCATTTGTGCGCTGTTTTCTGTGCTGGGAACATCCAGAGCGCCTCTCATTTAGTGCTCGAATACTGAATTGAGTTCTCTTTCACGTCGTTTTGGGCTTGAATGGACAAATACACTCAAAATATATCCTTGTAAAGTAAACACAGTGGGTTATGTCTAAAGTGAACGTAAAAACAGTTTAGAAAGAGAACTCGTGTGTAACAGTATATTGGATCAGTGCATTTGCTTTTAAAGTGACAGCAGCCTAATATTCCTGCTGTCTGTGTCAAAATTATTTGTTAAAAAAAGAACTATGCAGTATTATTTCAATTTCTGAATTTTGTTTAGTTCTATTTATTTGTGCTATTGCTAATTTGCTCTTATTGTATTACTGGCTGTATATACTTGTCTTTAAATGCATATTAGTTAGTCTAGTTTGTTGCTTAGTTGCCAGACCGATATATCGGCAGACCGATATTATCGGCCAATATTAGGCATTTTCCAAACTATCGGTATCGGCAGTTATAATGGCCGATAAATAAATATTTCAAAAATAAAATAAAAACGGACGAATCACGCTTGAACCATGTCATGAGTGTTGGAGTTGTATAGTTTGTCCACCAGAGGGCACTCTACACCGTCCCTGTTGGCAACACTCGTTGAATTGGTCACGATACATACATTGCTTAAACAACAATTAAAAGATCATCCCCATCAGTTCTCTGAACGCAAATAAGCAGGACAAAATTTGTGACCATCATGTCCAGTTTAAATAAATAAATAAATAAAATATCGGCCGATATATCGGATTTTAAAACCCAAAAATATTTGTATCGGTATCGGCCGTTAAAATCCTTTATCGGTCGGGCTCTACTTAGTTGTTGATCTAAATGGTTGACTTTTTTTTTTTAAAACCAACCATATTAGAATCGAAACTGGGAATCGATGAGAATCAGAAATAAGCAGAATTTGAATTGAATTAGATCAGTGTCCTGACTACTGAACTAGGGAGCTGATTGAGACGAAGTTTGAGCATTTGTACTTAGTTTTGTGTTTGTACTTGGCTAATATGATGAGTGCCATACTTGTTGTTTAGTGAAGGAGTGTCCTCAAAATGTGTTTTGTAGAGTCTGGGCCAGCGGTGTGGATCCGTGCCTTCAGATGTGTGTGTGTGTGTTGAACCCTCTGTTTCACGTGTCCGCCTCGCTGAACACATCTCTGGGAACTTTCAGGCAAACAAGTTGAAAGGCAGGTTAACTAGTTCAGCGAGCGTGAGTCTGGGAACGAACCCTTGTTCCTCGTTCACTTTTCTGTCTCTGTTCTCTATGAAGGGTGTGTGTGTGTGTTTGTATAGGATATAAAAAGAAAGATTTTTGTATGAGCGTGTTTAAATAAAGTAACTGTTTTTTTTCCTTTGAAGTGGGCCTCTCCTTAATCATTCAGTCTCTGTCAGCTCGAGTTTGCAGTCATGCAATGAAATGTGTTGGTTTGCACTTTAGTTTTAATGAGACCTAATTTGCTCCAGATACAGAAGTACTTCCTGTTTCCTGGTGTTTATCTCTGCATGTGTGACGGTCCTTCTGTGCTTTGCTTGCTTCCTATTTTGTGCTTCCTTTAGAGTACAAGTTTCCAGTCTGTGGCCTTTTTGCAGAGCTTTCCCTTTCACTCGTTGTGTCACTGACACAAATCACAGCACTGCATCAGGACAAGGTTTAAAACATGTTTAAAATGCACTCAGAATGCCATAGCAACACCCTAGCAACTACATAGCAATGGGCTTGAACCACTCAGAATGCCTCATAACATTCCAGAAAGCCCTAGCTACATCCCAGAACCCCCTAGCAACTACATAGCAATGAGCTTAAACCACTTAGAATGCCTTAGCAACCACTTAATAACATCCCAGAAAATCCGGACAACATTCTACCAACATCACAGAACACCCTAGCAAGTACATAGCAATGGGCTTAAACCACTCAGAATGCCTTATAACATTTCAAAACACACTGGCAACACCCTAGCAACATCCCAGAACACCCTAGCAACTACATAGTAATGAGCTTAAACCACTTAGAATGCCTTAGCAACCACATAATAACATCCCAGAAAACCCTGACAACACCCTACCAACATCACAGAACACCCTAGCAACTACACAGCAATGAGCTTAAACAACTTTGGATGCCTTAGCAACCACATAACATCCCAGAACACCCTAGCAAGCAACATGTTAGCAACATCACAGAACACCCTAGCAACTACATAGCAATGAGCTTAAACAACTTAGAATGCCTTAGCAACCACATAACATCCCAGAACACCCTAGCAACACGCTAGCAACATCACAGAACACCCTAGCTCCTACATAGCAATAGGCTTAAACCACTTAGAATGTCTTAACAACCACATAACATCCAAGAAAACTCTGGCAACACCCTAGAAACATCCCAGAACACCCTAGCAACCCCATAGCAATGAGCTTAAACAACTTAGAATGCCTTAGCAACCACATAACATCCCAGAACACCCTAGCAACATGCTAGCAACATCACAGAACACCCTAGCAACTACATAGCAATGAGCTTAAACCACTCAGAATGGCTTAGCAACCACATAACATTCCATAAAACCCTGGCAAGACCCTGGCAACATTCCATAACATATCAACTACAGAGCAATATGCTTAACCCACTCAGAATGTCTTAGCAACCACATAACATCCCAGAACACCCTGACAACACCCTACCAACATCACAGAACACCCTAGCAACTACACAGCAATGAGCTTAAACAACTTTGGATGCCTTAGCAACCACATAACATCCCAGAACACCCTAGCAAGCAACACGTTAGCAACATCACAGAACACCCTAGCAACTACATAGCAATGAGCTTAATCAACTTAGAATGCCTTAGCAACCACATAACATCCCAGAACACCCTAGCAACACGCTAGCAACATCACAGAACACCCTAGCTCCTACATAGCAATAGGCTTAAACCACTTAGAATGTCTTAACAACCACATAACATCCAAGAAAACTCTGGCAACACCCTAGAAACATCCCAGAACACCCTAGCAACCCCATAGCAATGAGCTTAAACAACTTAGAATGCCTTAGCAACCACATAACATCCCAGAACACCCTAGCAACATGCTAGCAACATCACAGAACACCCTAGCAACTACATAGCAATGAGCTTAAACCACTCAGAATGGCTTAGCAACCACATAACATTCCATAAAACCCTGGCAAGACCCTGGCAACATTCCATAACATATCAACTACAGAGCAATATGCTTAACCCACTCAGAATGTCTTAGCAACCACATAACATCCCAGAACACCCTGGCAACAACTCAGTAATGTGTTTTAACCATTCTAAATGCCTTGGCAACATCATATCAATATCTCACAATACTCTAGCAACTACATAGCAATAAGCTTAATGGCACAACCACTTTGCAACCACAACGCCATAACAGCTGCATAGCAACGCCCCGGCGACCAAACTGCCTAGCAACAATCCTTAATGCAAAACGCAGATGCTTTTGCAACCTTTAGCAAACACGTAGTATTGTTTCTTGATCCTCTCGAATAGCTTGCGTTTTGCTGACCTGAACACACAGTTATGGGAACGTGATCCCTCGTCTTTATGTTTGTACGATCTCCTTTGGGAAAGATTATGTGTTCTTCTGAGACATGAGAAAACATAAACAAAGTGTGAGAAAGTCATGTTGATTCTTCCTGCAAAAGAAGGTCAACCTGTTGAACCAGTAACAGTGCAGTTGATGCCCTTTATAAGTCCTGCACATTTCCAAGATGAGCTGTTAAAAATGGGCGAACTAAAGATAGCACAAGATTAAATACTGTATAATGGCCGTGCATTTGTCATCATGTTTCTGTAAGTGGGTTTTAATAGCTTTTGTTGGAATGGAAATCCAGTTCTTTATGCCGTTTGTGTTTGCGTTGTTCTAGTGAGGGTTTGCTAACGCTAACAGAGCTGCAGACGTTCAGTGGTCCAGGCATAAATGAGGGTTTGGGCGGGTAATGAAACTGCTAGCCGAGGGGCATTAAAGGCCCCAGAGGAGCCGCTTCTCAATTACTCATTCAGTTTAAATGTGTGTAACCAGTAACTTCGGCCCGGGACGGGAAAGAATGGGCCCTTTATTGCAGTGTTTGTGATTGTGGACGCCGGCCCCTGAAGACTCCTGTTGGTCTCTATCCCGTTCATCCTCTTCTCCATGCTTTAGTGTCTATTATTCTTGCTCCATTTCTTTCCTTTCTTTTGCTTTTGTCAGCCATTGTTGGTTGATATCCGCGCCCAAGTGGTCGTGTTACTGGTAAACGAGCTGTAAATAAGGCACTTTTGAGATTATTGACTGCTAACTACCCCTGTTTGGTTGAGTAACAGAAGTTGTTAGTGATATTAATCAGACAATATTTGGCCAATTACAGTATTTGTATAACTAACTTATCAATATGTGAGTTTAATAATCTACTGATTAACTTGTCAGTGGATAATTAACTCTTTTTAAACCAACTCTGTGTTCAGAAAGTTGTTGTTTTAACATAAATTGTTAAAATTAAAATAAATGAAAAAAATAAAATAAATGTAAAATAAATTGTTATTATTATTATTATTATTATGTTTTTAAAAAAAGTTATTTTTTATATTTTATTTATTTAGATGCATTAATCTAAATAATACATAAATAAATAAGTAAATAAACATGTTTTTTATTTATTGTAATTATATGTATAATAATGATGTACTTATTTAGATAAATAAATATCTACTTATTATACAGTAAAAGTATTTACTCTTACTACTTAAGAGTAAATTGAGTAAAAGCCATTTTTCTATTTGCTTTAGGTAAATTGTGTAAAGTTATTTATACACTGTAAAAAAATATTTTCATGATTTGCAATCACATCATTTTATCTTTTGTCAAATCAGCTTAGATAATTTATGTAGTTCAGATAACATAATATTTTGAGTTTCTGTTGATTAAATGAATCTACTTTATTGTATTAACTCAATTTTTCCATTTCAATCAACTTATTTTTTTTAAGTTAAACCAACAATATATTTTTTACAGTCTATACAAGCTTATGCTAGTTATGTAATGTTATAAAATTACCACAAAAAAATATTTCAAAATATTAGACGCATAATCTCCTTTCATCATCTATATCACCCTGCAGATGGAAATTTCCATCACAGGAAGTGTTTGTTACCGTCTCGATCATCTCACACTCCCTCGTTCCCTTGATAAAGCCTTGTGGACGTCTGATAAGCTCTATTGATCCTCTCTCCTCATCCACTGGATGTTTTGTGGTCAGTGTCATGATAGCACAGGATACACTCGGATGTGTGTGTGTGTTGAGGAGCTTCCAGTGCTGTCGAGGGGGTTTCTGACTGTGTGTGTGTGTGTGTGATGCTTGTTAACCTGTCGTGACTCGTCTCTAGCTCACATCTGAGCGGCCGCAAAATAAGGTTCTGACAAAATATTAATTGCTTCAGTCTATTTAAAATATATTTATTTAATTTGGATAATTTTTTTTTTAAATGTATTGACTTGTTTCATTACTCGATGAATCAGTGTTTTTGAACGAATCTCTTGAATGATTCAATGACTCACTCATAAAGACTTCACTTATTTAATTGCTGGATGAATCAGTATTTTGCACAAATCTCTTGAATGATTCAATGACTCATTTATAGAGACTTCATTTGTGTAATTATTGGATGAATCCGTGTTTTTGATCAAATCGCTTGAATGAATGATTCAATGACTCATTGTTTCAGTGCTGGATGAATCAGTATTTTGCACAAATCTCTTGAATGATTCAATGACTCACTCATACTGACTTCACTTGTTTAATTATTGGATGAATCAGTGTTTTTGATCAAATCGCTTGAATGAATGATTCAATGACTCATTTAAGAAGACTCGTTTCAGTGCTGGATGAATCAGTATTTTGCACAAATCTCTTGAATGATTCAATGACTCACTCATAGAGACTTCACTTGTTTAATTATTGGATGAATCCGTGTTTTTGATCAAATCGCTTGAATGAATGATTCAATGACTCATTTATGAAGACTTGTTTCAGTGTTGGATGAATCAGTATTTTGCACAAATCTCTTGACTGATTCAATGACTCACTCATACCGACTTCACTTGTTTCATTACTGAATGAATCAGTGTTTTTTTTAACTAATCTTTTGAATGAATGACTCAATGACAAATACATATTTAACGTTGACTTGTCTCCACCTACTGGTGTTATCATGTAATTGATACAATGTTTATTTGAAGCGTCAAGTTACTTTTAAATGGCGATTTAAAAGACTTTTATATATTTAATGTTCGCTGTGATCATATTTGTCAAAGGTTTAACAGACATAAACGAACGGTTGTCATTTAGGAATGAGATGGTGTGTGTGTGTGTTCTTTGTAACAGTGCCGTTCTTCACTTGTCATGTTTGTTTCCGTGAGTAAATCCCCTGTGTCGAGTGAACACAGGAATACGCTACTCTACGTGTTCGTTTGTGCCGTACTTCTGACGTCTGTGTAGAATAATTGAAAGTGTCGTGTCACATTGAAAGTGTTTAGTGCCACAGTCGGATCATCTCTGACACACACACATCTGTCATCAGCCTCAATGCTGCAGTTTGACCCATTTTCCATCTTTGATTCTTGGAGAAACTTCTTCTTTTCTCTTGTGTTTGAGCGATCTGTGTTTTCCATCGGTGGACATCTGAGAGCTGACGGTTTGGGTTGTTGCACTGAATACACAGTGATATTGCTTTATACAACAGGTCAATAAACAAGATGTTAATCTTATGTAACTGACATTTTTGTCACAATATGGCCAGCTGTTTTCTTTCTTTGCATGCTGTGCCAGTGACAATGGAAGCTAAAAGGAGTGAACACAGACTGTGTAGGTGTGTGTGTGCGTGTATGCGTGTGCATGTGTGTATGCATGTGTTTGTCTATGCATGTGTGTATGTGTCTATGCGTGTATCCATGTGTGTATGTGTGTATGCATGTGTGCATGTGTCTATGTGTGTATGCATGTGTGTATGTGTCTATGCGTGTATGCATGTGTGTATGTGTCTATGCGTGTATGCATGTGTGTATGTGTCTATACGTGTATGCCTGTATGCATGTGTGTCTGTGTGTGTGCGTGTGCCGTGCGTATGTCATACACTCATCACAATGTTATCTTCTCATTTATTATCATAGTTTATAGTCATTTTTGTATTCAGGATCAACTCCACAACATCAGTGTCAGAACATTTGCCAAATTGCGGAGATGGAGAGACTATAAGTCTTCAGTTTATGAGGACTGACCACAGAAATGCACTGTTGAAAAATAAAAATGTTTCGAATAGGCGTTTTAATGAAGCTCTGGATCGAGGAGGCAGCGCTCTGATTACTGGACATAGAGTGGGATTTGTTTTGTGGCGTTTACTTTAATTCTGCTGCGTTCTGTATAATTCAGACCTTTCAAATGTACTCATTTACAGCCATTATGCATTTCTCCTTCTCCGAATCCCTCTAAAAGGCTTTGAATATTTCTGAGGATATCCGTAAGAGGGTTTAGATGTGTAAGTGGACAAATTTGCATTTCATGAGGTTCTCAGTTCCTTAGAAAGATGGGTTAGCATGAGAACAGATCATTTTTCACCCTTAGTTGAAAGAATTTAGCATATTTAATGACAATTTCAGCTTTACAAGGTGCTTCAATACACATCTTCCCATTTCGTTGGTTAAATTGGTGTTCTGTTGAAGCGCACAAGCTTATAATCCATCATGTTAGAGTCTCAGTGCGTGATCTGGTTGTTTAGGGTTAGAAATCCCTGGATTTAATGCCTCTAAACCCTTCCTAATGATTTCCTAAACCCATAAACTCAGTGTTTTTCAACGGTGAGAGACGGTGGGCCTATTGTTTGATTTAAGCCGTCACAACAGTAATAAGGATTTGTCTGGTTTGAATCAATCCACATGTTTGCTATGGGATGTTCCCACTGGAATCGGTGTCCTTTTCATTGTATTTATATATGTCCATAATGTAATATATTTCATTTGCAGTTATGGGGGTTGCGTGCAAATATAATATTGTGCAATTATATATATGAACCTGGAGGTAACAGGTCAGGCATTTGCAAAGGTAAATGCAATGCAACAATGCAATGCAATAAAATAATGTGCGTGCAAGTGTAATATTGTGCAATCACAAACATTTATATCCGAACGGAATATGCTGAAAAACTTTAATGTGCTCTGTTTGATTTATGATTTATTTATTTTTGCAAAAGTTGAACAAGATTCCGGGATCATAACCACAAAAGTAGGTCTGTGAAACAAAATGTTTTTTTTTATTTAAATGCATTTTTTTATTGCATTGCATTTACTTTTGCAAATATGCCTGACCTGTTTCATCCAGGTTCATATGTATGCTTCAGTTCTTTACCAGTGGTGTGTTCACTAACTAACAGCTGTGTTTATGTGGATAACTAGCAGCCAAACAGAACGAGAGTTAACATCAAGACATTGCCATAGCAGGACAAGTAGTTTACAGCAGAAATATACATTTCAGGAATCATAAATCATCCTTGGTATTTTCCAGTGGTTGAATTCCAGCTATAAAAAAGGAAAGCTATGTGTGAGTCTGTGTTTTGGCCCTGATTTAAGTGCTGAGATGTTCTCTGTTGTCAGGTGGGTTTGCAGCAGGATGGTGGAGCCAGAGGAGCGGCCCTCGGGGGCGGGGCAGAGGCTCGGGGCCCCTGAGAGCCTGGGCATCAGCACACTGGAGCCGGGCCAGCGACCCCCCACCATGCCTCCGGGCAGACAGGTCTCCATCCGGGTCCAGATGCTGGACGACACTCAGGAAGTCTTTGAGGTCTCGGTAAGCCACTGTTTGCTTTCTACTTTATTGCATTTTGCTTCGTTCTGTTGTACTGCATTGCGTTTTATTGCACTTATATGTTTTACATTAAAGCATTTTCTTTTTGCTTTGTTTTTACTTTGCATTTTATTTTATTGCATTGCACTTTATTTTATTTTACTGCACTGACTGATATTTACCTTGTTGCTTTTTTATTTATTTAATTTATTTAATTTATTTAATTGATTTAATTCAATTTATTTAATTTAATATTTAATTCAATTTATTTAATTTAATTTAATTTATCTATTTAATTTAATTAATTTAAATAGATTAATTAAATAAAATAAAATAGATTAATTAAATTAAATTTATTTAATCTATTTATTTAATTTAATTTATTTAATCTATTTAAATTAATTAAATTAAATTAAATAGATTAATTAAATTAAATTAAATTTATTTAATGTATTTATTTAATTTAATTAATTTAATTTAATCTATTTATTTCTAAAAACATTTTTTAATTTATTTTACGTTGCATTTTATATTAAAAAAAACAACAACATTTGTTTTGATTTCCGAGACAATAACTGGACTGCAGTGGACAATGCATGCAATGAGGTCATGCAACAGTGTAGAATAATATTGTTTGAATTGCCTATTGCGTAATGTATTATTTAAAATAAATAGTAGGCAGTAACAGCACAGGTTTAATTGCTGCATTTCATAAGTGTTTTGATGTGTTGTGTATCCCAGCAGGCCAGCAAGTACACACTAAAGCGTCTGCTGCTTCCCCCCTCTAGTTTAGACTCTTTTGTGTTCGCTTGCCCTCCCGTTTTCGTCACTTAAGCTCCCTTGGGAATGGTAATGATGTTGAAAAGCTCAGTCTTGTTCACTAATGAGAAAATGCCCTCATTGATCGCTACCACGGGAGCCGTAAGCTCCTCAGGCATGTTGGGTAGGAGAAAAGAGAAAACATTCACCACAATTCATGACTGAGATCTCGACAGGAAAATATTAACTTGAGCTGAAGTAAAAGCAGCGAACAAACGGACAGGTTTGTGACGTGTGTGTGTGTGTGTGTTTGCACACACACACCCTGTGCTCCACTGATGCCCGAGGGCCGGTTGTTGACGGCAGTTTTAAAGGAGTAGTTCACTTTTAAAAAAGCTTTTGCTGATAATTTACTCGCCCCCATGTCATCCAAGATGTCCACGTCATTCTTTCTTCAGTCGAAAAGAAATTAAGGTTTTTGATGAAAACATTCTAGGATTTTTCTCCATATAATGGACTTCAATGGGAACCAAACGGTTCAAGGTCCAAATGAGAGTTTCAGTGGAGCTTCAAAGGGCTTTAAACGACACCAGATGATGAATAAGGGTCTTATCTCGAGTCATGACTCGAAAAAAGATTCGTTCATTTTGATGAACGAGTTCGAACAGGAGAGTCACGAACACGCATCACAGAGCAAGGCGAGCATTTGAGCTTATAAAACTTTTTTATTTATTTTTTTAAATGATCGATCGTTTCGCTTGATAAGACCCTTATTCGTCGTCTGGTGTCGTTTAAAGCACTTTGAAGCTGCACTGAAACTGTCTTTTGGACCTTGAACCGTTTGGTTCCCATTGAAGTCCATTATATGGAGAAAATTCTGGAATGTTTTCATCAAAAATCTTAATTTCTTTTCGACTGAAGAAAGAAAGACATGGACATCTTGGATGACATGGGGGTGAGTAAATTATCAGCAAAAGTTTTTTTTTAAAAGTGAACTACTCCTTTAATAGTGAGATAAGGTCTATAAAAGCGCATGCTGTGTTTTGTGTTGAGAAATGCCCCGAGGTGCTTCAGTGAACACTGTCAGTCTGATTGTTGGTTTCCTGAGGCCATCCAGACGTTGCTTTAGTCTGGTTTACCTGGCTTAATGCTTCAGCTCAGTGTGTGATCACAATATTATTCATTTCCATTAATCAATTCATTTCCAATAATTGCAGATTTTTTATCTCTAATTCATGATTATATTATATTTGAAAGCAGAATTTATGGTTTTGAGATCACAATAAACCTTATAACCTTGTCCATTTAAGTGTTATAACCTAAAAAATGTCTGAACATCTAGGAAAGACATCAAGAACGCTCTAGCATCAAATAAATATAGTTCGGTACGTGTCTGTTATTATAATGGACATTGAAAACCCGTTTGATTGAGTCGCTCTTGAGTGTTCAGACGGAGTCTCCTGATCTTGAAAGTTTGACAGTCTGAGCCACACACACCTCACACACACACACACACACCTGCTGCACTGCACACCCTCTTTGGGCAAGAATTAATAATGGAATGGATCAAAAATGGATGAAAGACTTTATCTGTTCCCCAAAGGCCAGAGGTATAAAATCATAAATATTTATCATGCGCTTGTGACTTTGAGGAAACAGAGAGTGTGAGTGTGTGTGTGTGATGGAGGGTTTTGTATTTCATACACGTTGAGGTCGCTGTATTTTTAAGTTAACATGAAACATAAAAACAACTCGTCGTTCTTTTGTAGTGTCACACATTTGTGAGTGAATCCAGATATTAACTGAGAAAAATAATTACAGATATTTATTATATTAATGTTTGACACACGCGAGAGAAAGAGAGACACACATACTGTATACATAACTCACTTTATATTTATATAAGGCTGCGTCACCTACAATAGCCTAAAACCAAAAAAAAAAAAAACGTTTTTGTTTTAACTAATATTTAAAAATTAATGTGAGGCATATGTTTCAGTAATACATAAATAAAAGAAGTCAAGTAAGAATGAGATTTCTGTAATATAGCTGTAGATACACACACTGTAAAAATGAATATGCTTTATCTAATCAATGAAATTGTGGCAACAGATTACAAGCAATATTATTTATTAAATTGAACAAATTAGAATTGAGTAATAGTTAATCAACTTAATATTCTAATTTGTACAATTTAATTAATAATATTGTTTGTAATATTTTGCCGCAATTTTATTGATTAGATAAAGCATATTATTTTTTTCAGTACAATAACCTGGTTCATAGTTCATACAGTATATTAATCAGCAATAAATCTATTTTTTCCAATCACACATGTTTAACTAATCGAATCAGCCATATTAAACCATGTTCACACTGGTTAGATTTAACAGATTTGAATCCATTTGAAATAAAATCTTGTTGAAAATCTAATTATTTAGTAAAACCAAAAAGATAGAAATACTTAAAGTGTGCCTTGATTTGTTTTCGGGTGTGTGAAGCTCCGGCACTCATTGAGATGAGATGGTTTTTGATCTGTGTTAGCAGGACTGGAGCATGCTGGGATTGCAAAGGGCTGGTTTCCTGTGGGACCCAGAGCTTCTCTGAGGGCTTGAACTGGTCTCGACTAGATCAGCCAGTGCTGACTGGGTTAGAGTTTCACCACAAAGTTTGAGGTTGGGAGAGATTGAAAGAGTCTCTTCTGCCCACCAAGACTGCATTTATTTGATCAAAAATACAGTAAAAATTTAAAATATTATTACAATTTAAAATAACTGTTTTCTATGTGAATATATAGTAAAGTGTAATTTATATCCTGTGATCAAAGCTGAATTTTCAGCATCATTACTCCAGTCTTCAGTGTCACATGACCCTTCAGAAATCACTCTGATGCATAAGAAACATTTTTGATCAATTTAGTTTTGCTCATCCTGGCTTATTTTGGAGTCGTGAGTCTAATAAAGCGTGTGTTGGCCTGTCATCATCATATTGCCCTGTTGCAGCTTTCAGGATATCCGGTTTGATGGGATCTCAGTAAGGAAATCCCAATAGTCTTTGCTCAGCTCTTGTTTCAGAGTTCACACAGAATTAACTTTTTTTTTTTTTTTTTTTGATGTTAGATTTATATCAAACCTTTTCATGAATCAATAGATTTTGGGCGTATTTTTGGGGGTATTTTGGGACATGCTGCTATTCGAGTATGGGATTGGCCCTGTTTTTTTGATTCAGTATCTCTGAAGTTCCACATCAGCACAGGTTAAAGTGTTAAAAAGTGTACCAGGCTATTTTCATCTACATAATAATCCTGCGTGCATATTATTTTAAGCCTTACGGTTATGGATTTAGTCTCTATTTTTGTGTTAGTCTGCAATTACAAGCCCACAGTACGGCAACGGCTCATTGTCTAAATTGGCTTAATGAGTGTGTTTGCCGAAACTGCAGATTTCCAGCAACCGTTGATTCAGAGATATAAGCATTTATTTAGTTTTGAGTTGGTTTTAAACTTTAAAGTTAACCGTGCTAGACTTTGTCTTGGTCATACATCTGCATTTTTACAAGTTACACACATGGCACGGGTTCAGTTGTGTGTAGTTATGCTTTCTAATGCTCTGGTTTGTTGAAAAAGAGAAAATGCCAAGTATTCCTATAATGGAGGGTGTGTCGTGAAGTGTTTGGATGCTTGGAGTCTGTGGTTTCCTTCTTCATGCAAGACTGTCATTTGGAATTGAGAAAAAAGAGGTGCATGATGTACAGACTGTATTTTAACTCAGCATTTTAGGGAAAACACATCGGCCTCAGATATTTTTACATGTATGGATGAATCTCACGAACACGTTCATGTCGTATTTAACCCCAAAATATACAATCAAAAATAAGAATTTAATTTTTGAAAGCACATTTTTACATTGTGACTTTCTTGAGGATCCCTAAATTCTGGAAAATGTGAAAATTGATTTTGGTAGTATATTGTATATTTGATTTATGCTTTTAATTTTATTATTTTAATGAGAAAAAAACACTGTAGAGAGATTATTCCATATATTTTTAATAAAAAATAAAAATATATATATTTTTTTAAATAATGTTTTATATATATTTTTTTATTATTTATGCATGACAAAAATAATTTTTGTAGAGAAATTCTCTCATATATATATATATTAATTATTATTATTGGGATGACATAACTAAATTTTATTGAGTGATTCTCCCTTATGCCTTAAAATTTTAAGTTCACTGAAATGGAAAAATTGAGTTAATACAATGAAGGAGATTGATTTAATCACCAGAAACTCAAAATATTATGTTATATGAACTACATAAATAATTTAATTTGATTTGACAAAAGAAAAAATGTAATTTACAAATCATGAAAATATTTTTTACAGTGATGTATATGTATGTTTTTTATTTTTTATTTAGGGATGAAAAATAACAAAATTTCATTGAGAGAATTTCCTATATTTTTTTAAAATAATGTTTTATATATTTTATTTAGGGATGACAAATAATAAAAATTTAAACTCCCATATATTTTTGTTAAATAATTTTTTTTATTTGTTTTTTTATTTTTGTTTAGGGATGACAAACAACTCAATTTCGTAGCGAGATTCTCCCATGTCAAGGGTAACAATCTAGAACCAACATACTGAGTATTCCAACAAAGTACTGAAGTAAAGAAGGGTTTCTGCTCATATAAGCAGCAGTTTTGCGTGAAGATTCGCAGTGGAAACTTCGTCCCTGTTCTCCCAGATTGTGACGGTCCAACAGGAAGAGCCGCGGCCCTTAGAGGAAACACACACACACGGGTTCACGTTGTGTGACCCAAATGAGTTCTTCACCATTTGCATATCCAGATTGTGGTGCTATCTGAACGTGTTTTAGAGCAGACATTATGTACGTCCACCGAGCGTAGCTGATGTTTTACTTCACTGACTTTCAATTTGAGTTTTTGGAGCGAACGTCCATTCGGGAGCTCTGAAGCTTCACTTGTGTCAAGGTCATTGAAGAATGTGTTGTTCTCAGTACAGCTGAAAGAGTTTCATGGTCTGATCACTCTTATTTCATTCACTTAAATAGACATTTTTTTGGTGTTTATATAAAATATATACATAATAAATAAATAAATAAATATATATATATATATATATATATATATATATGCATGCATATGTATGTGTGTGTGTGTGTGTGTGTATATATATATATATATATGTAGACGGCAAGTCGTCTGAGACAGAAACCAGTGTATTCGCATCATCTCGCGGTCTGAATAATTCACACGGGCAAAGGTACATCTGTTGGACAGGGACGTTTACTGGAAACACTGAACCGCAGAGGCGTCGAGTGTCGCTACACACTCACAATACACCCTCACAACAAGATCAACATATCTGGGATTCCATAGCAACATGCATTGCACTCTTAGAAGAAAAGGTTCTATATAGAACATTAAAAGGTTCTGTCAGCGATACACATTTGGAACCCCTAAAAGGTTCTATAGAGAACCCGTTTTAAGGGTTCAATAATAAGAACACTTTAGGTTCTATATGGATTCTTTTGGGTTCATTCATTTCATTATCATTTGTTTTGTCCTTTCCGGATTAAATATTTCATATTATTGACAAACATCAAGACCCTAAAATGTATTTACGAATGCATGTGAATGAAAATTCAACAAAATTTAATTTAGGGTCAAAAGATCACAAAATTCAAGATATAAATATATAGATTTTCTAACCCCCATATCATTTTATGTAGTTAATCAATATCACACGAAGAGTGCCGTTTCAGTTTTTCTCCTCCAAAAATCAACATGATTAAAATGTGACATTAACAGTTTAATAAACAATAATTTAATTACAACTACAAAATAATGCAGAATAATGTAATATATGAATGAATGATAGCCTATAAAGAGCCTTTGTGCCAAAAGGGTTCTTTCTTGTCATTATAGAACCTTTTTTAGCATTAAAGGTTCTTTGGAGTCGAGTAGAAGAACCCAAATGGTTCATACATAGAACCCCAAGATTCATTGAACCCCAATGAGACGTTTCTCATCAAAAATACAGTAAAAAAGGTGACAATATTATTCCAATTTAAAATGGGAGTTTTCGAAGTGAAATTTAATTTATTCTTCTTATCAAATCTGAATTTTCAGCATCATTACTCCAGTCTTCAGTGTCACATGATCCTATATAATCTATCATTTTGTTTGAATCTGTTGCTAGTGTTTGAGGTTCCTGTTTCCCTCTCTGAGTGAATCGACCCCCTCAGGAGTGAGCCGAGCGTGTTTGTCGTCCCCTTCGTTGTCGTGTGTGTGTGTGTGTGTGATGGTCACAGCCTCCTGCTGAATCCTCTCCTGAAGAGATCTGGAAATAGATCCTCAGCCGTGGGTCGCTAGTGTGTGTTAAGCCGGCTAGTCGTGGCGAGATAAAGATGGCTCTCGGTCGGCAGATGGGTAATCTCTCGTTTGTTCGTCACAGTTCATCTTCACCTCTGACCTCAGATGGCATTTTGAAGGATGGATCTAGCAAAAAAGTGTCAACTTGTATTTATTTACTTATGCAACGAAGGACAATTTGTCATCCGGTTACTGTTACGCTTTATCTGAAAGTGTCAGTGTTGCAGTGTAATTATGCATTTGAGTACTGAGAAATATTAATGAACTATATTTACTTACAGGGTTTGTTTTGACAAAATAGTTGGCAAGACTGTTTTTAGTTAGTTAATGCATATCATATTTTAATAAAAAGTTAAACATTTGAAATATAATCTTTTGTAACTTTATAAATGCCTTTTTTCTGTCACTTTAGATCAATGTAATGCATCATTGCTGATTTAAAGTATTAGTTTCTTTCAAACATTAAACAGTAGTGTACATTCAAAGATATCAAATGTTAAAAATGTATTGGTATATGTAGAAATAAAGACTTATTTCTTGATTCTTGATACCCAAAGCATGAACTAATTGAACATTATTGCAAAGTGTTTTTATTTTTTTTGTAATTTACTACCATTTTTATAAAGAATAGCTTTACAAATGAATGCAACAATTTGCTTTTTTTATGTTTTGCACACATTTGTTCTGAATGAAGCCTTATGTAGTGCACTACACACTGCATACTTGATTCTCAGTACACTGACAACTATTTTGTATAAGGATGCACGATATATCGGCCACATTATCGGTATCGGCCGATAAATGATCATTTTTAATGTTATCGTTATTGGCCCAACAAGAATATTTAGCCGATATCTAAAAGCTGACGACTAATGTATTATTTCCTTCAGCAAAGGCACTTTAGATGTGCACTGTTCAACATTATGCTTTTAAATTGCTTGAAATATGATTGAAATCACTTTAAAAAATGTGCAAAATGTGCAGCGCAAGTCTGTTATATCGGCTACACAATATTAAAATAAGAACATCATAACTGTGTTTGTATCTTGACTTTTAATGAGGAGAATTTTTTTATAATCAGGCTCTCAAAAATTGTCCAAAAATTTGGATTTAGATTTATCGGCCAATATATCGGTTATCGGCTTTCAAATATTATCGGTTATCGGTATCGGCCAAAATTGTCATGTCAATGCATCCCTAATTTTGTAAAGAGTATATGATATTATGCACTGGCACTGCTTTAAAGATCACATTATATGCATTTTTGATTTAGCAAGAGTCATCCAGTTATTTAATTTGAATTTCTTTTTAAATCCATTTTTTCCTCTTTCTGTAGGGGCTAATATTGACTTGATCGAGCACTTGCCTGATTTTAGATGTGAACATTAGTTTAAATATAGGTCAAACCAAAGAGTTAAGAAGTTAATATTGTTCATATTGTGCATTGTAACCTATATAATACTGAAAATAGTTGATGTATTATGCTAATCTTTCATCTAGAGGATTAACGAGTATTGAATGTTCGTGCGCGTGTTATTTTAAAATTATGAAATGTTTTTGTTGAAGTAGTTTCTGCCGCTCGTGGATCATCGTAATAGCGGTACCTGGCTATTATGGCACACATTCCCAGCTTCACTGTAATATCCCACTGCAATGCCAAACCCTGCTACCTCATTACGCTAAAGCTAGCATAATGCATGTGGCTAATGATGGAAAAGCTTGTTTTGGGGTGAATCTTTGATGAATAATGCAGCAGTGCGGTCTCATGAATGCACTAATCATCTCTGGAAGAGAAGGGAAGCCCGAGGCCTCAGTCGCCACGGGATAATCCTCTCAACAATCCCACAATCCCGTCTGCTTCCTGCCCCGCCAATCCGCCGGTATTCCAGCTAACGGGATCATGGCGTTGTTGACACTGGATGGAATGTGCTTCAATCCTGCTCATGTTTTCATGATTACATGGAAAACTCGTGAAGGGTCGGGATTGTTTCAGTGTTGTGAGTGGCACAGGGGATTTGGTGTGTTTTGTTCAGGTAGATGGAGTTATAAACGTCAACATCTAACTTACAGATTAAAGCCATACTGAGAATGCAAAGCACTTGTGATATATTAGCTACTGTTTTGGCACTTTTCAATGAAAAAATGGTGTAATTGCATGGCTAGAATCTTCTGCATTAGCACAACGAATGCTTATCTGATGTTTTACACAGATGATGCAGGTTTTACACACACGCACATACATATACACATATATAACGGCAGAAGTAAATGATCACATGTGCAAAAATCAGTTTTAGAGTAGAACAATGCAGCTATTTGAAGTCAGTGTTTATGTGGACTAGAGCCAGACCGATATATATCGGCCGATATTAGGCATTTTCCAAATTATCGGTATCGGCAGTTATAATGGACGATAAATGAATATTTTGTATCATATTTTGATAATGAATATTTTAACAAAATTTGTGACTATCATGTCCAGTTTTGCTGCTGTTAAATAAGCCGAGAATGAAGTGTAATTAGCAAGTGATAGTTGCATTATGTTGTTACAGTGTAGTCCTTTTAACTTTTGACAAAGTATTTCTTTAATAGCACGTGAGAGTTATAGCAATGACACGGATCATCTCTCCTTGGCCTGTTATATTGAAAATATATGTTTTACAATTTGTTGCGCGTTTATTTAAGGAAAAATATCGGCCGATATATCGGAATATCGGATTTTAAAACCAATAAATATTTGTATCGGTATCGGACTTCAAAATCCTTTATCGGTCGGGCTCTGTGGACGTTATTGACCATTTATTTTTGTTCACACATCTCGCAGCCTGACTCGTGGCATGTCGATGTGTCCTGAACGTTTGATTGGTGTATAGTAAACAGCAGTGTATGAGGGCCTGTGGTGGTTCTGACATCATGCTGCTGATCTGACATGCTGGTAATTGGTGTTTTCCTGCAGTGATCATCACACACTGACCGCAGCGGCTGGCACTCGCTCACACTCCTCTTCACTTCTTTCATCTTTGATTTAACGCCACAGGAAACATCAACCGACCTATTAAACACTGCTACCAGTTCCTGAACCCCTTGATTTCTGAACATGTGCTTTTGATAGGAGGTTTCCGGAGCAGGATTCATGAAAACTTTTAGCCTCTACTTGAAAATGTTTTCATTCTTGATTATTTCCCTCATATCCTCCATTGTTGCGGCTCCTCTCTTCCCAGTCTGTCAGTAACGCTCTGTTTACTTCCTGTCTCTATGAAGCCCCTCCTTCTGAAAAGCACACTGTGCTCTGATTGGTCTGCTGGATCAGTGTGTTGTGATTGGTCGAGCGCTTCGAGCTTGTTTGGGAAATGACCATAACCGCCAGTTATCTCAACCAGGCCCCGCCCCTTTATTCTGCATATTAACTATTATAATGAGGAATATTGTGACTTGTTCGTTCCCGGATAAAACTCAACACTACAATGGAGGCGTTGGAGGGACTTTTTCAGCAACGTTACTAGGGTTGGGTATCGTTTGAATTTGAACGATTCTGATTCCGATTCCTTGTTTCGATTCCGGTTCCTAACGATTCTCGATTCCGATTCTTTTAAGAGGCAGGGTCAAAAAAGTTTAGCTAACCTTGCTAACCAACGGTCTTTCTGAAGGAAATACTCCTTTTGTCACAAATTTTGCATTTTGCCGAGATTTCGTTATTTTAAGAAAAGTGAAGCCACACTTTGGAACGCCGACGTAAGGTACTCATGTTCGACTCGTGTGGTTATGCCAACACTTCCGGTAGACGCTTCTTCGTTGGTGTTGTTCAGCGGTTTCTTCTTCCGCTCGGCGGACTGTGAATATCGTAACTAGGAATCGAATTTTTAACTTTTGAACGATTCCGGGAAAAACGAAAAGTTAGTCTCGGTTCCAATCGATGCTCGATTCTCGATACCCAACCCTAAACGTTACACACTAAAGACAGATGAACATGAGAATAATGTTTCGAGCCCCTGGTCTCTATATATAGCTTCAACGTAAGTCTGTGGGATAATCCAGTTTCTCTGCTGGATGTAGGCCTGAATGTGTCCTTCATATAGGAGACGAACTTCATTTTGGAAAATGTGACCTCAAGCCACAAAAATCTGTTCCCACCCAATGAAACGTGTCTTTAACTGGTCATCTGAACACACTGGTTCATTCAGGCCATGTTCACTGCGTTTATTCGTGAGCAGGAAATTGCTTCCCCGCTGGATTCGTGTTATCGGCGACATTAATATGCATGAATGTGTTTGAGTGCTGCTTTGACTTCATGTCTTTGTCATTCTTTCCTCTTAGAAAAGAGAGCTGAAGCTTTCGGATACACGTATCATTTTAATGAAACATGGTTGCTGCCTTTGAAATTACATTTAACTCAACATTTTCCTTTCTTGAAACATGTTACTGGTCTTATTGTGAGTATTTCATAAGTGCACGTTATTCCAAAATTTCTTTGTTCGTGTACATCTGCGTCTTTTAGTTGTACGATCGCTTTCAGATGAGCTCAAAATGCCTCATTTTGAAACTGAATATCTGGTTTCCTGGATTTATTTTTGCATATGCTTCTGCCAGAGCAGTTCTCTCTAATATGATATGTTTTTATATCTTCAGGCTTATGGGGTTGTGTTCCTGAAGTGAACCAAACCAAACGCTCTCTTTATTAGCCTTGTGCTGCATTCACACTTCATTGAGTTCAAATGTTTATGTAGAGCATTTGTGCGTTGTACATGCTGCCGGAGATTCATTGCTTATTCCTGTAAGTCTGTAAAGATCGTGTACGGACACAGAGCGACTGTTAAACTCCACCAGCAGTGTGTTATAAGGAGCCACAAGAGACACATAAACATCCATAATCGCAGAGGTGTCGCCTGATGGAGTTTTAGGACACAATTGGGTCGCCTGATGGAGTTTTAGGACACCATTGGGTCACCTGATGGAGTTTTAGGACACCATTGGGTCGCCTGATGGAGTTTTAGGACACCATTGGGTCGCCTGATGGAGTTTTAGGACACCATTGGGTCGCCTGATGGAGTTTAAGGACACCATTGGGTCGCCTGATGGAGTTTTAGGACACCATTGGGTCGCCTGATGGAGTTTAAGGACACAATTGGGTCGCCTGATGGAGTTTTAGGACACCATTGGGTCGCCTGATGGAGTTTTAGGACATCATTGGGTCGCCTGATGGAGTTTAAGGACACAATTGGGTCGCCTGATGGAGTTTTAGGACACCATTGGGATGCCTGATGGAGTTTTAGACACCATTGGGTCACCTGATGGAGTTTTAGGACACCATTGGGTCGCCTGATGGAGTTTTAGGACACCATTGGGTCGCCTGATGGAGTTTTAGGACACCATTGGGTCGCCTGATGGAGTTTTAGGACACCATTGGGTCGCCTGATGGAGTTTTAGGACACCATTGGGTCGCCTGATGGAGTTTAAGGACACCATTGGGTCGCCTGATGGAGTTTTAGGACACCATTGGGTCGCCTGATGGAGTTTAAGGACACAATTGGGTCGCCTGATGGAGTTTTAGGACACCATTGGGATGCCTGATGGAGTTTTAGGACACCATTGGGTCGCCTGATGGAGTTTTAGGACACCATTGGGTCGCCTGATGGAGTTTTAGGACACCATTGGGTCGCCTGATGGAGTTTTAGGACACCATTGGGTCGCCTGATGGAGTTTTAGGACACCATTGGGTCGCCTGATGGAGTTTTAGGACACCATTGGGTCGCCTGATGGAGTTTTAGGACACCATTGGGTCGCCTGATGGAGTTTAAGGACACCATTGGGTCGCCTGATGGAGTTTTAGGACACCATTGGGTCGCCTAATGGAGTTTAAGGACACAATTGGGTCGCCTGATGGAGTTTTAGGACACCATTGGATCACCTGATGGAGTTTAAGGACACCATTGGGTCGCCTGATGGAGTTTTAGGACACCATTGGGTCGCCTGATGGAGTTTTAGGACATCATTGGGTCGCCTGATGGAGTTTAAGGACACCATTGGGTCGCCTGATGGAGTTTTAGGACACCATTGGGATGCCTGATGGAGTTTTAGGACACCATTGGGTCACCTGATGGAGTTTAAGGACACAATTGGGTCGGCTGATGGAGTTTTAGGACACCATTGGCTTGCTTGATGGAGGTTTAGGACACCACTGGGTCACTTGATGGATTTTTAGGACACCATTGGGTCGCCTGATGGACTTTTAGGACAGCATTGGGTCACTTGATGGAGTTTTACGGTTCCTTGCCACTGTTGCCTTTGGCTTGCTCAGTTGGGGATATTCAAATGAATTAACCAATCAGTAATACCCTTGCTCAGCTCTACCAAACGTGGATGTTTTTCCACTAAGAAACGAACATTGTTATTATGTTTTCAATGATGCTGTGAAGCTGCTTTGATGCAATCTACACTGTGAAAAGCGCTATATATAAACATACTTGACTTGAACATCTGAATCTTAAACCTTTTATCCTGTTACAGTTCACCACTCTTAATGTAAATAGCGTTGCTCTTGTTGTAACGCCTGTGTTCTGTATGTTAATGAAGTTGAGACGCCCCATCGCCTGAGAAGGTTCTCGTGTGTCGTGTCCCACACCCATTCCCATTCCTCTATTGACTACCATTTGTTCAGGGTGTGATCACCCCAAATGGTGAAGACACAATATAACTTCACTTCCTTCATCTCTATGATAATCAGTGTGGGGAACGTTGCTTTAAAAAAGTAATTAATTATTTATAGTTACTCACTACTAAGAGTTAGTAACTGAATTACTCTATAATAAAAGTAACGAGTTACCAGGGAAAGTAACTATTTGCGTTACTGTTTTAAAAAAAAAAAGCTATGTCAGAATTTAGATTTTTTTTTTTTTTGCAGTTTTCACAAGACAGTTGAAATGAGTTGAACAGACATGTGTTTTTACATAACTTTAATTATTTATTGCACGTCGACAGACAGCAAGAGATGTACCCTGCACTTCAGTAAATTCTGTGTAAGATAAGATTATACAAATAAATAAAACATCTCCAATTTACTAGCAGAGCATTCATTTAGTTCGCTATTAAATAAGAGATCTAGCGCTAAAATGTGTTGTTTTATATACATATATATATATATATATATATGAATATAAGTTAATATATTTTCTTATTTAAAAATAAATATAATATATTAATATAATTTATTTTAATCATTTTTTTAATCATTAAAATGTGTTGTTATATATATATATATATATATGAATATAATTTAATATATTTTCTTATTTAAAAATAAATTTAATATATTTTATTTTAATCATTTTTTACAATTATTTATTGATATAATATATTATAATTAAATATTAAAATAATAATAATAATAAGATGATGTTAATATATACAGTATATGTCATTTTACTTTTGTAAAATCATTTTGTTAAATAATATACTAATACAATATATTCTAAATATGATATACATTTTTATATATATACAAGTTATGAAACTGAATGGCTCAACCCCAATCAACTCATTTTACTTCTGTATTGTGATGGAAGATCGCAAACCTTTTTTGTTTTTGTTTTACAGTAACCTGCGTTGAGAAAGTAATAGTTTCATGAATGAACTGACAAAAACATGTCGGATATTAATTTCGTGTTCTTAAAGCAGAAGGTATTCACATGTTGCCAGTCTCACTGTATCGGTGCAGGGGTTCAGCATCACCATCTGCACACACTGTTCCTATGGAAACCGAAGAGATCGTTCCTGTCCTCTGAGCGAGTTATTATTGGCGGAAGCTCAGATTTATGCGTGTGCTCGACTACCTGTGCGTATGGCCCAGCAGGGAGGGTTATTAATATTCACGTTTCTGGGTGTTGTTCCCGGAGGGCTCTCGTTCTCTCAGGTGGAGCTGTTCGTGGCTTTGAAATCAGGGACGCTAATGAGCCACAAACGCCATGGCCATATGTCGGACGGGACGCCGTAAAGCTGCTCTTCACCACTGCTACTGTAATGATTCAGCCACTGTTTTCTCCTACTAATCTATTTATTGTTTGAGTCATTTGGTTTGAATTGACTCGGAAAAAGATTCGTTCATTTTGATGAACAGGAGAGTCACGATCGCGCATCACAGAACAGAGCAAGGCGAACATTTGAGCTTACAAAACTTAAACTTTGTTATTTATGTATTAAATGAGCGTTCGTTTCGCTTGATAAGACCCTTATTCATCGTCTGGAATCGTTTAAAGCCCTTTGAACTCAGTTTCAGTTTGTAGTTTGCACTGAAACTGTCTTTTGGAGCTTGAACCGTTTGGTTCCCATTGAAGTCCATTGTATGGAGAAAAATCCATCAAAAACATTAATTTCTTTTCGACTGAAGAAAGAATGACATGGACATCTTGGATGACATGGGGGTGAGTTTTTTTTTTTTTTTTTTTTAAAGTGCACTACTCCTTTAACTAGCTTAGGCATATATGCACATTCATGTTTTCAATATTTAGCTTTAATAATTCATGGATGGTCTAGAATAACTGCGAGTTCACTTCACACCGGGGTGTGTGAGACGTTTGGCCACCAGATCCTCTTGTTTGTGAATGGGGCGTTTGTGCAGCTCTCAGCTCGGCTTTCACGCTCGGGTGTTTAGCTTGGGAAGTGCTCGTCCTGGTGATGGACAACAGACCCTTCACACGGACACTTCACAGATCGCTCGGCTCGGCTGGCATCTGATCCCCTCTTCATTCCTCATGCGAGAGACTCCCCTGCGCTTTTCTTAACAAGGCAGAACTCCGAGTCTAAGAGAAAGCTGGCCTTTATCAAAAGCTGTTTGTGTGGGAGTGTGTGTGTGTGTGTTTCTATAACACTTAATAGTGTGCAACATTTTGAGCGGCTGTATCTTTCCATTCCTGGTTTGGTAGGACCCAGATGAATGGGAATGTTAGTGATGTTTTGCTGGTGTTTCAGCAGACAGCAGTCACACTTTATCTGTGTCGGTCTGTATTTATCGAGTGCTGAGCTCATAGCCTTCAGAGTCATCCACACGGATTAAAGGATCACTGTTCTTCTGTTTTATTGTGTACACTGTTTTATTAACCTTGTTAGGACAAATATTAGCCTAGATTGATTATGCATATGGGTCGGTAAAGGAAGTTAAAGGGGTACTTTCAATAAAACATGGCTGCCTATATAGTACATTGATGTATTTAAAAAAATGGTACAAGAGAAAACAAAAAGTCAGTGTTTTTCACTTGCTGAATAGGTATGAAAACTACAACACCCACAATGCATTGGGCATGTTGCCGTCCAAGGCCACTCCCACCAGTCTGCTGTGGATAAACTCAGTAGGAAATACTACTAAGCAAACTTTTAGTCATAATGACGTCGACTTGAATTTCTGTCCATGTAACATGGAGAATGAGTAAACACTGTTTATATATATATATATATATATATATATGAACATTGTTTTATATATATATATACACGTACTACCAACATTGTAACAATACAAAAGTAACACTTTAAAGAAATATTAGCAGATATAGAAACAGACATAAAAAATATGTTTTATTGTGTAAATCATAAATGGTATAATAATGAATATTATTTTTATTGTATATATTAAAAATGTAATGCATATTAATCAAATATTTATTATTTTTATTTTGTCTGCAACAACTAATTATATAATATTTTATATTATATCATTTATAAATGAAATAATTAACAGTTTTATTTTATTTTAATTGTATCTATTAAAATGTAATAATATTCATTAAATTCTAAAAAAATATGTATTTTATTTGTGCATAACACACACACACACATAAAAATAAACTGTTTTGGACATGGTAGCTTATAAATATCATTGAATATGGCAATTATTCATCACCATGTCATGTATTTACCATACTTGGTGTTATTCAGATTACTCCAGTCATTATTATATTCCTGATTTCAGCAGATCTGTGTTTCCGCATGTCGTCGCGTGAGACTCCGGTGACATACGCCCTCGGCTAAGCAGATTAAGTGTGTGTTACCGCCAGCCTCTGTTTGATTATGAACAGGGATTGAGGAACTAGAAGGACCTGTTGTGGTTAGCCTTAATCTGTGGTGTTTAGCGGTGTAATGACCTGGACTACCACAGGTGACGCGAGATCATGGCATCCACCACAGATTAAACACGTCCTCGATGATCAAATCAAAAATAAAAAAAGACTTATTCACATTTGAGCATGTTTACAATTATATTATGTAAGCCTTCAACATGTAATGTTATTTAAATGCATTGCATGTGAACATGTATTGTTTATTTAAAGCTCATGTCAGGTACTTTTTGATGGCTTTCACAATGTAAAATCACTCTTTTAAGAATTAATTTCATTAAAAAGCTTTGTTTTCTGCATCATGGTGCATATTTGACCAGTGATTAGGGGGTTGAAATATGATTTTTAATATCTCCTGATTTCAATACAGCCTCTGAGTTTATTGAAGATCAGTGAGTGAGATATATGCTTTAATTTCCTTTTCCTCGGAGGCCGTCGGCTGTTGAATATCCAATTACTCTTGGAATCTGCCGTTGGATTCCTCTTTTCCAACTCCAGACTCCCAGAAACAAACACTTTTGTTCCTTTTAGGTGCTAATATGTACATTTTAGGTGCTAATATGTACATTTTAAGTGCTAATATGTGCATTTTATGTGTTAATATCTACATTTTAGGTGGTAATATGTACATTTTAGGTGTGAATATGTACCTTTTAGGTGCCAATATGTACATTTTAGGTGTTCATATGTACATTTTAATTGCTAATATCTACATTTTAGGTGGTAATATGTACATTTTAAGTGCTAATATGTACATTTTAAGTGCTAATATGTACCTTTTAGGTGCTGATATGTACATTTTAGGTGGTAATATGTACATTTTAGGTGTTGATATGTACATTTTAAGTGCTAATATGTACCTTTTAGGTGCTGATATGTACATTTTAGGTGGTAATATGTGCATTTTAGGTGTTGATATGTACATTTTAGGTGTGAATATGTACCTTTTAGGTGCCAATATGTACATTTTTGGTGTTAATATGTACCTTTTAGGTGCTGATATGTACATTTTAGGTGGTAATATGTACATTTTAGGTGTTGATATGTACATTTTAGGTGTTAATATGTACATTTTAATTGCTAATATGTACATTTTAGGTGCTAATATGTACATTTTAAGTGCTAATATGTACATTTTAAGTGCTAATATGTACATTTTATGTGTTAATATGTACATTTTAGGTGCTAATGCACGCTTTAGGTACAGAAGTGTTGGGTTTTGTAAAGGTACAGCCCCAGTGACAGCTTTCATACCTTTTTTTTACTGAGTCAGTTTCCACACAGATTTTTCCACACAGAACATGATTTTTCAGGGTGTCGGTTGAATTTTACACCCAACTTATTGTCTCATGTGCGCTTGGATATTGTATAATGAGCCTTGGAGTTTTCCCATCAGAAATAGTTGGGATAGTAACTGGATTTGTGGAGCTGTAGGTTAAGAAGTTTAACCTAATCCCCGTTGGTCTTTGCTGTTCGCAGAGTTTCTCCATGTTTCTCTGTGCTGGACCGCAAGCCTGATTTATTGTCTTGATTTGCAGTCAGTTGTTAGTAAATCACAAACATCATCAACATACCAAAACTGACCTTAGATTGGTTTCTTCTCATTAAACCTTCATGCTGGTTTTCAAATAGTCATTCCTGACCTGCTACTCACCCCAAAGATCAGGCCAGGAGAACAGCTGTGTGAATATGAACTATTATTACTGTGGAGTGAATGTAGAACATGTTTGCATATGGAAGATCTGATATGTTTAGTATTTAGCTCTAGCGTTAGCAGCTAATTAGTAGCATTAGCGCTAGCAAATTCATAGTTTTCTCACGACATGAGAGTGAGTAAACAATGACAGAATCCAGTTTAACTGAAACAAGACTAGAAATGCCATTGAAAGACATATTTAGCTGTCTTTGATTCGCTGCTGCGATGGTTCCTCCTTCCTCATTTGATAATATTGAGAGCATAATGTGGTTTTACCCACGGGGCTTTTCCGTGTCTAATCTACTATCTCCAGTTTAGCTGAGAGCGTGACTTGCAGTGTTTCTCATTAGTTTTCATTAGTACCCGACATGATTAACATAACCTCAGAGACTCGGTGACGTGAGCTGCATTTAAATGACCCGACCGTGGCTTTTAATACCGGCTGGGCTTAAGATCGAATCATACACGCTCATCCATAGACACACCGTGACAGACTGTGACGGGTTTGTCGGATCGTATTAGGGGATTCCTCGTTATGCTGGAACCAAAACTGTGTTTCACAGTTGGATTAATAGTAGACTAATTGTGCTCGAGCGGGACGAGAGCTGAGAAAATAGATCTTGAAATTTCCGGCCTTCTGTGAGTTGTGAATTTGTCATATTTTCTCTCTTATAGTTTAAAATGTTCGTGCACCATTATTTTCCTCATTTACCACAATTCACTCAGTCAAATTGGGTGAAATATTAACCAGTATAATTTTCTTTGCTGATGTGGAGAGTAGAGCTCAGATGTTTATATTGGATTTCAGTAATAGTGTTTGTCTGGTCATTTACTCAGTCATGTACAATAATATTAATGTAGTGTCAATAATCAATTTCATGTGCATTTTCTGTGTGATTCCACACAGACTAATATATATATATATATACAACATAGTTTCCTTGTAACAACCATTCCGGACACTCCAACAGCTGCATAGCAACACCTTAGCAACCACTCATAATATCTTAGAAACCTGGCTGGGTGACAACCATTCATAACACCTTGTCAACTACATTTCAACATTCTTGCAACCACCCACATGCCCTAGCAACCACTCAGAACTCATTGCAACCATATAGAAACAGACTAACAACCATTCCGTACACCTCAGCAGCCTCATAGCAACACCTTAGCAACCCCTCAGAACATCTTAGCAACCGGAATAGGTAACAACCATTCAGAACACCTTACATTTGCATTTTAACATCCTTGCAACCACTCAGAACACATACCAACCACACAGCAACAGACTAACAACCATTGTGCAATACCTTAGCAACCTGGCTGGGTAACAACCATTCAGAACACCTTAGTAGCTGCATTTTAACATCCTTGCAACCACCCACATGCCATAGCAACCACTCGGAACACATAGCAACCATATAGAAACAGACTAACAACCATTCCGTACACCTCAGAAGCTTCATAGCAACACCTTAGCAACCCCTTATAACATCTTAGCAACCGGAATGGTTAACAACCATTCAGAACACCTTACAGGTGCATTTTAACATCCACTCAGAACACATAGCCACCACACAGCAACAGACTAACAACCATTGCAAACTCCGTAGCAGCCGCGTAGCAACACCTTAGCAACCACTTAACTTATAGTCATTCAGAACACCATAGCAGCCACATATCAACATTTTTGCAACCACTCAGAAAACCTTGGCAAACTCATAGCAAGCTGGCTAACAACCATTTAGCAACAGTATTTCAATATTTTTGCAACCACCCAATCTACCTAGCAACTAATCAAGCACACCAACTATGGTAATAAATTAACACCCACTCAGATTGCGTTAGCAGTCACATTGCAAAATTCTGGCAATCTAGCAACCACATTGCAACAGAATAACAATCATTCCAAACACCTCAGCAGCCGCATAGCAACACCTTAGCGACCCCCCAGAACACCTTTGCAACAGCATAGCAACACCTAGCAACAGCTAAGTCTGTTGCTATGTAGTTGCTTGGGTGTTCTGAATAGTTGCTAATGTGTTGCTGTGTGTTTTGCTATGTGTTTGGAATGGTTGTTAGTGTGTTGCAATTTAGTGGCTTGGGTGTTCCAACCATTGTGAAAACTTTAGCAACATGCATATCAACACCTTAGCAACCACATAGCAAACAGACTAACAATCATTCAGTACACCTCAGCAACCACATAGCAACCTCCTAGAAAACTATCGGCTACATAGCAACAGCTGGCATCCAAACAACATCCTGGCAACAGGCTAACAACCATTCAGAACACCTCAGCAACCACATAGTAACAGCTTAGCAACCCCTCAGAAACCCTTATCAACTGCATAGCGACACCCGGCACCCAAACAACATCTTAGCAACCACGTAGCTGATTAACAACTGCTCTGGACACTTTAGCAACCGTCCAGAACCCCCTCGCAACTAAAAAAATTGCAACTTCTGAAAGTCTAGTTATTTTATATGAATTCTAATATATTATGACATTGTTGCAATATCAAGGCTTGTTTTTCACGAAACTTTCAGTAGTTTCCTCATTTCTTGCATCATCTACTAACAATCATTCAGTACACCACAGCAACCACATAGCAACCTCCTTGAACACTATCGGCTACATAGCGACAGCTGGCATCCAAGCAACATCCTAGCAACCACATAGCAACAGGTTAACAACCATTTAGAACACCTCAGCAACACCTTAGCAACCCCTCAGAAATCTTTATCAACTGCACAGCTACACCCGGCACCCAAACAGCATCTTAGCAACCACGTACTGTAGCTGATTAACAACTGCTCTGGACACTTTAGCAACCGTCCAGAACCTCCTAGCAACTACGTAGCAACAGGCTAACAACCACTCAGACCAAACTTCCACTTCTTTTGAATAGGGTTGGGTATCGAGAATCGAGTATCGATTGGAACCGAGACTAACTTTTCGTTTTTCCCGGAATCGTTCAAAAGTTAAAATTTCGATTCCTAGTTTCGATATTCACACACAGTCCGCCAAGCGGAAGAAGAAACCGCTGAACAACACCAACGAAGAAGCGTCTACCGGAAGTGTTGGCATAACCGCGCGAGTCGAACATTAGTACCTTACGTCGGCGATCCAAAGTGTGGCTTCACTTTTCTAAAAATAACGAAATCTCGGCAAAATGCAAAATTTGTGACAAAAGGAGTATTTCCTTCAGAAAGACCGTTGGTTAGCAAGGTTAGCTAAACTTTTTTGACCCTGCCTCTTAAAAGAATCAGAATCGAGAATCGTTAGGAACCGGAATCGAAACAAGGAATCGGAATCAGAATCGTTCAAATTCAAACGAAACCCAACCCTACTTCTGAAAATCTAGTTATATTATATGTATTCTTCTAATATATTATGACATTGTTGCAATTGTTGTTTTTCACGAAACTTTCAGTAGTTTCCTCATTTCTTGCATCACCGATCACAAGATTGAGTGTTTTTCTCCTCTTGTGAGCGAGCAGCAGTCGTCAGATCTTGTGCATCCCGTTAGATGTGAGGAATGGTGAAATAAAAGAGCCCCGCAGGAGAAAAGCTCTTTCAGCGGCGGATGAATGGATCATTGTAGTGTCGTCTCTGCGAGCTCGGCCGGGTCCGTATGTTCCTGCTGATCGGATCTGTGGAAAAGCCCTTCAGTGAGGGACAGCTTGTCCGTCCTCCACAGGGACACACTTGAAGAGGTGGCAGATATTGGGGTGATATCTGAAAGCTGATGAATGCAGCTCTGTCAGAGACTCACGATGGTGCTTTTCGTTGTACGTCTATACTTTTTCATTCTGAAAGTTTTTCATCTAGTTTTCCTTAGCAAAGCAGTGAAATATGCAGAGTAGTAAAGACTGATTGGTGGATTTCATTTTCAGTTTAGATATTTAACTCTTTCCCTGCCATTGATGGAATTTTCCTGGCGTGTTTTCCCTGTTATGTGGTGTGGGGCAGTGGTGGAGGAAGTACTGAATCTCAGTACTTAAGTAAAAGTACAAATACCCAGATAAATATTTACTTTAGTAAAAGTAGAAGTAACACAATGACAACCATACTTAAGTAAAAAGTAAAAAGTACTTTATTTTAAATGTACTTTAAGTATTAAAAGTAAAAGTACTTGCATAACAATTGATTCTCTTAATGTCTATTTTCTAATGATTAATAAAACATTTAATTCTAACTCATTTAACCTAATAGCCTACTCCTATAATGATGTTCAATAATGATGGAAAAAAATGTCACCATTTCTGAAACAAGCTTGCAATTAGGAAATATCATGCTTATCCTTACTATATGTTAATAACTATTGGCAGTAAACGCGATTCATTTATGGTGTAATTCTGAACCTCTTGGCTTGCCATAATCCTAACCAAACCAAACATATATTACATACGGTGTGTTTCCTATGCACGTAAAAACAAATTTCCGCGTATGAGTTGCATGATAAACACACTGCGTGCGAGACGCATTTAGTTGATGTATCTATGGCAACCAAACGTCACTGGTGAGACAAACGTGGAACGAACGGACGGTCAGATTACGTTTTGGCAGTGGAAAAACTGATCAGAAAATGTAACGAAAATGTAACAGAAGTTGTAGAAATGTAGTGGAGTAGAAAGTAGAATAATTGCTGCAAAATGTAACGAAGTAAAAGTAAAAAGTATGCACTATTTATTGTACTTAAGTAAAGTAAAGATACGTGAAAAATGTACTTAAGTAAAGTAACGAAGTATTTGTACTTCGTTACATTCCACCACTGGTGTGGGGTGCTCAGGGCTCCAGACTAACTTTTCCACTGGTTGAACTGGTGCTACCAACTTTCTCAGTTGGTTGCACCAGCATTTGATTTGGTCGCACCTTTACTTTTTTTTTGCTACATGCCATGGGATTAATCAATGCATGCTGAGGAATTGTGGTTTTAATGGACCAAAGCTAGCAAAGGCTTTCTGGGTTGCAGCATAAATACCTGTAATATATTAATTATCATCAATGCCAAATTTCAGGATTTTGATGGATTTTGGACAGTAATTTTAATCTGTAATTTTAAGCATTTTACTTTTGAATTATATACAATCTAATTATCTGTCTGTCTAGATAGATAGATAGATAGATAGATAGATAGATAGATAGATAGATAGATAGATAGATAGATAGATATATACATAGATAGATAGATAGATAGATAGATAGATAGATAGATAGATAGATAGATAGATAGATAGATAGATAGATAGATAGATAGATAGATAGATAGATAGCTGGCTACCTAGCTAGCTATCTATCATAATTTTTCTATCAGCATCATCTTTTTTTCTTTTAAAAATCATTAAACATTGAAATGTATGCATTACATTTTAAAACATTAGAGTTCATTCTCAAAAAATGGTCGCATATGTAACCAATTTGGTCGCAGTCTGGAACCCTGGTGCTATTACACATCTTCTGAAAGTGTAGAGAAGCACTGGATCAAAACATGTGGACATGCAGAAACAAGTGATAACGTTGTAGTCTTTGACAAAAATGCATTTTTCCTCAGCTTATTGTTCAAAATGCTGCTTTTTAAATTTTTTTTTTTTTTTACCCACATTCAAGTGTTGATAAAAAAAGAGTGCATGAATCTAGAATAAAAGTGCTTTATTTATAAATCGCTGGTGGGAAAAGAGTTAAGTGTGCATGCTCATTTCCCCTGTTTTTACACACAGATTACCTTTGCTGCTGTCATTTTACACTGTTACATTTATAATAAATGTGTTTTTTTTTTAATTTTTTTTATTTTTTTATATTTCCAATGTGCATTTTTCATTTTTCGAGTGCCGGCACATATTAATTTATTAATTTATTTATTTTTTTTTACTGTATATGAATTAATCCACAATATTTTCACCTTTTAAACCATTTGATGGCTGAAAGACTGAGCATCGTGAAATTAAATTCTGTACGCAATACACCATGCTTTGAGCTTTTAATGCGCATCCAGCCACATTCATTGGTTATTTTAAGTGTAGTGAACACAAATGATATATTTGGCATGTGGTCTGTTGCTCATGACCTGTGATGGACTTCAAATACAGTGAACTATGAAGCTCCTTCATTGCTTTGACTGCATTTGAAATGATGAACACGATCCGGAATTAAATGTGATCAACCCTTCTGTCTCTGACTGTGAATATTTCCCCGAGTGAATGAATTTCTGCAAGTTCCCATCGTGAATGTGGATCCTCTGTCAGGCTGTTGCTGTAGTGCATCTCAAGCTGACTGGAATGCCAATGAGAGCGTGTGTGACTCCCGCTGACTGCCAAGATTAATAGCTGGATTACATTTTACGTTCATTTGGAGATGTCGTTTACATCTGCGAGTTTCCATAGTGCATTTTTCTTGACTGAGTGCCGGCACACATTTACTTTTTATTTTTGTGCTGTTATTCGTAGACTGTATCTTAAATAGGTATAGTAAGGTCATTTATTTAAAAAGCACTTTAAAATTAATTTTTAAAATTAATTATTTAAAATTGACCTATGGCTAAGCCACGCCCCCTCCACACACTCTGACACACAGTCAACATTCACTAACAGGCGCTATGGTCACAGTAGGAGACATTTCATAGGAGGCAATTGGTGATTTTTGGAGACAGAAAGATTATATATCATCTTGAAGTCTCCTAAAGGGCCTTAAAGTTACACTGTGTGATTTTTACCCCCGTCTAGTGGTGAAAAGGTATATGACCATCCAGTGAATATTAGTTTCTGTTCCTCTCAATTCCGATTTCGTTTTAACTCCTACGGTGGTCCAAGATTAACATGGCTTCCAGTTCGACCTCGTCCATGAGTGTAAACTCAAACGTAAACGCGAAAGGTGAAGCTTGAATTAACGGGTATGTCCCTCTTTGGCTAATGTACTTTCAAGATGGAGGGGCAACATGGCGACCGACATTAGAACCCCTTACCCGTATGCATTTTCAATGGCATATTATACACTCACGAGAATACTTTATTACTTGAACGAAGTAAATATACATTAACGCTACAATACCTAAGATTTTATGCGCTAGAGGGCGCTACATTCAAAACAACAACAACGGCTTTGCTTGATGACGCCGTGGAGGAACGCGGAATGATGGGAACTGTTGTTTTCAACTCCACCGTGCATAAATCAGACGGGAACGGAAAATTTGTGGTCATGGATGAGGTAAAGTTCGATTTCTATAACTGTTGCGTCTAATGACATGCTTGTTTTTCATTAAACTGAAATAACCGCAAGAAAAGTCAGGTTTAAAAGTAAATTAGTTATCACAGATGTTGCCGGGAAACACTTTTCAGATAAACGTCGTTTTCTAAGATACAGCCAACAGTATTTGCGGTGAATATGACCTTACGATTTTTCACATCATATGCATAGACAACTAACAATTCTAACAATAATACTAATTGTTTTGCATCGTTAACTGACATGAAATTTGAATACAGAACACGGTGTTATTCACCTGTCAAGTAAAACACATGCAAGATCGGCGTCTCTTTCTAGTTAGAGTTTTTCACCAAGTTCTCTCGGATTAAGGAAATGCCACACCGATGTTGAGCTGGTTTTATTTCTTCTTGGGTCGTTTGGTTGACCCGTTCATTGACGTTTGCGTTTATGAGACTTGTCTTTGTCGACAGAGCCAGGTGCAATCGCTAAAGAATAATTGTGCTCCATTCCATAACAAATGCGCGAAACAAGCTGACGTTTGTTGCTTGATAGACGCTAACGCACAACTACAACTTCTGCATTTGTCCAGGACTACATGCAGTACGAGCGTAAACCGAGGTAACGCGGATATGACGCGATTTACTGGCGACTCCCCGTTTCCCCGTTAAAATCTCAATTTTCTCGCGATTTAAACATCGTTTGAAACATTTGGAATATTGTAAGTTATCATCTTAACTAAATATATAATGATTTTGGGATATTTTAATGCAAAAAATCTTAGGTGTTCCACCTTTAATGAGCACATATATTTTTGAAAGAACTAAGAACAAACTAAAAGAGTTACACAGTGTAGCTTTAACTATGCATTGGAGGGTAATATTAATAATTGTATTGTTGACGTCAGACAACAATATGATAAAATTTAAAAAGCCAGTTCCTGACCCTTTTAAAATAAGGCCTGAGATTTGTGTGTCTTCTTAAAAATGCGTCTTCAAAACAATAGCGCGGCTAAATGCATCCAACTGTGCTGTGCTATAAATACGGTGTTTTTTTAGAGCCAGATCTGTTTTGGATGAAGGTCAGCGTTTTGAGAGTCTGTTAGTCTGATAACGTCTTCAGTTTTAATTGCATTGGAGCAGAAGAACAGTGAGGCTCTGAACGCAGCGCGGGACTGTGGGATAAAAACATCTGGATCCAATGAAAGCAACACGTGGAAGCCCAGAAACGGAGAGCTACTGTACCGCATCCACTGGGGCCCCGAAAAGATGATACGGTTGTCGTTTCCCAAACATACAGCGAGAGTGTCCTAGCGTTAGTGACCTGCATAAAGGTTTAATTCTGCTTTAGCGATTTTCTTGTTAGCTTTACCGTCTTGCAACCACAGACACATGTCTCACGTTGCCGGCATGTCTGGATGTATTTATGGCTGGCTGCTATTTCCCACAATTTACAATAGAGAGGAATTAGGACGCATCCGGACAGGAACAGCTGTCTGGGTCTGAATCAGGATTTATCAGACACAATGACACGTCAGCAGCGATTCATTAAGTCGTTTTGTTTCATATTGACTGAAAGCACTGAATGTTTTCTGTGCGTTTGTGTTGAAAGTCAATGGATGTCCTTATCTCGAGATCTCTCGGCTCGCATGACATCAGCTGTTTGCGCTGGGGGTCAGATTCCCAGCGACCCCTGCGTGACCCGGTCCGTGCCGGCGTGGGCTCGGTGTTGGTTTGGCATGTCTCCCGGTTCCCCCGCGGCTCGAGGGCTCTTCTGCTCGGTGTGGAAACAGCTGGTGACCGCAGATGTAGATGCTCTTGTGAAATATCCTCAGCCAACCTCTTAGATGTGCTTGCAAATTTGTAACCTTCCTTACTTTTATGAATAGAAATTAAATAGAATTTTTGTGACAATGTAATTTAATGCATCCTTGATTAAAACAAGCATTAGTTTCTTAAAGCCCTAGTCAATAATTGTATCCCTTAAAACTAGGGCTGTGCATAGATTAATCGCGATTAATCGCATCCAAAATAAAAGTTTGTGTTTACATAATATATGTGTGTGTGCTGTGTATAATTATTTTGTGTATATATAAATACACACACATGCATGTATATATTTAAGAAAATGTTATTCTTATATAAAATATTTATATATGTACAGTATTTACATGCAAATAATTCTTTAATATATACATGCATGCATATGTATTTTTAGGCCTGTCAAACGATTAATCGTGATTAATCGCATTCAAATTAAAAGTTTTTTGTTTACATAATATATGTGTGTGTGCTGTGTGTAATTATTTACTTATGCATGCATGTATATATTTAAGAATTATATGCATGTTAAGACGGTGTATATATACATGCATAATCTATATATTTTATACTGTATATGAACAAGACATTTTCTTAAATGTATACACGCATGTGTGTGTATTTATATATACAAAATAATTGTACACAGCACACCCACATATATTATGTAAACTCAAACTTTTATTTTGGATGCGATTAATCTTTGCACAGCCCTACTCATCTTTGATCATCAAAATTACATACTTAAGCATTTTTTTCATTGAAAATCTGTCAAACATTAGAGTTTTTGTGTGATGCCAAAATTCACTTAAGGCAATTGATTTTAAATACAAATAAATATAAATTAGGGCTGTCAAATGATTAATCACGATTAATCGCATCCAAAATAAAAGTTTGTGTGTACTTAATATATGTGGGTGCACATTTTGTATATATATGTATATAAATACACACATGCATGTATATTTAAGAAAAAAAAATATTTATATATAAAATATTTATATATAATAAATCTAAATTATATATAAATCTATATACATACTGTAAAATATATAAATAAAATATCTCTTAAATATATACAAAGTGTGAGTGTATTGTATAATGGGAATGATGGGAAATGTGTACACATTATACACTAATCTGATCATCCTGACTTGAATTCTCTCTATTTTTGACCTCTGTGATCATCTGTTATCACACATGGAAACTGCAGCATAACATGCACTAAATATCCCATCCAAACACGCTTTCATGTCGTCCTGCGAGACTATTATTCACGGGGAGTGGTTAGCCTGGCGTTACTGTAAACACGCACACAGCGAGGAGCGTAGATATGTCGGCTCATTTATCCCCCGTAATGGAAATCCTCCATATATTAAATGAACGGCTGCTAACCTCAGCTCGCCCTCCGTGTGCCGTATTTATGTGTTTCTGGACGTTTTGCTTGGCTGGACATCAGGTGATGGAGTTCAGAGAAGTTTTAAAGCGCGTGTGGAGGCTAGCAGTGTGTTTGCTGAGGTTAACCTCTCCATGGCCTTCAGTGCTGAAGTCCTTGAAATGAAGGAAATGTCTGAGCTGTTGAGTTTTAAGGACGAAAAGGTTCAGTTTTCAATGCTTTTTTTTGTGCATTATAGAGATTCAAAGACATTATTGTGTCACATTATTGAGCATTTACTTGAAAATGCACTACCCAAATTTAAATTTGTCACGAACCCTTTAAAGACTTATGGCTGGTCTCGTTTAAAAGAAGACACTTGGCAGATTTTTGCTGACGTGAAATAAATTGATAGAATTAAATGATTATAAAAGTCATTGAAGTTTATAGTTATGAAAATGTAATAAAATATTTATTTTATCTTTTATTAAATATATGTATAAATTAATATAGGTTCAAGCCATAAAAATGTATATATCTAACCAAGTTGTGTTCCAAATTTGAAGTTGATATCACAAAAATTGAAGGTTTTGTTTATGCGTAATACCAAAAATTGCCACTGGGTGACATTGAATTCCATTGAATTTAATTGTGTGTATTCTGCCATAACATATGCCAAATATCACTTCTGTCACAAAATATGGAACCTTGAGACTCAGACCTTTCTGACAATATGCGTCATGATTAGGAAAGGTTTTGATCACAAATTATGCCCAAAAGGGGCAGGGCCTGAAAAAATAGTTTAGAGTACCGTTTCTATTCTTCCACAGGATGAATTCTTAAGTTCATAAGCTTTTGAATGATACCTAATATATGATAATCGCTAAATATGTGATGCTATAAAAAAGTGATACAAATCATATATCAATATTATATTTTAGAGGATAACTTTTTAGAGAATTAGGGCTATTAAACGATTAATCCCGATTAATCACATCCAAAATAAAAGTTTGTGTTTACATGATATATGTGTGTGTAGTGTGTATAATTATTTTGTATATATAAATACACACATATGCATGTGTATATTTAAGAAAAATGTGTTATTAATATATAAAATATCTATATAATGTATATGCATGAAAATATTTCTTAAAACTATACATGCATGTGTGTGTATTTATATATACAAAATAATTATACAGACTACACACACATATATTATGTAAACACAAACTTTCATTTTGGATGCGATTAATCGCAATTAATCATTTCACAACCCTATAGAGGATAATATTATTTTATATTTTTTATTGACGAATACTAGATTATATATGTGTTATTGTGAACTTTTAGCATGCAAATCAAAGTTTGAATGATTAAAAGTGTGGTTGTTGACTTTGTTACAAAGTTGAAAACTTTTCTTTGTCATATTACATATCCATATCCATTACTCTTCCTTCATATGTTTTTTTTCTGAAAAATCAACAAATATGTATTCTTGAGTCTTAGACCGTACCAACGATTTAGTTTGTCATGATTAGATTAGGATTTAGTAGTTAAATATTGAAGTGAACTTAAATATCCCGTTAGCCGTTAAGGGGTTAATTTTTTAATAGTGAATCTAGTTTTCCCGCAAATTCCCATTAGGTTGCAAATGAAAGCTGTGGTCGGTTCTTTATTATTGTTTTTTGACTGGTAATGGTGGTCAGTGTGTGGACTCGGTGTGTGTGTTTTCACGCCTGACAGGACTGTAATGTCAGCTGTGCCACACATGTGTGTGTTTGTGTTGTCTGGCCTAGATTTAACAGTGACGTCAGGGGTCGCCAGCTGTTAAAACTGTTGTGCAATGGCCAATTAGGAGTGTTTGTTTGAATGCCAAACTCTTGTTGCTGTTGTCTTTTGTGTTTGCCGACACCGTTTACTGTAATTATACATTTCAGTGTCGTCTGTGCTGTGTAAATAAATAGAAACTGAGAAGGTTGATGTTGAAATTGGATTTTCAAGCTATTTTACCTGTGAAACAAGATATTCATTTGTGCTTTAAACACGATTCCACATTAAAATAAATGCTTTTTGTCCGTTTCCACAGGTTCCTGTTTGTGGTTCATGTCTAACGATCTTCATAACAAGTGCTTTTCTCCTCTGTTTGAACAGCAACGTGCCCCGGGGAAGGTGCTGTTCGACCTGGTGTGTGCTCATATGAATCTCGTCGAGGGCGATTACTTTGGTCTGGAGTTCCTGGACCAGCGAAAAATGACCGTGAGAAACATTTAACTCATTTTTATTTCTGATTTCAATGTGCACTGTAAAAATAACTGTGATCTTTACGGTAAAATACTGTAAAAACAGGAGGTTTCCGTACTATATACGGTAAATAACTGTGATATAATTTTACAGTAAAATTATTTTACAGTTTTTGAAAGTGAAAATGAACAAATCATTGTATAATTTACAGTGAAAAACCGTAAATTGACATTCCCACAATTCCCTGTGTGACACTTCACATTTGATGAGTTTTTGTTGAAATAACTATGGTTCCTCATAGTTTTATTGTTTTTTTTTCTAATCATGTACATTGGGGTTTTATGTTATCAGATAATAAAATACGGTTTATTACTGTACATTTTAAGTTAACTTTCCTACCGTATTCGGTAAAGTTCTAGCAACCACAGCTGGCGTTTTTTTACCGTAAAAATTACGGTTTTATTTTTTACAATGTGGGAAAGATTAGCATTTTAAAGAGAATTTTCCATTTAAATACATTTAAAGCTTTATGTCATGACAAACGTTCTCATGTTGTTTTGTTTTATTGGTGCGTCAGGTGTGGCTGGATCTGCTGAAGCCGATTCTGAAGCAAATCAGACGTACGTATCTCTGATATGAATATTGAACATGACACCAGCCGACTCGATCTGACAGCACGTCATCATGTTTCTCTGTCTGCAGGACCCAAGAACATCATCCTGAGATTCGTGGTGAAGTTCTTCCCTCCTGATCACACACAGTTATTAGAGGAGCTGACCAGGTATGATCTGTGTTATTCATTTAAAGCGCTTAAGATGACCAACACTTCCTATTATGAGTTATACTTTTAATTGTAACCAGTTACCATACTTGGATAATTGAATATTCAAGATAATATTCTTTAAAATAATAATATATATATATATATATATTATTTTAAAGAACATTATCTTATTATTTTAAAGAATATTATCTCAATATAAATATATGGAGAGTTCAGATGCAAAAGTGCCATTTGAAATTTTCTTCTAGAATGATCATTTTTATCAAGCTTGTATATTTAAGTTCAGTAATTTCACTTAAATTGCAATGAGGATTACCTATTAATTGTCATTTAAGAGAAATTACTGAACTTGAATATATATGCTTGATTAAAATGATCATTTTAGAAGAAAATTTCAAATGGCATTTAGAGGCTTTTGCATCTGAACTCTTCATATATATATATATATATATATACAGTATATATGTGTGTGTGTGTGTGTATATATGAAAAAAATATTATATATAAGTACATATCTATAAAATTACATTCTTTGAAACTATATACAATATTTTAATATATAAAATGTACTTTTATTTTTATCTTTATATATATTTATATATTTGTCCTTATGAGGAATTTTTTTGGTCCCCATGAGAAAAACAGCTTATAAATCAGACTTAGTGATGCTTATTGAAAATGTAAAAATGCAGACATTTTTGTGTGATGGTAAGATTAGGGTCTGGGTTAGTCTGTGTGAGATTGGTAGTATGATACAATGTGAGACTTATTTTTATAAATTTCATAAATTGTGCATGAATTCAAGTAATTAAACATTGTATCATACTCATTAACCTAAACTAACACAGGTCTTGACATAAATTCTGATTGGATAAGTCATGTTTGAATTATATTCTTTAAAATTATACACACTTGATAAATTTCATAAATTGTGCATGAATTCAAGTCATTAAACATTGTTTTTAAGATTTAATTTCTCATAACGTGAGACACTTAGTGTGTTGTCCATATCGTCTTGTAAAAAAAAAGATAAATGTTGCAGTGCAGGCCATTCTCAGTTTGCATTTCAGCAAATAAATGTTCAGTATGGTTGTAATGGCCTCAGTTTGGCCTCGATCCCTCAATATAAATATAATGCATCTGATGTAGAAAAGTGAATGTGTGTTAAATCAGGCGCCGCCTGTAATGTCCCTAACTGATGACATATTTATATGTTAATATTCTGCGGCTGATTGTGTCGACACGCTCTCGCCTGACAAGCGTAATGAATTTTACAACACTTTCATGCAGTCTTCTCTGACAGAAATGACTTGTGGCACATTTCCCTGTCGGCTATAGAGAGTCACGCATCAGTCAAGAGAACAATTGATGCCTTGAGAGAAAGTGTAAGGCTGTGTTTGGGTCTCCCAGGATTCCTGGAGTCTCTGCGGATACACACGCTGTTCTGGCCCGACACTCAGTAGCTGTTGGCAACACAGAAAGAGGGTTTTATTTTCCTGAGATGGCTGCGTATTATATTTCCGCCAAACCTGAAACCTTCGTCCAAGGACATTATGGCTTTGCAAAACACTCCAAGCTGTAAAAATCAGTTTGATGGATTATGTAAACATAGCTGACGTCATAATAGAATATTTTGGAAATCAGTTTGAAGAGCTAGTGGTTGATTTGAAAACTGAAGATTATGTGTTTTTGAAGTGTTATTTCTATAATATTACTATTTAATAATATTTTGATTTGTATATTTTCAGGTTTTTCTTATGTTTTAGTAATTGTATGTGCCTCAGTCATTTTTATTTTTATTTCTTTTAGGGCTGTGCAAAGATTAATCGCGATTAATAATAAAAATAAAATGAAAGTATAAATAAAATAATTAAAACATTTTATAAATATTTTTTTATATTTATTTTAATGTTTATAAATATTTATTTTATAAATATTTATAAAAATTTAAATAAAATAAAGTATAAATAAAATAAAATTAAAGTATAAATAAAGTATGAATAAAATAAAAGCATCCAAAATAAAAGTTTGTGTTTAGATAATGTATGTGGGTGCACTGTGTATAATTATGTTATATATATATAAATACACAAATACGCATGTATTTTTAAGAAAAAAAATATTATTTATATGTAAATATTTCTTAAATATAAACAACCATGTGTATAATGTATATATATATATGTATATATATATATATATATATATATATATATAAATAATTATACACAGTGCACCCACATATATTATGTAAAAACAAACTTTTGGATGCGATTAATCGTTTGACAGCCCTAATGTAAATACATATGCATGCATGTATATATTTAAGAATTATTTGCATGTAAAAACTGTATGTATATATATATATATATATATATATAATTAAAACACAAAACATATAATTTCCTCCTGACAGTAAAAGTAAAATATTTTCAAGCTAAGTACAAATTTATGGACTATTGTCCAACTGGAGCGGCAGAAATCTCCGAGTCCTGTTCTGAATAATGTGTTGTGGTTCAGTAAATGTGTTTGGCAGCAGCACAATAACAGATGGACAAACCGAGAGAGAAACGCTGCCAAACTCAATTAGAACGTCTCTTTATAGTTCACGGCTGCGTTTAGCGCCATGAGAAGATGCTATTAAAGCATGAGGCTAACCTTCAAACACAAGGACTTCTCTGATCGGTTTCAGTGTTGATTTAAAAAGTTTGATTAAATTTAAAAATGTATGCTCTTACATAAAATACCTTGTTACCTTGCTAACTTCCGACTCAATTATGTGATTGTTGCATGCATTAAAAAAAGCCTTTGCATTGATTTACTGTCTGTCTTTCTGATTGGGTGTGTCTGCTAATGAGGTGTAATGATGTCCTCTCTGTCCACAGGTATCTTTTCGCCTTGCAGATCAAGCATGACCTGGCTTGTGGACGTTTGACCTGTAATGAAAGCAGCGCCGCCCTGCTGGTGGCTCATATAGTGCAGTGTAAGACAACACTCAATTTGATTATGATATTACGAAATAAGATGTGTGGTTTAATTTGTGCATCTAAAGTTAATTAGAAAGCTAGATTCGGTCGATAGTTGACTAAAAGTAGGTCAGTAATTGTATAAAAAAATATAAATTATGAATATATGAGAATACGAATAATATATTGCATACTATTATAGCAATTATAATCAATGAATACATTCTGTAATAGATGCATTAGAGTTTTGCACTTTCATTGGATTCGGTTTGACGATTTTGGCACAATCCATAGTCATTTTACATTCACACGCATGATCCAGAGAGCGGAAAATAGGTCAAGAATAGTGTTTAGGACAATAGATGCATTGAACACAATGCAATGGGTATTTTTATAATAATTAACATATAGTATTATTAAATCTCTCCCACAGAGCAGTATGTTTCTTTAAGTGCATTCATCTTGTCTTAGACTTTGCATTGCAAGCTTATCTTCCAGCAGAATTCCTGATGGTTTATGTAAATGACAGCGCTGTCATCGGGTGGACGGATCAGATTATTTTTTTGTAGTCGTTCATGCAAAACCATGTTTCGATCATGTCTAACAAGCTTCGCTCCCACATCACATAATCACAGACTGGTTAGTTGCTATGGAAACCACTGTTTCACAGCATAAATAAGGACTAGAGTAGCATCAGAATCAACAGGCTGACCAGTGCTACAACACCCCACACATTTAAACCATTTTTTTTATTTATATATATATATATATATATATATATGTAAAGCTCATATAATACCGTTGAATTTATTACAATTAAATATTAAAATAATTCATTTTAAATTAACCTTTTTTAAACTATATTAAAACACTGTTACATATAGGCCGGCATTAACATTGTATAAACTGTATATGACATTGTGTGTGTATATATATATATATACTGTATATATATATATATATATATATATAGATTAATCGCGATTTAAATAATATATGTGTCTGTAGTGTGTATAACTATTTTGTATATATATAAATACACACAAATGCATATATTTAAGAAAAATGTGTTGTTAATATATCAAATATTTATATTTGTATATAATATTAATTCTGTATAAATTTATATAAAGTATATACATGCAAATATTTCTTAAATATATACATGCATGAGTGTGTATTTATATATACAAAATAGTTATACACACCACACACATATATATTATATAAACACAAACCTTTATTTTGGATGCGATTAATCGTTGCCCAGCACTAATATATATATATATATATATATATGCATACTTACATACAGTACATACAGTACATGCATCCATCGAAACGGACATAAATGCATAAATACATACATGTATTTATTCCACTCACACATATTTATGTGAATGTACAGTATGTATGTTTGCATTCGTGTGTGTCGTATATAAAAAGATGCATATTAAAATCGTCTCTGTTACTATGGTTACAGCTGAGATTGGAGACTTTGACGAGGTTCAGTGTAAACAGCATCTACTCAACAACAAGTACATTCCAGAGCAGGACACACTGATGGACAAGATCGTTGAATACCATCGGAAACACGTGTGAGTGTCTCAAAGTGAAGTCTAACCAGTTATTTGGTTTACAGGATGTTTCTGTGTGCATCTGTAAGCAAAGTTAATCGAAGATCCTCCTATGTGGGTCTTTGCTGATTAAAACAGACATTCAGTGTACGATTTGTGGATTGCTTTGACATTTAAAGTTCAACCCACGTTTAATTTAGGAGGTGCAGTGTACTGTGATATTCATTAAGGTTTCATCTGCAATTATAAGAAATGATAAACGTTCTGTTCCTGGACTTTGAGTGTGGAGGTCGTAATTAAGCTTATTTATCTGTCAAGCTAACTTGCTTTTGCAAAGAAAAGAGGCTTAATTTCATACAATTTGACCATTTCACAGTGGCCAGACACCAGCTGAATCGGACTACCAGCTTTTGGAGATTGCACGAAGACTTGAGATGTACGGAGTGCGTCTTCACCCCGCTAAAGATCGAGAGGGAACGAAGCTCAGCCTCGCCGTGGCTCATTCTGGTGTGCTGGTTTTTCAAGTAAGTTAAATAGAGTTTTGTCCAGGTAGTTCACTTTTCAAAAAGCTTTTGCTGATAATTTACTCACCCCCATGTCATCCAAGATGTCCATGTCATTCTTTCTTCAGTCGAAAAGAAATTAAGGTTTTTGATGAAAACATTCCAGGATTTTTTTCATATAATGGACTTCAATGGGGTCCAAACGGTTCAAGGTCCAAAAGACAGTTTCAGTGCAAACTACAAACTGTTCAAAGGGCTTTAAACGATTTCAGACAATGAATAAGGGTCTTATCAACCCAAACGATCGCTCACTTAAAAAAAAAAAATAACCAAATGACACGAAAAAAGATTCGTTCATTTTGATAAACGAGTTCGAACAGGAGAGTCACGAACGCTCATCACAGAACAGAGAAAGGCGAGCATTTGAGCTTATAAAACTCAAACTTTGTTATTTATTTATTAAATGAGCGATCGTTTCGCTTGATAAAACCGTCTGGAATCGTTTAAAGCCCTTTCAACAGTTTGTAGTTTGCACAGAAACTGTCATTTGGACCTTGAACCGTTTGGTCCCCATTGAAGTCCATTATATGCAGAAAAATCCTGGAACGTTTTCATCAAAAACCTTAATTTCTTTTCAACCGAAGAAAGAAAGACATGGACATCTTGGATGACATGGGGGTGAGTAAATCATCAGCAAAAGTTTTTTTTAAAGTGAACTACTCCTTTAAGCATGCTCACCCGTTGTAGTCAAGCTAACTCATTTCTGCTTTTACTGAAGCTTTCTTGTCTTAAATTCTCACTGAATGCACTTTTATATCTCGTTTTTATATGATTTCTAAAGGGACACACCAAAATAAATGCGTTCAACTGGTCAAAAGTCCGCAAGCTGAGCTTCAAGAGAAAGCGCTTTCTCATAAAACTACGACCTGACTTAAATGTAAGTGCTCTCTCTTTTTTTTAGTTGGATTATTTTATAGCAGTATCCGAATGTCTCAACTCAAACCTATGAGTTCTCGATTCATAAATAACTTTTGGTACTTGGATAAATCATTTTCTGTCCATTTGAACAAATTGGAGAAATAAGACACAATGTTCCGTCTCTGTTCTCTATAGCAGAGTAGCTGTCAGGACACACTGGAGTTCATGATGGGAAGCAGGGATTGCTGCAAGGTGTTTTGGAAGATTTGTGTGGAGTACCATGCCTTTTTCCGCCTGTACGAAGAACCCAAACCCAAGCCCAAACCGGTTTTGTTCACCAGGGGTTCCTCCTTCAGGTTCAGGTAACAAATATTGCAGATACATTTATTCAAATGGTGCTGTTCAGCACATTTAGAAATTAACTTTTCCGAAATTAACATATTTTACCTCTGTAACTTGGTTCAGCATATATTCCACATGGATTTATTTGCTAAATGGTAGAGTCCAAGAAGGTCTCAGTTCTCGCCAGATGGATGTTTTTGAACCTGTCTGTTGTTTTGCCTCATCAGTGGCCGCACACAAAGGCAGGTGATTGATTATGTAAAGGACTCGGAATTCAAAAAGGTTCCATTTGAAAGGTGAGATTTCTCTTTTGACCTTTGTCGAAATGTCACCACCTTTCTGCTGCATTTCATTTTTCTCCAGAAGTCAACACACCAATGAGAAAGACAAAGTATGAGGGCAGTTATCTATTTCCCAAGAAGATAAATCACATTATGCATTCATAAACAACACTCATCATATTTTCAATATGATTTATCCAAATTCCATTCAAGCCGCATAAATATGTCTCCATTTAGCATTTTCACCAGGTGGGAATCATCAGACAGACTAAAACATTTTTTCAAAAAATATTTCATAGAGACTTGAGGAATGCTTCTTTTGACTAGTAACCCAGATCGACTTAGCAAAATACCCTAAAAACTACATATCAATGCTCTTGTAACCATCTACACACGCCCTAAAAATCATCCAAAGCATCCTAGAAGCCACCTGGCAACACCCTAGAATCCACTTAGCAATGCCTTAGCAACCACTCACATCATTCAGCATCAAGGTTTTTTACCACTAGATGAAAAACCTAGTAGTTGTTGTCTAGCAGTATCATTGCACAGTAGTCAAGGCCTTTTCACTATCGTACAGTAATCCAGCAATCAGCCAACATCCATGAAGTAGCTGAGAGGATATAGGGTTACGGCTTTGAACCTAGTGATGAGATCCCCTTGGAAAAACTCCTTGATGATTGTTTCCAATCTTCCATCCTCAGAAAACATAGTAAAATCCAGTCCAACAGTGATCTTTCTCCATTCCCACCCAGGCTGTGTGCTGAGGGTCAAGTAGAGGTGAGTGTGAGCTAGCTTGGTATGCAAACACAGTAAAATAACCCATATTATGCAAGCTTAAAGTCAGCATCAAAATCAACTCCAATTTGAAACGGAATATTCTGCCACCGGCGGGGAAAGAGTTGATATACGTCAATGGGCTTATTCATCATTGCATGTTTTTCCAAAGTAAATGTCTTAAAGGAGTAGTGCACTTTTAAAAAACTTTTGCTGATGATTTACTCACCCCCGTGTCATCCAAAATGTCCATGTCTTTCTTTCTTCAGTCGAAAAGAAATTAAGGTTTTTGATGAAAACATTCCAGCATTTTCTCCTTTTAATGGACTTCGTTGGGAACCAAACGGTTCAAGGTCCAAATGAGAGTTTCAGTGCAGCTTTAAACGACACCAGACGATGAATAAGGGTCTTCTCTAGCGAAACGATCACTCATTTAATAAATAAATAAAAAAGTTTACGTTTTATAAGCTAAAATGCTCGCCTTGCTCTGTTCTGTGATGAGTGTTCGTAATTCTCCTGTTCAAACTCGTTCATCAAAATGAACAAATTTTTTTTCGAGTCATGACTCGAAGGGTCCTCGTCTAGATAAGACCCTTATTCATTGTCTGGTGTCATTTAAAGCCCTTTGAACAGTTTGCACTGAAACTCTCATTTGGACCTTGAACCGTTTGGTTCCCATTGAAGTCCATTTTATGAAGAAAAATCCTGGAATGTTTTCATCACAAACCTTAATTTCTTTTCGACTGAAGAAAGAAAGATATGGACGTCTTGGATGACATGGGGGTGAGTAAATTATCAGTGAACTACTCCTTTAACACATTATCAACCAAATTGTCTACCTGTTGTAACTTGGTTCGCTTCCTTGTTGATTTGTTGTAAGTTTGTGCCTCTCATCCTGCTCTCAAATCTTTGCATTGCACATGTTGCAGAGAAATGCCACTGCTTCCGGACACCAGGCGGACTCACCTCTTGGACGCACCCAAGTGACTGTTGAAAACCCGTCTCTCCAGCGCTACACTGGAAGCCTAACCTCACAGACCAACGGATGCCGAAACGGGACCCATGATGAGGCAGATGCTCGATTAAAGCCATCCCCGTCCAAGCCGCAGGCTGAGCATCTGAGCACAGGTCTAGCATCGCATGCTACCAAGGGTAGCAGCTCCTCGATACCTTACATCGACTGCAGTGATATAGATAGCGAATATGATGTGGTCAAAGGCCTAGTCACCAGGTCTCACTCCCACACACATGACAATGATGAGGTTGAGCCAACTGGCTGTAGAACGAGCAAGAGTAACGGTTATGGGAACGGTCAGCACAATGGACTAGGGCCAAGCAAGTCTAGGTTTAGGGAGTCTCCCATGACCACCCATCGGTTGGGGAAGAGTTCGGAGACCTTCAGTGGTAGTCAGTTGTCTAATGGGTCGTTTTGTGGTAACGGATCAGCACGTGCTCTACCCCTGAGCAGTACCTTGGTGGATGAGTTGTTTCAAGGTATGGACAGACGTGGTCTGGTCTCACCTTCCGGTCGCTTGGTTGGTTCCCGGAGTGCAAACTGCAGCCCGGTGATGAGCAGTTTTCACAATACCAACTCCCTGAACCATCCAGAGCCGATCGGCTATAGTGGTCACCGCCGTTGGGATGGCGGTAGCCATTACCACACCAATGGCCGACCTGGAGGCGAGGCTCAACATTACGGGAGCTACTCCCCAATTGTCAGCCGATCCCCACACTCGCAGAAACTCCACAACGGCATGCGCAACCGTTCCGACACTGACCCCATGATTCTGAGCCAGTTAAGCTCAACCCCGGCCAATGAACCGCGATCAGTGGTCTCGAGGGCCGAACGTATGGCCGCCCTAGAGCGGCGTGTTGCTGCCAATGGGTTTGGCTCACCCAGCCAAGCTCGGTCCAGCAATGTCCAGCGACTCTACGGAAGCCGGCTGAGTGCTAATGACCACAGTGGCCCGGTTCACATGATCGATGGTTCCACTAGTAGTGGAACGGAGTCTAGTGATTCAGAGTCCGATGCAGGCAGCAACTCGTACAGTCAGCCCCTAGTCTACGGCAACCCCGGGGCAGCCAATTCCTCCCCTATGCCTCGAAACAAGTTCTCCTTGGGCAGTCTCCAACTTGAGGATGAGGGTCAAGAGGGAGACGATGGCTACGGTTGTCGCATCAATGATGAGGATGGGGCGCAATGCTTTAACTGCTAGAGAAGATGAAGTGTGCCTGGTTGAGGGTTGACTATACACCCATTTTGCCACTACATGTGCATTGTGTAGTTTCTAGTGGGCCTGAAATAGCATTAACCAATGCTATTGGGGCATTGGGCATCTGATACAGGCAGTGTTTGGTAATTCCATTTAGTGGGACTAGTTGAGCAAGTAAGTCACATTTCAAGATCAACAAGATTAGCCATGATGGTATTTTTTCAAGATTTGGAGGGTTTAGGGACAAGACTGTGTTCTGCCTAAAGGAAATACTTATGCACAATTCATAATTATTACTCTTTGAAGATTCACGTCAGATTGATGAGTAATTGAAGGTCCTAGTGCAAAGTGCCATGTCTGTAAATGTAGAGAATGAAAGCTGATTAGAACTGGTAAAAAGGTTACCCATATTAGTGCTAACTAGTTTTTCCAAGAGTTTAAAGGGATACTCCAGTTTTTTTTGGAAATAGGCTCATTTTACCTATCCCACAGAGTTAAACTGTCGAGTTATACCATTTTCGAATCCATTCAGCCAATTTTCTGATATTTAGAAGAATATCAGTAACCAGACAGTTTCTGGTCTCATTGACTTCCATAGTATATTTTTTTCCTACTATGGAAGTCAATGAGACCAGAAACTGTCTGGTTACTGATATTTTTCTAAATATCAGAAAATCGGCTGAATGTATTCGAAAACGGTAAAACTCTGGGGGAGTTGTAAAATGAGCCTATTTCCAAAAAAAGTGGAGTATCCCTTTAATATTGGGAAATATTTCTACTTTGCCAGTCTTGTAGAATGAAAGAGTTACAAAAACACTGAAAGATGCCATATCTTTACTTAATCTGTAAATACTTCTCTGTTGGCCATAGCTATAGTTTACAGAAGCTAATGTTGTGTGGCTTTGACTGTCACTGCTAGGCTAAAGGTTGTAGAGTCGTATAAATAGATCATACTGATTGGCTGGTGTATGGTATATTAGATAATCTATGTAGACGAGACGTGAACAGTTACGTACGTCTTCATGCTAGCTTTGTTATTGTTTTTTTCTTTAGTAGAAGCTCCAAGATCTTTATCTTTGTACTTGGGGTGGCATTGTCATGTTTGCTTGCCTATTTCCCAGCATGCATCACTCCTAAAAAAAAACAACGACATTGTAAAGATCTCATATTGTTTTGTTTTGCTTTGCTGCTTAATTTATTTTTGCCTAAACAACTTGCTGTATCTCTGGCACGCCTCATCAATGTCATCTGTCTGCGGTGCGTTTGCAATGCTTGATGTTCACTCGGTTTCTGAGTATATTAACCTGTGCTCAGGTTGCATTGCTTTTAAGACTTCTCCTGCCCAATGTCAGCACTGTTATACTACCAGCATGTATCTCTGGAATGCCTCAGCTTGTCTTTTTTCCCCTCTCTCCTGGAAGCATGTCAACCTGTCCTTGTCTCCAGCATTTTACCGCCCTGTCCTGTTGTAAAAGACTTGGCATTGACACGGGCCCCCTTTAAAATGCAGTGGTCTTTTGAAGTGGAGATGGATGGAGGTGAGATGTGGACAGAGAAACTTGTTTTGAGGCTCAGCATGTGAAGTCTGAAAAGATTAGGAAGGTTTCCAAGAGCTGTCCAAAATGTCCTTCAACTTATGTTCAATGGGACCTTTTTTTGCACTTTCTCTCTCTCGGTTTTTCTTTCTGATGCATTAGGGAAAACATTTGGACTCGCATCCTTGCATAGTATAAGTTTCACAATATTGTCTATGAATCATATTTTGATTAAAAAAATTAAGGATGCACGATATATCGGCCAGCATATCGGTATCGGCCGATATATATTCATATTTAACGTTATCGTTATCGGCCTGGTAAGAAAATGTGGCCGATATATTAAAGTCGATAAATAATGTATTATTCCCTTCAGCTGAGACACTTGAGCACTGTTTATGTTTTTGATTTTCTTGAAATATGATTGAAATCTCTTTAAAAAATGAAAATATGGTTCGGTACAACATGTGCAACGCAAATCTGTCATATCGAAAACATCATTATAATCGTGCGCTTGGGACATGGATTTAATTGTGAGACTTTTGTTTTTTTTGTAATCAGGCTCTCAAAATTAGATAAAAATTTGGATTTAAATTTATCGGCCGATATATCGGTTATCGGCTTTCAAATATAAAGAGTTATCGATATCGGGCAAAATTTTCATATCGGTGCATCCCTATTAAAAATATAATCTTTTCATTTACCAAATGCAAACTTTTCCTGTTTTTTGTTTGATAAGCATTCTTTACTTTTGCATGGCGATCTTATGTCAGTGAAAAGTTTTCGAAAGTGTTTATGAAGCCATTTGCAGGACCACTGCATTTTTTTGGCCCCGTTACATGAAAAGAAAGCATTGACGATATTTATTGGAAAGCGTTACTTTAGGCCACTGTTGAATGTATATAGTCTTCACTCTCCCAGCGTTCCCAATGATCTGTAATTTATCATTGTCAGTGACCAAAGTAGCATTCCTGGCTTTTTGCAAGTTACACTAAAATGTAATTTAACTTTCTTTGAGGTTTTATCAGAGTACCGTAGTAGTATTGATTTTGAATGACTCAACCTGTGATTCCTCCTGATTTTTTCAGTATGCAATGTACTTTGCTGAGGTATACAAAAAGTTCCAGATACATTTGTGTGATCTATTGTAACTACTTTTTTTAAAATACTCATAATTAACAGTGCTATCTCTGTGGCACATATGCAAAACAATTAACCATAAGTGTATGTGTTTACAAACCGTCTGACGTAGACTCTACAATAATTGATAACCACACTCTAAGAAGAAAAGGTTCTATATAGAACCTTAAAAGGTTCTATCAGTGCTATGTATTTGGAACCCCTAAAAGGTTCTATACACTCTTAAAAAAGGGTTCCTCTGGGTTCCGTACTTGGCCAATAGAACCTTTTACCCCCCAAAAAATGGTTCTATACAGAACCATTTTGGAGTTCCATATATGAAGCGGGGGATGGAACCATGTCTGGTTCTAAATAGAACCATTTCTTCCAAGAGTGCAGGTAAGCAATGGAAAGTTCACACCTGTTAGCCTTTTAACCATTCCTCTTTGTTGCAATCCTGTAGCACATAAATGGACTTTGTCAAGTTGCAAGGTTGTTCATTTTCTCGATGCCTCTTCACAGGTTCTGTATGATTGATGTCTGTTGGGTTTTTTTTACTACTCCAAACCCCTTTCATACCTCTTCCCTTGTCTTATTCATTTCTGGAACACTTAAACATTGTAAATGAATGTGTATTGGTAGCAATAAAAATTGGTACTTGTGAAGCGGGACTCCAGATGTTTCCATTTCGATGCCCCCTTAGATGTTAGCGCCCCCCTCGTGTGTCTTGTCTCGTGGTAGAGTAGGAGTAGTCATTCTAGTTGTGTGTTTTGCATGTTTGACGACGCATGTGTGCGTGCCACCACGAGGCCTTTGTCACCAGATTTGCAGATTTCGCTGTGGACACTCGGTGCATTTGAAATGTCCCAGTTCGCATGTCGCATCCCATTCGTGCCAAGGCATGGGACACGAAACGTTGTTGGGCAAGTATGTGAATGTGCTTGTGTAGTGAATGTAGTGGTCTGAAGATAAAACATGTTCCCCTCCCCATCACCCAGGGAGTCTGTTATGTATCTCGGCAGTGTCCTCAGGCGGAAATCCCAGACTAGGATAGTGTGACTCACTCATGTCTGGTTCCCGATGTGGCGCTGTCAGCCGTAGTCCATTTCTAAACACAATGTGTTGTGCAGATTCACCCCTTGGCAATGATCTTGCTAAATCCAGAATCTTTACTAGTAGTGTTAAGGATTAAAATGTCAAAACTACCTTGCAGAAAAGGCCAGCTTAAACTGGCAAGCTTGTTGGGCCATGCAGTTTACTCGTAAAATTAAGATCAATTCGCTCTAGTCTTTTTAGTAAAATGATTGACCAAGAAGTCTTGCTAGTGAAGAATTCTAGTGGTCTAAATGCTTGATTGGCTTCTTTTTCAGCAGGGTAGTTTTACTGCATTTAAATGTTGTACTGATTGCATTTACTAAGTCTGACTAATCCATTGCTATTTGATTACCAAGTCTGTATTGCTTCGAGGCTTTAGCATGACCTGCCTGTTCTCCTGTAGGTCCTGTTTCCAGGAGCCCTCAGCACAACGAGTCTCCGTCTGCAGGCAGGGTGATGGTAAACGGCCAGAAACAGAGTCTCAGTCTAGGCCAGAGCCCAGATGGACGTCAGCCTTCTCCTCTCACCAGCCCCTTACTAACCGACGCCGGCTTCGTTCGCACAGACGACGAGGACGAGGTTCGGAGGAAGGTTTGTCTTTTGGGGAGGGAATAGTGTTTGAGATTAGCTCTATGTCAAGTCAAGTATGTTTATATAGCGCTTTTCTCAGTGTAGATTGCATCAAAGCAGCTTCACAGTATCAATCAAAACATAATAACAATGTTCGTTTCTTAGCGGAAAAACATCCACGTTTGGTAGAGCTGAGCAAGGGTATTACTGATTGGTTAATTCATTTGAATATCCCCAACTGAGCAAGCCAAAGGCAACAGTGGCAAGGAACCGGAAAACTACATCAAGTGACCCAATGTGTCCTTAAACTCCATCAGGTGACCCAATGGTGTCCTAAAACTCCAGCAAGTGACCTAAAGGTGTCCTAAAACTCCATCAGGCGACCCAATGGTGTCCTAAAACTCCATCAGGCGACCCAATGGTGTCCTAAAACTCCATCAGGCAACCCAATGGTGTCCTAAAACTCCATCAAGTGACCCAATGGTGTCCTAAAACTCCATCAGGCGACCCAATGTTGTCCTAAAACTCCATCAGGCGACCCAATGGTGTCCTAAAACTCCATCAAGTGACCCAATGGTGTCCTAAAACTCCATCAGGCGACCCAATGGTGTCCTAAAACTCCATCAGGCGACCCAATGTTGTCCTAAAACTCCATCAGGCGACCCAATGGTGTCCTAAAACTCCATCAAGTGACCCAATGGTGTCCTAAAACTCCATCAGGCGACCCAATGTTGTCCTAAAACTCCATCAGGCGACCCAATGGTGTCCTAAAACTCCATCAGGTGACCCAATGGTGTCCTAAAACTCCATCAGGTGACCCAATGGTGTCCTAAAACTCCATCAGGTGACCCAATGGTGTCCTAAAACTCCATCAAGTGACCCAATGGTGTCCTAAAACTCCATCAGCCGACCCAATGGTGTCCTAAAACTCCATCAAGTGACCCAATGGTGTCCTAAAACTCCATCAGGCGACCCAATGGTGTCCTAAAACTCCATCAGGCGACCCAATGGTGTCCTAAAACTCCATCAGGTGACCCAATGGTGTCCTAAAACTCCATCAAGTGACCCAATGGTGTCCTAAAACTCCATCAGGTGACCCAATGGTGTCCTAAAACTCCATCAGGCGACCCAATGTTGTCCTAAAACTTCATCAGGCGACCCAATGGTGTCCTAAAACTCCATCAGGCGACCCAATGGTGTCCTTAAACTCCATCAGGTGACCCAATGGTGTCCTTAAACTCCATCAGGTGACCCAATGGTGTCCTAAAACTCCATCAGGTGACCCAATAAAACTCCATCAGGCGACCCAATGGTGTCCTTAAACTCCATCAGGCGACCCAATGGTGTCCTAAAACTCCATCAGGCGATCCAATGGTGACCTAAAACTCCATCAAGAATCCTAAAGGTGTCCTAAAACTCCATCAGGCGACCCAATGGTGTCCTAAAACTCCATCGGGCGACCCAATGGTGACCTAAAACTCCATCAAGAATCCTAAAGGTGTCCTAAAACTCCATCAGGCGACCCAATGGTGTCCTAAAACTCCATCAGGCGACCCAATGGTGACCTAAAACTCCATCAGGCGACCCAATGGTGACCTAAAACTCCATCAAGAATCCTAAAGGTGTCCTAAAACTCCATCAGGCGACCCAATGGTGTCCTAAAACTCCATCGGGCGACCCAATGGTGACCTAAAACTCCATCAAGAATCCTAAAGGTGTCCTAAAACTCCATCAGGCGACCCAATGGTGTCCTTAAACTCCATCAGGCGACCCAATGGTGTCCTAAAACTCCATCGGGCGATCCAACAGTGTCCTAAAACTCCATCAGGTGACCTAAAGGTGTCCTTAAACTCCATCAGGTGACCCAATGGTGTCCTAAAACTCCATCAGGTGACCTAAAGGTGTCCTTAAACTCCATCAAGTGACCCAATGGTGTCCTTAAACTCCATCAGGTGAGCCAATAAAACTCCATCAGGCGATCCAACAGTGTCCTAAAACTCCATCAGGTGACCTAAAGGTGTCCTAAAACTCCAAACTTATGTTCCCCTTATGTACTTATGTACTATCATTAAAAGTCTACACAGCCCTGTTAAAACAGCTGGTTTTTGTGATGCAAAAAAATGAAACAAAGATAAATCATGTCAAGAACTTTTTCACTTGTAATCTAAAAATTACAGCCTATGCAGTGGCTCTGAAAACCAGTTACACATTTCAGGGACAAAATTGGAATAACTAACTGCATAAGTGTGCACACCCTTTCATTATAGGGTATGTTATAGGGTAAATTTACGAAATTAAAAACAGAGCTTTATTTTACTCAGTATTTATCAAAATCCACTCTTAAAAATCAAATGTTGGCTGATATATGTGCCTGACCAATATATTGCCACTAGTTTCCTCGCTAATATCTCCTTAAGCCCAGTTAGTTTCTCTCTTCTATGGCAGAACATTACATTTAGACCCAGTAATTGTTTTTGTCAGCCCTTCCTGATTGTAGTTCATGAACAAACACAGCAATCAATCATCTCCTGCGGTCGATTTCCAGGACCCTCAGGGAGTTTCCCCTTTATATGTCACTCTGCTGGAATTGAAGGTGCTTTAGACTAATTAAGGTTACAATGAGAGGTGGAAACACTGCTTTAAAAGTGTTTTCTCATCAGAAGTGGTCCAGTGTCTCTGTGGACGTCTCAGAATAGGAGACCTAGATAAACTCAACCTAAATTCCTGTCTATTTAGGGCAGATTATGTAGCGGCGGAGTGAGCGGCTCAGTGAACAGTGAGAGTTTTACTGGACGTGTGTGTGTGTGTGTGTTCACGCAATTAAGTCAGGATAAAATGTGGTTTTGTCGTAGATCTTGTGTAGTGATTTGCTACTTGGTTTTTCATTCTGTAGAACATTTTATTGGACCGTCTCTGTTTTAATCAGAAGAGAAAAATGCGTATATTTTACTATTTAATTTTTTTTTTTTTTAATGCTTATATTTGCTGAAAGTTGCATTTTATTTTAGTACACTAGTGCATGTGACCTTCAAGCTAATGGTCATTATCATAAAAGCCACCAAACTATCATTCTGATTTCATTGCATCTTTGTATAGAAATTAGGGCTGTCAAAATTTATGTTAAATTTGCAATGAATTTTTTTAATGCGTTAAAAATATTTAACGCAATTTGCGCAACATTCTGGTTCTTTTTTTTTCTGACTGCGCCACAGTATATTATATATATACATATACAGTATTTACATTATTTTGGAGATTCAGTGTGAAAGTATTGCAATTAAGGGCTGTGCAACGATTAATCGTGATTAATCACGTCCAAAATAAAAGTTTGTGTTTACATAATATATGTGTGTGTGTGTATGGTGTATAATTATTTTATATATATATAAATACACACACGTATATATTTAAGAAAAATGTGTTATTTATATATAAAATATTATATATTTAAATTAATCACGATTAATCGCATCCAAAATAAAAGTTTGTGTTTACAAGTTATATGTGTGTAGTGTGTATAATTATTTTGCATATATAAATACACACGCATGTATATATTTAAGAAATATTTTTACATGAATATATATTTATACATAATTTATACTAAATATAAATAGTAATATTTTATATATTAATAATAACACATTTTTCCTAAATATATACATGCACATTTTTGAATTTTTATATACAAAATAATTATACACAATATATTATGTAAACACAAACATTTTGGATGCGATTAATCACGATTAATCATTGCCCAGCCCTAATTTATATATAATATATATACAGTATTTAGTAAATTCAAATATATACATGGATGTGTGTGTATTCATATAAGGAAAATAACTATACACAGTACACACACACATATATTATGTAACACAAACTTTTATTTTGAATGCGATTAATCACGATTAATCTCTGCACAGCCCTAATTCCAACATAAAAATATATTGAAATATATTATTAGGTGCTAATAATTAGTACTATCAACAGCACTAATGGAAATATCTCTTATCATTTTTTTGTTAATGTAATTTCTCTCCTGCTCACAGAGGTTCCCGACCGATAAAGCGTACTTCATCGCCAAAGAGCTCCTGACCACAGAGAGAACATATCTGAAGGATCTGGAGGTCATCACAGTGGTAAGATTGTAAACACACTCTGTCTGTGGTCATTAAATACCTCCAAGTCTAATGGACTATATGTCTAATTGCTGCTGTGACGCACTTTCTCTTAACCCAGTTTCATGTGCATCTGAAAAATATTTGCTGCTAACATTCCCAGTATTTGTTAAGCTTTGTTTTCTGATAGTTGTTAGATTGTTACGTAGTGGAAAGAGGTTTGAGGTGTTGGCTCGGGGGATTTCAGGGGTTTTTTCTAGTTTTTGAGCACGCAAATGCTCATAAGAAACTTTTTGCTTGAGAAACTATTCAAAAAGTAAACAGAAATTCTCGTGAGCATGCAAAAGTCTGTATATTTTCTATTTTTGCAAAGGTCCCTTTAGAGGCTTCGTAGCTAAATAAAGCAAAATTAATGAAATCAGGACGTTTAAGCGTACTTTGTGTCTTTATCCATTTACAAATGAAAGGTTGAGATGAGGAGTTAGTCATTGTTCTCCTGTCTGTACGTCGGGGGTGTATCGCGTCTCTTTGATGGTAGCGGAGAGACGTTTACACGTCTCATAAATATTTCCTCTTGGCTTGTGGATCCAGACTCCCACAAGCTCAGGTTATTACAGCTGCATCTGTTCAACAGTTTGAACACCTTCTCGGATGGGAGACGTTCAGCATGGTGATTGGTGGTTGCCTGTAGAATCACAACACATTTAGTCCTGATGGATCCAGATCATGAGGACGCGGAGACAAAGGCTCTTTTTATTCAGGGATTCTTCCATCATCACGTCAGAGATAGTCATCACACTTTGTCTGGGGAAATGCCCACGGCTGCTCGTCTGTTCATGTTTGGATCTGTATGAATGAAGAAGGCAAATGGTTTTATAGTGTGTGATTTCATGTTTTATATGATGATGGAAAATGTCTACAATGTCTTGAAAGGGTATTATCGTGAAGGGTCATTTGAACGAAAATTTATGAACTAGACATTGTGTTTGTGAAATTTACACATTTACATGTCTATTTAGCGGTCATTTTAGTGATTAATTGTTTAAAGATGGCGATCTTGATTCAAACACCCATGCAATCTGATTCCTAACTTTACGTTTCAAATAAAGATTGCATCAATTACATCATTACACCAGTAGGTGGCGACATGTGACTATTAAAGGAGTAGTTCACTTTTTTAAAAAAAAACTTTTGCTGATAATTTACTCACGCACGTGTCATCCAAGATGTCCATGTCTTTCTTTCTTCAGTCGAAAAGAAATTAAGGTTTTTGATGAAAACATTCCAGGATTTTTCTCCATATAATGGACTTCAATGGGGTCCAAACGGTTCAAGGTCCAAAAGACAGTTTCAGTGCAAAGTACAAACTGTTCAAAGGGCTTTAAACGATTCCAGACGATGAATAAGGGTCTTATCTAGCCAAACGATCGGCCATTTTAAAAATAAATAGCAAAGTTTAAGTTTTATAAGATCAAATTGTCGTCTTGCTCTGTTCTGTGATGAGAGTTCGTGACTCTCCTGAACAAATCTTTTTTCAAGTCATTTGGTTCATTCAATCGAAAAAAATATTCGTTTCACTAGATAAGACCCTTATTCATCGTCTAGTGTCGTTTAAAGCCCTTTGAAGCTGCACTGAAACTCTCATTTGGACCTTGAACCGTTTGGTCCCCATTGAAGTCCATTATATGGAGAAAAATCCTGGAATGTTTTCATCAAAAACCTTAACTTCTTTTCGACTGAAGAAAGAAAGACGTGGATATCTTGGATGACAAGGGGGTGAGTAAATTATCAGCAAAAGTTTTTTTTAAGTGAACTACTCCTTTGAATCATTCATTCAAAAAAAATCGTTCAAAAAAACATTGATTCATCCTGTGAAGTCTTTATGAGTGAGTCATTGAATCATTTTTTGTTATTTAAATTGATCATTCAGAGTGTTTTTTTTAAAATAGACTGCAGCAATGAACATTTTGTCTGAACCTCCAGTAAATTACATGTTAATTTGTATAGTTGTCTGAAAGGAGAATCATGATTTTGTGAAATCATTCACAATCATGCGGCTCTGCTCTTTAGTGACTTGCCCTGATGAACATTAGCAGAGCTTATTTGCATATAAAAGTCTTAAAGGGGCCGCAGCAGAAATGATCGTATAACGTTTTTTGGTGCAAGAAAGCATCGCTGATATTTGCTGTTCTTATGTTTCTCTTTCTTTTTTTGTGATTTCAGTCGTTTCAGAAGTCCATTGGGAAGGACGAAGCCATGCCGGATTCCTTGAGAAATCTCATATTTGCCAATTTCGAACCGGTGTACAAATTCCACGAGACTTTCCTGAAAGAAGTGGAGCAGCGACTGGCTCAGTGGTGCGTATGTCAGATAAAAGTGTGTGTGTGTGTGTGTGTTGGTGTCAGAAATGTTTACAATGTGAGTCAACCATAACAGACACACACCTCAATCTGTCACATTAGTTTAATACACTATTGCATTAATACATGTCTGGTGGTCTCCCTAACCACAGAAAGTGAAGCCTGTTGTGTTGTGACTTTATTTTAATGATAACTAAAGACATTTTCCTTTAGTCATAATATTAACAGGCTCTATAACTAGTTTAACTAGTCTCCAGCTTTTATCAGCTTGGAAAAGAGAAATCAATATTATTTGGAAACTAAATAATCAATATTTATGTTTTTTTATATTAGTCAAATTACTATTGTGCATGTTTTTTTTGTTTTTTTTGTTTTTTTTTGGAAAATATAAATCATTCACATTTAATATTGAATTAAATACTAAAATTATAAGTATTGGAAAGCATAGCTGTTCAAAAATTTGGAAACATTATTATTATTTTTTTTATGTTTTTGACAAAAATCTCTACCAAAGCTGCATTTATTTGATCAAAAATACAGTAAACGGTAATTTTGTGAAATATTATTATAGTTTAAAGTAATTGTTTTCTATTTTAATACACTTTTAAAATATAATTTAATTCTGTGATCAAATGTATTTACTTAATAAACCTTTACTATCAATTTAATCAATTTAACACATCCTTGCAGAATAAAAGTATTGATTTCTTAAAAAAAAAAATGATCCCAAACTTTTATATTGCTACAGAACATTTATATTTGATATAAATGCTATTCTTTTATAACTTTTTTTCCATCAAAGAATCCTGAAAAAAAGTGTCACAGTTTCCAACATTGATCAACATCAGCATATTAGATTTATCAGTATATGATTTATATTTTGTGTATGTCTATATCAGTTCAGTAATACTTTATTAATCCCCAAGGGGAAATTCTTGTCACAATTGCCCGCATATAAATAAACAACAATAAAAATGATAGAAGCATTTCTGTTATTTGGATATGTTATAATGAACATATTCACATTCATTCAGATATGTTATATTTCTATATTCTATTAATATCCGTTTCTATATTCAGACACAGTTGTCATCTCATCCCTAGAAATGCTCTGAGGTCATCATATCATCAGAGCATGTGACCTCTGACCCGACAGCGTGATGTGTTCTGACAGAAACAGCTCTTGTGTTGAGTGGGTTTGGACCGGTATCTATTTTTGTGTTGGGTGGCTCTCGGTGAGGGTTAACAGTGTGATAGATGAGTTGAGGAACCATGTGCAACAGAGACATCTACTGGAGGACATGAGCACTACGCTTCAAGACCCTGTGGGGAAAATCCAGTTCGTTTATGTGTCTGTGTGGTGTTTTTAATATGCCTTAAGACAAACCAAGTCAACAGCATTGAATATTTCCTCCTTAAAACTGCAGTGAACCAAAAACACGCTTTGCAATCGCTGGTGTTTAGTTGTAACCAATCAGATCAACGTGTGATCGCCAACCAGTGGATCTCTGAGCTGAGGAAGTGAGTGGAGGTGGGGCTCATTTGCATATTCATAGAACCCGGTATACTAAATGAGGGAAGGGTGTCGAGTTACATTCAAAATATTTTAAGGCATTATAAAAAAAAAACATTTAAATATGCAGTTTTGGTGATCAAAGATGAGTTTTGAGGGATCAATTATTGACCACAGGGATTGTGTGTGTGTGTGTGTATCGCAAATATTACGATATACTGTATCATAGGACTGTATGAATACTGTTCAGAAACCAAGGTATTTACAAAGAATACTTTAATATTGGTATTCTTGAAATATCATCATTCAGTAGTGTATTTTTGGCTATGGTATGATGGTAATTTGAAACAGTGCTATTTTAGTTTTATTAATAATTTTATATATATATTTTTTTAATTTTCAGGTTAATTTAAAGTTTGTTTTGTAATTTCGTCATTTAGTTCGCTTTTCGCCAGAAGTTCGCTAAAACTGTAATTTTATTTATTTATATATTGTTTTTTAGGTTTAATTATTTTTTTTTATTGATCTCCGTTATAGTTTTTATTTATCTCTGAGCTGAGGGAGTGAGTGGAGGCGGGGCTAATTTGCATATTTATAGAACCGCATATACTAAATGAGGCAAGGGTGTCGAGTTACATTCAAAATATTTTAAGGCATTATGGAACAAAAAAAAACATTTAAATATGCAATTTTGGTGATCAAAGATGAGTTTTGAGGGATCAATTATTGACTACAGGGATTAAAAATAGAAAATTAAAACTCAGAATTATGTTGTTGAAACCTGTGTGACTTTCTTTCCTCTATCAAACACAAATGTTGATGTTTAGCAGAATGTTCAAAACGCTTATTCGGTAAAAGTAAGTAGAGGTGTCAAGCACAAGCAAGGGCAAAAATCCTTAATATTATAATCAATATGCCAATAAGACTATATTCCAGGTTTTCTGAAGTCATTATTCACTCCAACAAAGCTTTTAAATCTCATTCAGACCTGCATTGAAGTTCATTTGTGTCTGCTTTGATGACAGTGGTTTGCTATTAGTGTTGTAGTAAAATATCTGTAGCCTTTTAGCATGTTTTGCTTCAGTCATAAACGCTTGTGTTGTTGTTCACAGGGAAGGCAGATCGAACGCTCACATTAAAGGAGATTACCAGCGCGTCGGAGACGTCATGCTGAAGAACATCCAGGGTTTGAAGGTCAGAACATCTTCATCTTTCTGAAACTGTCAGTGAGATATTCATGATGGGCATCTTGCTTTTCCCTCTTCAGTTTCTCTATGAAATCTGTTCATATGCCTCAGTGCTTTCATTGTGCGATATACAAATGTTTGAGAGCGTCATAAACCACAAACACGACACAATATAATACACATCATTTATATATCTGTGTGTATATGTACTGTACATATAAATTATATATACATACAGTATATGAAGAGTTCAGATGCAAAAGCCTCTAAATGCCATTTGAAATTTTCTTCTTTAATGATGATTTTTATCAAACTTGTATATTTAAGTTCAGTAATTTCACTTAAATGGCAATGATAATTACCTATTAATTGTTATTTAAGTGAAATTACTGAACTTAAATATACAAGTTTGATAAAAATCATCATTAAAGATGAAAATTTCAAATGGCATTTAGAGGCTTTTGCATCTGAACTCTTCATATATAACCACATAAGCACTATATATATATATATCAGATACGTTGCAATATACTGTACCATAGGACTGTATGATTACTGTTCAGATACCATGGTATTTACAAAGAATACTTTAATATTGCTATTCTTGAAATATCATCATTCAGTAGTGTATTTTTGTCTATGGTATGATGGTGATTTTGAAACAGTGCTATTTTGGTTTTATTAATAATTTGATCATTTAAATTTTTAGTTTTCAGGTTAATTTAAAATTTGTTTTTGTAATTTTGTCATTTCGTTCGCTTTTCGCTTAAAGTTTGCTAAAACTAATTTAAATTATTTATATATTTTTTTAAATATTGCTATTTAGGTTTAATTTTTTTTTTTTTTTTACTTCAGTGATCGTTTTTATTTATTTACAGTTGATAATTTTAGTGCTTCAACTTCAACTGTCAATCAGTTTGATTTGATTAAATTTCAGGTTTATTTTAGTTATTTTTTGTATTTTTAGTTATTTTAGTAACAGAAATGTTTTGAATAGTTTTAGTTAATACCTTGTAACCAATCAGATCAATGTGTGATCGTCTACGAGTGGAACTCTGAGCTGAGTGAGTGGAGGTGGGGCTCATTTGCATATTCATAGATCTGCATATACTGAATGAGGCAAGGGTGTCGGGTTACATTTACGCTATTTAAAGACACAAAATAATTTATTTATAGAGAATGATGAATGAATGAATTGATAGATAGTTGTATTTGAGTGACTAATTATAGCATTTTATATTGTATATTTTGTATTGTAATTCACCTGCTCGGGGACTACAGATGGAAACTAGCTTAAGCTAAATCTGGTGCAAAGCATCTTTAATTAATGTTTTTTTTGCACATTGTCCCTGTTGAAATAAATAAATAAATGAAATGAAATTTATTTATTTATTTTTCCAAGGGAAAAATGTTTAAATATGTCATTTTGTTGAGTGTATATATACAGTATATAGTGCTTATGTGGTTATATATACTGTATGTATATATAATTTATAGGTATAAAATGATTGACTACAGTTGGACCTAAAAGTTTTAGTTAATATGGTAGCGCAGTGTTCTGAGCATGATCACAGATGTGTGTGTGTGTGTGTCCTCAGCTGCTGACGGCTCATCTCCAGAAGCATTCAGAGGCGTTGCTGGAGCTGGAGAGAACGAGCCGCTCGTCCCGGAAGCTGGAGAGTTTGTGTCGAGACTTTGAGCTTCAGAAAGTCTGTTACCTGCCGCTCAACATCTTCTTCCTTCGCCCGCTTCACCGTCTCATGCACTACAAGCAGATCCTGGAGCGCCTCTGCAAACACTATCCACCGACGCACGACGACTTTCGAGACTCGCGAGGTGTGTGACGCGGCGCTTTCATTCCTCTCACGGGCTTCAGACATGTACATCTGTCATTCATTTGTTAGAGTAAAAAAAAACAGTTGTCTTAATATATATATATATATATATATATTCAATATTCTCATCAGTGTTCATTTATTTATATATATTTATACATTTAAATCTGGATATTTTTATATTTGCACCTTTAAAGGCCATTATCCTCCCTAATCTTATTAAATGTTTGCTTCATCTTTCATTTCAGATACCCAAATTTGATCAATACATTTAATTAGGATAAAAGACACACTAATAAATTATGGTATTTTAAGATTGTAGATTGTTTGAAATATTTTTGAATATGCAAATGAGAAATGTTGGAATGAATGATGCTTTTAAACATAACACTAAACAGCCAGTAGGTGGTGGCAGTAGGTTAATGAGCAAGTCATTGAGTCATTCATTCAAATGATTCGATCAAACGACTCATTCATTCAAACGACTCGATCAAACTACTCATTTATTCAAACAATTTGATCAAACAACTCATTCATTCAAACGATTCGGTCAAACGACTCGGTCAAACGACTCAATCATTCAAACGATTCAATCATACGACTCATTCATTCAGACGATTCGATCAAACGACTCATTCATTCGGACGATTCAATCAAACGACTCAATCTTTCAAACAATTCGATCAAACGACTCATTCATTCAGACGATTCGATCAAACGACTCATTCATTCCAGAATGAGGCATTTGATTATGAATGGGTCATTGAATCTTTGACTCGCTGTCCCTTTAAAATATCCACTTGTCCCGCACGAGCCCTGCCGTCAGGTGTCCGAGACGTCCTTCTGACCGTGTGTGTGTGACTCTTGTGTGTTCCAGCTGCGCTCGCTGATATTTCTGAGATGGTTGTGCAGCTTCACGGTACGCTCATTAAGATGGAGAACTTCCAGAAACTTCTAGAGCTGAAGAAGGACCTCGTTGGCGTCGACAGTCTCGCCGTTCCTGGACGGGTCAGTTCTTCAAATCAAGTTTAAAGCTTTATTTATATAGCCCATTTAAAAACAACAAGTGCTGAACAACAGAAAATGAAGAAACACACATTATAGGCAGAAGCTCACTGTGAATTGTAAGCCAAGGAAAAGAAATGGGTTTTAAGAGATGATTTAAAAGTAGTTAACCTCTCAAGTGTCACGCCCCCTGTTTGAATAAACATGAACATGCACAATATGAACTAATATGGTTGTAATTCAAGAATGCTTTGCAATATAGATGTACGTCTTGTTTTAAAGAAGACATTTGGCAGATTTTTGTAGAAGTAAAATAAATTAAAAAATAGTTATTGAAGTTTGAGTTTATGAAAGTGTAAAATGTAAAAAAATATAATTATTTGATATTTGATATAATTTATTTATTTTCAAAACCTGGTGGACTCTAAAACTGCAAGAAAATCAAAGCCAAAACAACAAGTTGTGTTTCAAATTTTAGGTTGATATATCAAAAAATGAGCTTTCAGTGAGAGTGTGTGTTTGGGCGCAGTACCGAACGCTTCCACTAGGGCACAGCCAGAATCCATTACAATAATTGAGTGATATCTGATATGAACCATTATTTCCACAATTTTCATACAATTTATGAAGTTTGCATCCTATTCAGAAGTAGTAAGGGAAGTTTGGCATATTTTGATATGAATTGAACCTCAATAATCACATAAAAATAACGCTCGCTGCTGGCATGAGTGTGTTGCTGATGTGAAGGTGTGTATCCTCGCTCTCGTTGACCTCTCGTTGACCTCTCGTGTCTGTTCTGGCAGGAGTTTATCCGGCTCGGCTGTCTCAGCAAACTCTCTGGAAAAGGTCTTCAGCAGAGGATGTTCTTCCTGGTAAGAGTCGCTCACTAAACGTCTTAGTTCGATTATAACTTATTCAGAGTTTGTTGCATCTCTTAATAAAAGAACTGTGCTGGTATTTTATTCTTAAAATATATTGACTAAATATGTTTAGTGAATTGAGCAAATGTTTTATACATTTTTTTGTTTTGATATTTTAATTTATTTTTTTTAACTGTTATTTTTTTATTAATGTTTTACTTTTTAAATGCTGTTTGTTTTATTTAATCATTTATTTTTTGTTTTATTCTATAATTTGTGTATTTTTTGTGTTTTATTATTTGTTTTATTTTTAATTATTTATTTTTATATTTTTAATTAATTTAATAATTGTATTTATAATAATAATAATACAAATTACACTATTATTAATATTATTATAAATGTATATAATAATAACAAAACAACAAGAATATTATTATTTATATTATAACAAGAATATTATTATTTATTTGTATATTATATATTTAATGATAATAGTAACACTACTAATGTTATTTTAATTATTATTTAATTATATATTTTCATATATTCAATATTAATAATTATTTGTTGTTATGATATTATGTATTATAGGCATAATAAATAATGTGTATTATAAGGATATACTATATAATATGTATTATACTAAATGTTTATGCTATATTTATTTGTTATTAGTGTTGATTTTATTCCTCCATGATATTACCATGTCCTCCACTATAGTAATAATACAGTGATATTCTTCAATATTTAATGATATTCATGTGCCTTAGACTCCCACTGAAGTGAATGGTCTTAATCGACGGTTTTACGAGAGCTAAAATAACGCAGTCTAATGTTCTTGAAATGGTTTGCAGTTCAATGATGTCCTGATGTACACGAGTCGAGGGATGACGGCATCCAATCAGTTCAAAGTTCACGGCCAGCTTCCTCTGTATGGCATGACGGTGGGTGTGATTACTTTGGGTGTGATAACGAGTGAACAGCAGTGTTCCCTATCACTAATTACACATCCACACACACTGTTGTTCTGCAGCGCTCAGTAACCTCCGTATTGTATGTAAATGTAATTATCCAAAAACACACAGCATTCAGATGTCTTGATGATTTGTTTAATGGAAGAATAATTAACAGACGTCATAAATGTTCTTCGGGTACATGTTACTAACCATGATGTGTGTGTGTGGGTGTAGATCCGTGAGAGTGAGGACGAGTGGGGTGTCCCGCATTCATTCACTCTGTTCGGACAAAGGCAGTCTGTCGTCGTCGCCGCCAGGTAAAACATCCAGAATGAGTTTACCCTAGGAACCACCTAGCAATACCCTAGCAACCACCCAGAACACCCTAGCAACCGCCGAGCAACACCCTAGCAACCAGAAGAATACCATAGCAACCACCTAGCAACACCATAGCAACCAGCAGAATACCCTAGCAACTACCTAGCAACACCATAGCAACCACCCAGAACACCCTAGCAAAACGCCTAGCAACACCCTAGCAACCAGCAGAATACCCTAGCAACTACCTAGCAACACAATAGCAACCACCCAGAACACATACCGCCTAGCAACACCCTAGCAACCACCCAGAACACCCTTGCAAAACACCTAGCAACACCCTAGCAACCAGCAGAATACCCTAGCAACTACCTAGCAACACCATAGCAACCACCCAGAACACCCTAGCAAAACGCCTAGCAACACCCTAGCAACCAGCAGAATACCCTAGCAACTACCTAGCAACACAATAGCAACCACCCAGAACACATACCGCCTAGCAACACCCTAGCAACCACCCAGAACACCCTTGCAAAACACCTAGCAACACCCTAGCAACCAGCAGAATACCCTAGCAACTACCTAGCAACACAATAGCAACCACCCAGAACACATACCGCCTAGCAACACCCTAGCAACCACCCAGAACACCCTTGCAAAACACCTAGCAACACCCTAGCAACCAGCAGAATACCCTAGCAACTACCTAGCAACACCATAGCAACCATCCAGAACACATACCGCCTAGCAAGCACTACAGTATGCTGAACGCAGTGACCCGCTGTGTGTGTGACCGTGTGTGTGTCTCGTCCTCAGCTCAGAGTCTGAGATGGACAAGTGGGTGGAGGACATCAAGATGGCCATCGAACTGTCGGACAAATGCAACGGAGCCTCGGCTGAGATCCTGTCCAGCAGCTTCACTGACGGCAGTGAGTCACACACACTCTTCAGTCCTACACACTAATGTTTGCAGAAGAGTTCATGACATGCTTCAGCTGAGCAGTGTGTTTAACTGACTCTTGCTGTGATGTGTTTCTGCATTATGAGTGTGTTCATTGTACACTGTATTAACAGATCAGTTTTTGCACGGGATCATGTTTCACAGGTTTCCAGTCCTTCACGTCAATCTGACAAACACACACACACACACTTTTTCTTCTGTTTATTCAACTAAATCTCTTCTGCTTTTCTTTGTTGGCATTGTTCCTGTCTTCTGGACCTTGATGTCATTGTGATGTGTGTGTGTGTGTGTGTGTGTTCACGGTTCTCTCCCGTGAGCAGCTGCATGAACTCACTCATGACTGAAATATATTGAGTTTATATATATATTGAATATATTGAGTTTTTGTTCACTCTGTCATTGTGAAACCCTCATGAAAAGGACAGTTCCACATGCTTTATATCCAGTGTTGTAATTGTCAGTAAAATTCATATATTCTTGCATTCTTTAGTTATAATAATAATAATAATTATATCAATAATAAATATTACAAATTATCATTTATATATATATAAAAGTAAATAAATGTATAATGGTAATTTGCAAGGACTACTTTGATAGTACGATACTTCCAAAAGAATAAAAAGTTAAAAAAAGCATGTTTTTAATTAATTAATTAAATTTATTTTTTTTAATTTGTTATATATTTATTTAATGTAGTTTATTTATTATTTATGTATATATCATATGTATTATTGTTTATTTGATTAGATATAGCAATAATTATTGTTATTTTTAATAAAAAATATAAACAAGCTTACAAAAATATATAATGGTCTTATAAAAGTAAAACAAAATGTGCAAGCACTACTGTGACAGTACTATGGTCACACAAAAATGCATGGTTTTATTCCTTTTTTTATATATATATATATATTTATGAAATTGAGTTTATTTATTATTTATTTAATTATTAATTTAGTTTATTTATAATGTTTTTTATTTATAATTATTTGATGTTTTATTACACACCATATTATTATTTTACCATGGTTCAAAAAACACTTTTTCTTGTTTTTTTTTCTTTTCTTGTGCAATGGCTGTTCTTCCCACATTTCCCAGAATCCCCTGAGGAGTCTAGCGCTGACCAGGAGTCAGAGGATGACCTGAGCGCGTCTCGCACGTCTCTCGAGCGGCAGACGCCTCACCGCGGGAACACCACGGTTCATGTGTGCTGGCACCGCGGCACCAGCGTGTCCATGGTGGACTTTAGCGTAGCGTTAGAGGTACCGGAGCCAAGCCGTCGCGATCCTGATCCGGTCTCTGTGTCCTGTGCTTTTCTTCCGTCGTGTCTCTGTGTTTGTGTTTAACCTCTCTCTCTCTCTCTCCTGGGAACTTCATCTGAGACTGTTTTCAAGGCGACACTTATAATTGGTCCCTCATGGAGTTTGTGCACCGTTTCCATTTCCACGAATTAAAGGGATAGTTCACTTTGAAATACATTTTTGGTATTTTTTAGCTTACCTCAAGGGCATCCAAGATGTAGTATTTTCAATTTTGATATTTTTCGGTCAAACTGTTCGTCTATCAGTCATATAATGGAGGTCTATGGTCACCACCTCAAAGAGCATGCACAGAGAAGTCAAAAACAATATAAATACTGTTCGTTTTCTCACACAAACTGCTTGTTTCTTGTCTTAGGCCATCAATGTGTACTTACATTTATGAGTCATTAAATCATGTTTAATTTGGACTTCTCTGTGCATGCTCTTTGAGGTGGTGACCATAGACCTCCATTATATGACTGACAGACGAGAACGGTTTGACCTAAAAATATCAAAATTGAAAATACTGCGGAAACAAAGACACCTACATCTTGGATGCCCTTGAGGTAAGATAAAACACACCAAAAATTAATTTCAAAGTGAACTATCCCTTTAATATCTGGAGTTAAGCATTAAACGTAATTGAAGCAGAGAGTTTGATCGGTAGTTGAAAGCATTATCTGATTCATTTGATATTATGCAGAAGATATGAAGAGTTCAGATGCAAAAGCCTCTAAATGCCATTTGAAATTTTCTTCTTTAATGATAATTTTTATCAAACTTGTATATTTAAGTTCAGTAATTTCACTTAAATGGCAATGGTAATTACCTATTAATTGTTATTTAAGTGAAATTACTGAACTTAAATATACAAGTTTGATAAAAATCATCATTAAAGAAGAAAATTTCAAATGGCATTTAGAGGCTTTTGCATCTGAACTCTTCATATATATATATATATATATATATATATTCTGCGTTTGTGTACAAACTTAGCCTATATAATCTTAAAAGCTGATCTCACGGAGTGTTGCCTCTCAAGTCAGTGGATCTTGTTCAAAGGATTTTCACATATTTTCCCTCTAAACTCTTTTTTCAGTGTTTTTGTGTGCCGTGTTCTTCATCAGACGAGCGCTGGTCTTCCTCCTGGTTCAGACTCACTCTCTCTCCGTGTCCCTGTTCAACCCCAGTGTGTGTGTGTGTGTGTGTCTGACTGTGTGTTTCTCTTCTCTTCTGTGTCTGTCCTCCGCTGTGTTAGACGGCCCTAGTCCAGTCAGTCTGTCAGAGGCTGGCGTTGTGGCCCCGGGGCCCGTGTCTCTCGCTCTGGTGTGTTGGTATCGTGTCCAAAGCCTCTCCTTTAGCCAAACCTGCAGGAGTAGAGAGGTAAAACATGGGCCGTATTTCACTTGAAGAGTTAAAGATGCGACAGGACGAGGGTTCGGATGTTTGGAAGATTAGATTTTTCTTAACAAAGGACGAGTTATTTAATGATCTTATTAGTTCTAGGTCATCTTCAAACCAGTGTTGTTATTGTTAAAAAAAACTATTCAAAATCATTTTTGGTAATCGAAATAAATCTGAAATTAAATAAAATGCAAATATTTAATCAAAAACTGAATCTTAAATGACAATTAGAACGTATAAGCACTTAAATTACTAAAACTTAAATAAACCTAATATAATTAATAGTTATAATAAAAAAAATATAATTATATAAATTATTACGTTTAATGGTACATATTAGTGCCTATAATGTACATATTAGCACATAAAATATACATATTAACTCCCAAAATGTACATATTAGCACCTAAAATTTACATATTAACACCAAAAATGTACATATTAGCACATAAAATATACATATTAACTCCCAAAATGTACATACTAGCACCTAAAATTTACATATTAACACCTAAGTTTATGTTTTACTTAAATAAACGTAATATAATTAAGTTATAATAAAAAAAAATTATAAGTAAATACAAATATTTTAAAAACATGGCAAATGCTTTTTTCAAGATTTTTATTATAATACATTTTGTATAGTAGTATCTTTAAAACATTCTACAAAAACTTTAAATATTTTACTGTATAATGATTTTTATATATATAATGTAAGTGAAAGAATACATGTAACTCGACACCCTCGCCTAATTTAGTATGCGTGGCTCTATGAATATGCAAATGAGCCCCGCCTCCACTCCCTCACGCTCTTATTTTCCCGGAAAAAAAAAATACATTGGCAACTAACTTAAATAAAATAGGTTGAAGTAGCCTACCTAAATGACTAAAGCTAAACCAAAAATAAATGAAAACTTTTTAAAAAAGTGAAAACTAAAAATAAATAAATATAAAAGCCATTTTTAAAGTAATAATACTATATAATATGATTGTAAAAGTCTGTTTTGTCTAATAGTGGATTTGAATTTCCCGCAGTGTCACACAATTTATGATTTCTTGATTTTTTTTGATTTTTTTTTTGTATGATGTTTTACCGTAATATCATATTCAACACCCTGAGCTGGACATACAGTGTAATGTCCCTCTGAACACTGACTGTACTCGGGGTTGTGATGTGTTTGTTCGCTTCTCTTCAGTGTGTTTCTCTCATGTTGAATGTGTTTGATTCTTCTTCAGCACAAACGTAACGACACACAGACATTCATACAGGACTCCTTGCAATGAGGATAATAAAAATAGTCTAGAATGGTAAAATAAAATGAACTTAACATGGCATCTTAAAAATGCAGCGTTCGTGTCAAGAAACGCTGAATAAGACAAAGTTGTCAGTCTGACACGTGTGTGCATTGTCCAAAAATGTTAAATAAAACTGAATTGAATCCTGTATGAATGGACACTTTGAATATAATCAAGATTCATCTCTATTCTGAGGAAGAAGTTTCTTTGAAATGATAATGGTAACACTTTGTGCTGTCGGTCTCATACCTTTGTTGTGCCCAGAGTCCAAAATATACAAAATATTATATTCAAGTCAATTGGGTAAAAATTGCCTTTAGTAAATAAAAACCAAACGACAAATGTAATCTTTGAAATTGTGAATGTATTGTGATTTAAGCCATGCATAATGTTTAAATTAGGGATTTTTACATTGAAATCGTGCATTACATTAAAATTCCTCATTTTAACATTATGCATGATTTAAAGGGACAGTTCACCTATTTATAATTATTATTTTTTTACACCCTCGCGTTCCAAACCTGTATGAGTTTCTTTTTTTCTGCTGAACATCAAATGGAACATCAAATGCGGATCAAATGAACTATTAAGCCTATTACATCAAAATTGTATCTCTCGTACTGTAAATTATGCATTACATTATAAGAGATTCAAGTAAATCAAATATATTTGATTATGAAACTAAATGTTATATGTACTTTGAAAAACTATTATTATTAAATAAATACTAAAAAATACTAAAGTAGCTCAGTTCTTATCTGATTAGCCAACTTATTAAAAAGGACTTATCTTATTAATATAAGTCCTTTTAATAAGTTGGCTAATCAGATTAGAACTGAACTACTTTTCTGCAGAGCTGCTTCAATAGAGAAATTAAACTCATTTAATATGTGATGATCTTTACACAGTTATTAAACGAAACTGAATCAATTACTGAACTGACTTCATCTGAACAATGACACTATTTTCTGTCACAAGCCACTTTATAGCAAAATGAACCCTGTTCACATCATTGAATCACTATTTTCCTGCTATCTCTGTAAAGCTGCTTTGAAACAAATGTGTCACTCTCAGAAAAAGGTACAAAAGCTGTCACTGGGGCTGTACCTTTTCAACAGATACACTTTTTGTAACTAAAGGGTGCAGATTGTTGCCTTAATGGTACATATTAGTGCTTAAAATGTACATATTAGCACCTAAAATGTACATATGAACTCCCAAAATGTAGATTAGTACCTAAAATGTACATATTAACACCTAAAATGTACATATTAGCACCTAAAAAGTACATATTAACTTCCAAAATGTACATATTAACACCTAAAATGTTCATATTAGCACCTAACATGTACATATTAGCACCTAAATGTACATATTAACTCCCAAAATGTACATATTTGCACCTAAAATTTACATATTAACACCTAAAATATAGATATTAGCACCTAACATGTACATACTAGCACCTAACATGTACATATTAGCACCTAAAATTTACATATTAGCACCTAAAATGTACATATTAGCACCTAAAATTTACATATTAGCACCTAAAATGTACATATTAACTCCCAAAATGTACATACTAGCACCTAAAATTTACATATTAGCACCTAAAATGTAGATATTGGCACCTAAAATGTACATATTACCACCTGAAAAGTACATATTAGGACCCAAAATGCACATATTAGCACCTAAAATGTACATATTACCACCTGAAATATACATATTAGGACCCAAAATGCACATATTAGCACCTAAAGTTTACCTTTTGTAAAGGTACAGCCCCAGTGACAGCTTTCGTACCTTTTTTCTGAGAGTGTATTGTATGAAGCGCTATAGAAATAAAGGTGACTTGACTTGTAGATTTTGGACCCTGGTTGAATCGTCTGGACGAAGCGTCTTCTGTTTTCTCATTGGTCTTTATTGTTCAGAATCAGCTGTCTGGGAATCTGCTGAGGAAGTTCAAGAACAGTAACGGTTGGCAGAAGTTATGGGTGGTCTTCACCAACTTCAGCCTGTTCTTCTACAAAACACACCAGGTGAGACGATCTCTCGTGAGCTTTAATGGAGTGTCCGTGGCGTGTTTGACGTTCAGGTGTGTTTGCAGGACGAGTTTCCCCTGGCCAGCCTTCCTCTGCTGGGATACTCCATCACCATCCCCTCAGAGTCCGAGAACATCCATAAAGACTACGTCTTCAAGCTGCATTTCAAATCACACGTCTACTATTTCAGATCCGAGAGCGAGTACACGTTTGAGAGGTGCGTACGACCACGACACTTTAATGAGAACACTTGGTAACACTTTATTTTACAGTGACATACTGTACATTACACGCACTTAATAGTAAATTATACATAATTACATGCAACTAACCCTCAACCAAATCCTAATACCCTATTCATTAATATTACTCATTACTTAACTATATAATTACACTGTAACAATGACACCTTAAAATAAAGTGTAACCGAATACTTCATTGCAAAGACATATTACGAAATAAAAATTTTATTACAAAATTATATTATTTGGGGATGCATGATATATTGGCCGCCATATCGATATTTATTCATTTTTTATGTTATTAATAATAAAGATTGGCTAGTTTTACCACGTTTGTGTTTGTAATCAGGCTCTTAAAAAAAAAATCAGATTTAGATTTATCAGCCAATATATCAACTTTCAAATATAAAGAAGTATCATTTTCAGATCTGTGCATCCCTCATATTATTTACAGAATAGTGCTACACAAAATAAAATAGATAAGTAAATAATGTAAAATATCTCAAATTAAAAGCAAACAATATTTTATGATTTTTATATCGGTAACATTTTTTTTTGATAGCATGCTTTCATAATAAAATACTCTATTACAGAAACATGCTACAAAAATTATAAAAAATCAAAACAAAAAATATTAAAGTAGAAAAGTGCCACGAAAAATAAAATATATGAGTAAAACAATACAAAATATGTCAAATTAAAACAAAAAGTGCATGAATCATAAATAATATAATTATAAAAGTAATAATTAGGGCTGTCAAATGATTAATCACATCCAAAATAAAAGTTTGTGTTTACATAATATATGGGTGCACTGTGTATAATTATATATATATATATATATATATATATATATACTGTATATAAACACACACACATGCTTATATACAAGATATATAATATATACAAGAAATATTTTCATGTATATTCTGTATATAGATTTATATATAATTTATATTATATATAAATATAAATATTTTATATATAAATAATATTTTTTTTCTTAAATATACAAGCATGTGTTTGTATTTTATATATATATATATATATATATATATACAAAATAATTATACACAGTGCACCCACATATATTATGTAAACACAAACTTTTATTTTGGATTCGATTAATCGTTTGACAACCCTAGTAATCATATTATACAGACAGATTACATTGCATTATTACTGCAGTCCCGAATCATGTTCCTGTCATGTGATCTGTAGGTGGATGGAGGTGATCCGCAGTGCGACGTGCTCGTCCAATCACATCCGCTCCTTCAGCCGCAAAGATCCACATCCCTACTGACCAAAGACACACACACACACACACACACAGGACGCTCTCAATCAGGTTCTCCCAACACAACACATTTCTTATGGCAGCGGGTTTGAGTGGGATTGTTTCGTGTGCTATATCGTCGTTTCACTTTATAGAAAACCTTTGAATGGGTTCAGATGTGAAGTTGTGTGAGGTCGTGAGAATATGGAGGTCAGAAATACCACTATCATCATCGATGGAGAGATCAGCAGGGTCAAGTCAAACACTTCCCGTTTTAAATGTGCAGAAAGACACGGTTTAGTTAGGAAACAGTCTTTGATCGTGAACTCATTTGTGTAAATTGTTCGTAAAATTCACAAGAATGCTTTCAGGAATGTTTTATTTTTTATTGGTGATGTTTTATTGATTTGTACGTGAGCGTTTATGTGCGAGTGCTTTTATAAATGGTTTATTGGGTGCTATATTGTGTACGTGAGAACGGTGTTATTGAATTGAATGAACTGAACTGTTTTACGAACAATTTACACAAACTAAATGCCTGACTGAGAAATTATCAATGACATTTTTAATCTTGGGACACTTTTTCAGCTTTTAATAATGATGTTTATGAAGAATTGACACCGCCTGTCTACATTTCAGTGAAAAACACACACATACACACACACACACACACAAAACTGGTGAAAGATGTTCAGATCATATTTCACCCCAAAATCCAAAGGAAACAAATTAAGCAATTCGTTTGCATGAAGAAAATAAAGCCTATTTTTAGGACCATTAAGTTAATTTTATATTGTATTTTCGTGACAATTTGCCCTGAAATTCGCATTATATATATATATATTTATATATATAGTGCCATTTGAAATTTTCTTCTAGAATGATCATTTTTAATCAAGCTTGTATATTAAAGTTCAGTAATTTCACTTAAATGACAATTAATAGGTAGTCTTCATTACCATTTAAGTGAAATTACTGAACTTAAATATACAAGTTTGATAAAAATGATCATTCTAGAAGAAAATTTCAAATGGCATTTAGAGACTTTTGCATCTGAACTCTTCATATATATATATATATATTAGGGCTGTCAAACGATTAATTGTGATTAATCACATCCAAAATAAAAGGTTGTGTTGACATAATATATGTGGGTGCACTGTGTATAATTATGTTATATATATAAATACACACACATGCATGAATATTTAAGAAAAAATATAATTTATATATAAAATATTACATATAATATAAATTATATATAAATCTATATACAGTATATACATTAAAATATTTCTTAAATATATACAAGCATGTGTATGTATTTATATATATATATATATAAAAACATAATTATACACCGTGCACCCACATATATTATGTCAACACAAACTTTTATTTTGGATGCAATTAATCATTTGACAGCCCTATATACTGTATATTGGTAGAATAGCTAGTTTAACTGGGTAAATTTGTTGATGAATTTATACTGATTTTTATTCAAATAAAACTCAAATGATTTTCATTAGCATATTACATTAGGAATTTTGGGGAAAACGTGTCATGAAAAATCATATTGCTCCTAAAAATATGCTTGATTTGAGCCAAAATTGTGTTTTTGGGTGACGTGACCCGGGCATCCCGGACCGGTTTATACACACGCTGGATTTGTAATGTTTGGGTGCATCATCTCTGCTGGCCTGAGACTTTCAACCTTTCTTTTGTAGGACGTTTTTATACAAGTTTTGATACTAACTGTGAACCACTCCACACAATCCCTCGGCGTTCGCCATTATTCAGTCATGGTGCAAGAAAAGAAAAGTCTTTCTCCGAAGGAAGCGGCTGCCTTTTGTCTAAATGCTCCAGTGCCAAAATTCTTCTTTTATCTTTTTTTAAGCATTTTAATTCTTTCTTAATGCATATAAATATATATATATTAAAAAACCCAATATGGATTATGTTGGCAGATATGTATGTTTGACAGTGCGTGAATATGTTCAGAATAAACAAATCCATATATATATATATATGGCATGTGTTGTCATTTAAATGGATTTCTTTTAAAACAACAAAAATGAAAACATTTTGAATTTATTCAATTAATTTTTAAAGTGCAATTTAGAAAACTCATCTACAGCATATGTACAGAATCAGATACACCTGATATCTATTCAATATTGGAGTGCTTTTATATGTAGATTAAGATTCCATGATATATATATTTCTATTTTGTTCTCATTTCTTTTTACAGTTGAATCATCCTTAATAGTGTTGCTGAAAAACCATATACACCACAGTGCTGGTCAACTATCATATTTATAAACCACAGCATCAAATTAATAATGCCATTTGATACCACATTAACACCAAAATAAACACTTGCCACGTGCTAGAAATTAAACATTTACGGTTTTAAGTTTAACACAGATTTAAATGATAAAGTCTACAGAAATCATCACATCTTTTAATAACATTATACAGCGCATAATATACAGTACCAATAAGTTGATCAAGATTTCAGGATTTTGTTTTCTCCCTCCAAATATGTATGCGGTACTTTCTCATTAATTTGCTAAAATATCTGCAACGTCACCATGTGAAACTCTGTTATGACTGGAAGATTCCCTGAGAAATGTGAATACATTATATGATGACTAAAAACGTACATTTCTTCATTTTCTTTCCTTATTTTTTGCTAAAACAGCTAAATAATCTCGCTGTCATAACGGAACAAAAAAACAATGCTCACACACGCTCTCTTTGTTGTAAAATACTTGGATGGTTAAAGGAGTAGTTCACTTTTCAAAAAACTTTTGCTGATAATTTACTCACCCCCATGTCATCCAAAATGTCCATGTCTTTCTTTCTTCAGTCGAAAAGAAATTAAGATTTTTGATGAAAACATTCCAGGATTTTTCAAAATGAACGAATCTTTTTTCGTGTCATTTGGTTCATTCAACGAATTGACTCGGGAAAGGATTCGTTCATTTTGAACAGGAGAGTCACGAACGCGCATCACAGAACAGAGCAAGGCGACCATTTGAGCTTATAAAACTTAAACTTTGTTATTTATATTTTAAATGAGCGATCGTTTCGCTTGATAAGACCCTTATTCATCGTCTGGAATCGTTTAAAGCCCTTTGAACAGTTTGTAATTTGCACTGAAACTGTCTTTTGCACCTTGAACCGTTTGGTTCCCATTGAAGTCCATTATATGGAGAAAAATCCTGGAATGTTTTCATCAAAAACCTTAATTCTTTTCGACTGAAGAAATAAAGACATGGACATCTTGGATGACATGGGGGTGAGTAAATAATAAGCAACATTTTTTTTAAAAGTGAACTACTCCTTTATTTAAATTTGCGTGACACTGACAGGTGTGGTAAAACCCTGGTAAATGTTACTCAGGGCGTCTGTTTTCACGACCGACAAAGCGCAGGCCGTGATCACCGTTAGAGTTATAACTCTCATATGTTGTTTTTTCGAGCCACTCGGGTTCATATGTGTCTGTGGTGTACACATAAGCCTCGATGCTACTTCCAGCCTCCGGTTTGTGTTCTCCTCCACCGGGCCCGTCCTGAACCTCCAGCCGGATGAGTGTGCGCTGGTACATCTGTGGACACTTTTCAAACTCGTCCAGGAACTCCAGCATCTTCTGGTCCACGCTGTAGATCTCTCCGTGAACGCGCTGACCCGTCCCGGGGACGTTCAGGAGGAAGGGGATGTTGTATTCGGTTGCGATCACGAGCGGGTATGGGTCAACGGTGCGAGCGTGAGCCACGAACTCGGCCTTATCCTTTATCCTGAAGTAGTTGGGCTGGCCTTCCTTTAGCGTCCCGTACACGAAGACTTTCGCCATGTGCGCCGCGGGAAAGACACTAACAATGATCTGTGGGTGAAAGAGACGCGATTATGATCCAAAATCTGATAAAGACATCTATACATGTATTATCAATGATTTTGGTTGGTTTTTCAGATTTGTTCAGTGATTCGTTATCATTTGAGGGGACAAAGTCTCAGTGATTTTTGGCATGATAACGTTACACACCGCGCTAGTAACGTTACTAGAATCACGATAGCAGTGCAGGGGTGTAGCGAAATCACTTCTTTCAGCGCATGAAGTTACTAATCCCCTCAAATAAATTCTGTTTTTGAAATTTGGTGTATATCTGGTTTAGGCTCAACCTTTTAGGCTTTCATTTAGACCAGTACTGAATCTGTCTGACAAACACGGAGGTCACGTGACTTCTTTAAAGCAATTTCCGCCTAAACTGTTATGCTTTCTTTTATCCCTGTGGCATGAACGAACACCAGGGACACAAAACTTAATACTCGAGGCACTCTGATGACTCAGAAAATGTATAATATACCCATACTGTTTATTTGTGAGAGTGCCGAAGTTACGACGTCACGCTGTAAAAAACGCAAAAGCGAGTTAGCATTAGCACTAGTTCCCTCGCTAAATCGCCTGAAATAAGGTCTGTGGTGAACAAAGCCTCCAAATATTTTCACGTTTTGATCTAGGCTATGACATAGAGCACACAGTTATAACCTGCTTGTGGTTTTTTAAACTTTATTGTGTCTGATTGTGTTTTTTTTTTAATCTTTATATAGGCTTCAAAATGTATAAATTTTGGATTAACTTGTAAAGATTATCTTGCTAGACAAAACGTGTACGGGTCACAACTCTTTGTTAAACACAGATCTTATTTTTTGCGATTTTCCAAAAGTCTATGGGGTAAATGCATTGCTTTTCGACCGAGGGAACCCATGCGCCGCTAGCTTCCGGGTTGTCCTACAAAGTGACGTCATCACTTCGGCACTCGTGCAGCCAGCACAGCCAATAGAATGGATGAATACACTGTTAGTCCAGGGCCAAATGGCCTATTTATTATTATTATGTGCAGTTGTAATAAAAAGTAATTGTTTCAATAGTGTTGCCTTGTAAGTGGTTCATGTATTTTGATATTCACCCACTTTCAGTCAGAATGTCAGAAAGTTGCTCATGCAGGGATGTTTGATGGATTTTGAGAGTTTGAGAAGTAACAACACTACCAACTATGCCATCTTCAATCAACTTCCATTGAGTTCCAGCTAGGGGTATTAAATGTAAGTACAACATACCTTTTCTCTTGTGCTTATGAATTGGTGGGGAATAGTAGCTAATGTAAGCTTGGTTTTCGACATTTTGCTGCATGCTACTCAGTGCGGCCGGTTCCTTACATTCTCCAATGTATTAATGTTAACATTTTTCATAACTCCATGTAGGACGTTTTTGCACTGTGGCAGTAACGCAATATTTAGAAAATGTAGGCTACTCTTGATACTCAAGAACTTTTAAAAACAAGTACTTCAGTACTTTTCCTTAAGTAGACCTCTGTAATACATTTACTTGTACTTGAGTAAAATTTAACAAAGTGTTGCCTATCTGTACTTTTGCTCAAGTAATAAAGCTGTGCACTCTGTCCGCCTCTGGTCTGGTTACATAATTTTCAGGTCAAACATACATGGTTGATCACATTATAAAAGCAAAAAGCATGTGGATGTTTAATAATATTATGACGCACAGAAAGTCACAAAAACTTGAAAGGGAAGGAAGTTTTGTCCTATAGGAAAACCAAGTTGTCATATCTCCATTTAAAACTGAAGATGATCAGACATTACCGCAGATGATCTGAACAACAATCCTTATCATATGATGATGTAACGTTATTCATATAAAATACAATAACACTTCACCACCTTCTGCATCCAAGACACATAAACGAGAAAAAAATGTCTTTCTTACCGACAATAAACCGAATCCTTTAATAATAGCTTACAGAACAAACTGTACCGTTCAACCTCGGGAGGAACAGGTTTATCAGCTGAACTGATTCTGAACAACAAACTGATAGCGGTGTATTCGCGACTTCCGCCTCCAAAATGATGAAATCATAGATATAATAGATACATAGACTCCCTATTGGCCGGTGGAGCGTGTCAACGGCGCCGCCATATTGCGTCGGGCAACTTTCTCATAACGTATAGATCGTCACACAAATGAAAACAGGTCTCGAGGAATTGTCTTTCACAAGTAAGACTGCATATTTGTTTCTGGTTGTATTTGGTCATGATATAATTAGTAATAGTAACGTTGAGGAGAAAAGCCGCAAATAAACTTTAACTGAAACAAAACGTGCTGTCACGATCTGTGTTTTTAGTTTCATTTTCAAGGACTTTTACGTCACATGTTATCATGTTTCCTATGTCCACTTCCTGGTCTCACCTCAAAATCTCTTTCCCTCTTACCCCATCCCTTCTCTCTCTCTCATGCTGAGATCACCAGATATTCACCCACAAAACTATATGGTTTAATGTGAATAATTGTCATACAGTATTATATACATATTTGGTATCATTTAAAATGTCTCATTCCCAAAGAAGTAAACCAAAAGGTCATAAAGTTCTTAAGAGTTTAAACTCAGCTCTTCAAAATAAAAAAATCAAATAAATTAGCCCATTCAGAGATTCCATACATTTGTCACTGGGCATGTGCAAGGAAATAAAACATCTAAATAATCTCAATGTCATGACAGGACAGAAACATATATTTTTTTAAAACAATGCACAACACAGTTTTGTTGTAAAATGCCTAAATGGTAAACATTAATGTTGCACATAAGGCAGGCCGTGATCACCGTTAGAGTTATAACTCTCATATGTTGTTTTTTCAAGCCACTCGCGTTCATATGTGTCTGTGGTGTACACATAAGCCTCGATGCTACTTCCAGCGTCCGGTGTGTGTTTTCCTCCTCCGGGCCCGTCCTCCAGCTCCAGCCGGATGAGTGTGCGCTGGTACAGCTTTGGACACTCTTTAAACTCGTCCAGGAACTCCAGCATCTTCTGGTCCACGCTGTAGATCTCTCCGTGAACGCGCTGACCCGTCCCGGGGACGTTCAGGAGGAAGGGGATGTTGTATTCGGTTGCGATCACGAGCGGGTATGGGTCAACGGTGCGAGCGTGAGCCACGAACTCGGCCTGACCGTTGGCATGATCCTTCATCAGGAAGTGGTTGGGCTGGCCTTTCTTTAGCGTCCCGTACACGAAGACTTTCGCCATGTGCGCCGCGGGAAAGACACTAATGATCTAAAAGAGATGACACGTCATTTTGATCCAAAATCTGATAAAAAAAATCTATAAATGTATTATCAATGATATTAGTTGCTTTTTCAGATTGGTTCAGTGATCTGTGGAGAAGGTTTTGTGAAAAGATTCTTGGTTCAGTTGACTGGTTACGACCAACTAAGCCATCTTCAATCAACTTCCATTGAGTTCCAGGGTAAATGTAAGTTCAACATAGGCTACTTTTTCTCTTGTGCTTGTGAATTGGTAAATAGCTAATGTAAGCTTGGTATTCAACATATTGCCATGCTAACGGCTATGCAATACTCGTTTCCTTACTCTCAGAACCGAGGTTACGTTACCGAGTACGTTCCCTTTCGAGAACGTGCCCTTCGTATTGCGTACCTATGGCACTTCTGTGTCTCTTTTCCATTACTTTATTATCCAAAAGTTTAGGCTAACCCAATACAAAAGCTCGGTTACATAATTTTCAGGTCAAACATACATGGTTGATCACATAATAAAAGCATGCAAAAAGCATAGATGTTTAATAAGATGATGCACAGAAAGGAACTAAGTTGTCATATCTCCATTTAAAACTAAATATGATTATTAGATGAGAACTGAACAATAACAATCCTTATCATATGATGATGTATTCATATAAAATGCAATAACACTTCATCACCTTCTGCATCCACGACACATTTAAAGGAGAAAAAAAGTCTTTCTTACCGTCAATAAACTGAATCCTTTAATAATAGCTTACAGAACAAACTGTAACTTTCAACCTCTGGAGGAACAGGTTTATCAACTGAACTGAACAAACCAATGGCAGAGAATTCTAGGCTTGTTTGAGATGTGCCTTGCCTCTTCTGAACAAGAGTAGGCGGCTGCAGTGAGAGGAGGAGTGAAGAAAGCGCAGGCAAGCCGGACAGATCTCTCTTCTCGCAGTTGGTCAGAAATAATATGATCAAAGACTGATATCGCGGGATTCACGCTTGTTGCTAATAAACTGAATGTAATTGAAGTTCTATTGCTTTTAAATCAAAATAATGAACAAGACACCCAAATTACTTGGTATTTAATTACATTCCAAAAATGTGTTTATCAGTCATTTTTTCTTTAACAGACATGTGTTTTTATTTATTGTTTTAATAAAAATGACATCACATAATAACCCATATCGCACTGTTAGAGAGTTTATTCACCCATAACAAATATGTATAGCCCTACACATAGGCAAAAACATGATATCAAGCAATATACAAGCAGCAATATAACCAACCATGACTGTTTACTTCACAGGGTATAAAACAGAGCTTGACATCAACTCTTAAATCAAGTTTTTCTTCAAATAATCAGTGTAAATAAACTTTAACCGAAACCAAACCTGCTGTCACGATCTGTGTTTTTAGTTTCATTTTCAAGGACTAGTTGGCATTTGCATTCATCATGTTTCCATATGTCCATTAGTCTCCCGGACACTAAACAATGACTCAATTTTTCTATTTAGAGACACTTTACAGTAGAATGAACCCTGTTTAATTGACTCACTATTTTCCTGTTATCTCTGTAAAGCTGCTTTGAAACAAACTGTATTTTATAAAGCGCTATAGAAATGAAGGTGATTTGACTTGTATGTAGGGACTCTGCCAGGTGAACATTTTTCAAACCATCATCGCCCACCCCCTCCAATTAGCATACAGTATTGTATACTTGTCACTGGACATACGGAAGGAAATAAAACAGCTAAATAATCTCACTGTCATGACAGGACAGAAAAATTTATTTTTTAAAAACAATGCACAACACAGTTTTGTTGTAAAATGCCTGAATGGTAAATTAAAAAAAGTAAATTAAATTAATGTGGCACATAAGGCAGGCCGTGATCACCGTTAGAATCATAACTCTCATATGTTGTTTTTTCGAGCCACTCGGGTTCATATGTGTCTGTGGTGTACACATAAGCCTCGATGCTACTTCCAGTCTCCGGTGTGCTTCCACCGGGCCCGTCCTGAACCTCCAGCCGGATGAGTGTGCGCTGGTACATCTGTGGACACTCTTCAAACTCGTCCAGGAACTCCAGCATCTTCTGGTCCACGCTGTAGATCTCTCCGTGAACGCGCTGACCCGTCCCGGGTTTGTCCAGGACTAGGAGGAAGGGGATGTTGTATTCGGTTGCGATCACGAGCGGGTATGGGTCAACGGTGCGAGCGTGAGCCACAAACTCGGCCTGACCCTTGGCATGATCCTTCATGATGAAGTGGTTGGGCTGGCCTTTCTTTAGCGTCCCGTACACGAAGACTTTCGCCATGTGCGCCGCGGGAAAGACGCTAACAATGATCTGTGGGTGAAAGAGATCGAAAGAGACGTCATTATGTACCAAAATCTGACAAAGACATCTATAAATGTAGGCTATTATAAATTATTTTAGCTGTTTTTTTGACTGGTTACCCAATGTTCTGTGGAGAAGACAAATAAATTGAACATGAATGTCATATTTTTTGGTAGGCTATTTCTAGTTAAAGGAGACCTACTATGTAGCCTGATAATACCAAACTCTGCAACTTCGTGTTGCTTCATAGACAGAGTCTGGAATGGCATAATTTCGCTTGTCTGAAGTATAAAATCATTGGTTCCCGGTAAGCCAATGACATAACAATCACCTGTGACATAACAATCACATAACAATCAAATGTTTCCCAAACACTCTTCTTGTTCAGGCTTCAGTTTTCCCGAAAGTGCATTCTTCACTAATTTGCATCTAGTTAATCACCCAGTCACCTTCATTGGTAAGTAATTTAGTATAAGTATAAGACAAGTATATAATGATATTAGAAGTATTTCAAGAACTTTACAATTTACATTATATATCAAATGTTTTAGAGGACATAAAAAACGGTGTTGCCTCAAGGCAAAATTGTACCACAATGGAATCACATAAGGCCATATACCAAGGATTTAGGTTATGCAATAAATTATATTTGTAAGGAAACATGTTAGAATTATCTACATATATATGCATTTTTGCATGATTTTGTAATGCACTTATTAGTAACTCTCATATATCTGCACATATTATGATCTGCACATTTTCTATATCACCTAAAATTATAAAACACGACTGCCAGTTGATGATGGTGAGGATGAGGCAGGTGAGGTCATAGTAACAGAGAATCCTGCAGGGTGAATATATGGATATGAATATGATAACTTGATACGCTAATGTGATGATATGATGGTTTGGCAATACTTGTGTTCCACTATGGTCCAATGTTGCCTGATGTGAACATTCAGCTGGATATGAAATGTTACTTTTTATTAGATATGAAATTAGTAATACATTAAAAACTGGATAAATGTGTTTTTGTTGTTTTGTTCAATTAAAAAAAAAAATAGACATTTTCAGTAAACATATTTCTTTCTTTCTGCGTGAAAATGTCAAATGTTTCAATTTTTCCGTAGTGGTACAATGTTGACTTGACGCAACAAACTTTTAAAAATTAATTAATCTAACTTGTTTCCTTACAAATATAATATTTGTATACCAAACGTCACAAAAACTTGAAAGGAAGTTTTGTCATATAGAACCGAAACCAAGTTGTCATATCTCCATTTAAAACCAGATTAATCTGATCAAAAAGAAGATCAGACATTACCGCAGTTTAGATGAAAACTGAATAATAATCTTTATCATAACGTTATGCAGTAGGGGTTCAATCTTCAACTGGCTGGCAGGAGCTGCCACTGGCAGGTCACGTGACTGACTGGCAGCTGCCAGTGGCTGACTGGCAGCTGCCAGTCGCTGCCAGTGGCTGACTGGCAGCTGCCAGTCGCTGCCAGTGGCTGGCTGGCAGCTGCCAGTGGTTGTCTGTCAGTCTAGTTTCAGAAACCATTGATTTTTGACAGTTTTTGTGTTTTGTGTTCCTCCCTTTATTGCTCATTTATTATGTATCTGTTGAAATTATTGTTATTAGTAGTAGGATCGCAATTTAATAGTCAAATGGCCATGATCAGACTGGCAGTACAGACGCTGCTGGACTCATCCAGTCAGCCGCGGGTGATCAGCGAATATAACGCGTTGCCTGACACTCTCGCTAAAAGGAAATAAATTGTTTTCTTATTATGAATATAATGTCATGCCTTTATTCTTGTGTATGATTGGTGTTTTGGGTACTGTTGTCCCGATTGAACCAGTCAAATGGCCGTGATCCGACTGGCAGCTTACAGACGCTCATCCAGTCAGCCGAGTCTGAGACTGCGAGTCTAACGCGTCGCCTGACACTCTCTCTAAAAGGAAATAAATTTTTTTCTTATTATGAATATAATGTCATGCCTTTATTCTTGTGTATGATTGGTGTTTTGGGTACTGTTGTCGCGATTAAACCAGTCAAATGGCCGTGATCCGACTGGCAGCTTGCAGACGCTTGCTGGACGCTCATCCAGCCAGCCGCTGCTCATCAGGGAATATAACGCGTTGCCTGACACTCTCGCTAAAAGGAAATAAATTGTTTTCTTATAATGAATATAATGTCATGCCTTTATTCTTGTGTATGATTGGGGTTTTGGGTACTGTTGTCGCGATTAAACCAGTCAAATGGCCGTGATCCGACTGGCAGCTTGCAGACGCTTGCTGGACGCTCATCCAGCCAGCCGCTGCTAATCAGGGAATATAACGCGTTGCCTGACACTCTCGCTAAAAGGAAATAAATTGTTTTCTTATTCTGAATATAATGTCATGCCTTTATTCTTGTGTATGATTGGTGTTTTGGGTACTGTTGTCGCGATTAAACCAGTCAAATGGCCGTGATCCGACTGGCAGCTTGCAGACGCTTGCTGGACGCTCATCCAGCCAGCCGCTGCTCATCAGCGAATATAACGCGTTGCCTGACACTCTCGCTAAAAGGAAATAAATTGTTTTCTTATTATGAATATAATGTCATAATGTATAATGTATAATGTGCCCACGGCCATTTGACTGGTTTAATCGGGATAAACGGCCCCAAAAAACCAATCATACACAAGAATAAAGGCATGACATTATATTCATAATAAGAAAACAATTTATTTCCTTTTAGCGAGAGTGTCAGGCAACGCGTTATATTCCCTGATGAGCAGCGGCTGGCTGGATGAGCGTCCAGCAAGCGTCTGCAAGCTGCCAGTCGGATCACGGCCATTTGACTGGTTTAATCGCGACAACAGTACCCAAAACACCAATCATACACAAGAATAAAGGCATGACATTATATTCATAATAAGAAAAAAAATTATTTCCTTTTAGAGAGAGTGTCAGGCGACGCGTTAGACTCGCAGTCTCAGACTCGGCTGACTGGATGAGCGTCTGTAAGCTGCCAGTCGGATCACGGCCATTTGACTGGTTTAATCGGGACAACAGTACCCAAAACACCAATCATACACAAGAATAAAGGCATGACATTATATTCATAATAAGAAAACAATTTATTTCCTTTTAGCGAGAGTGTCAGGCAACGCGTTATATTCGCTGTCAGCGGCGGCTGGCTGGATGAGCGTCCAGCAAGCGTCTGCAAGCTGCCAGTCGGATCACGGCCATTTGACTGGTTTAATCGCGACAACAGTACCCAAAACACCAATCATACACAAGAATAAAGGCATGACATTATATTCATTATAAGAAAACAATTTATTTCCTTTTAGCGAGAGTGTCAGGCAACGCGTTATATTCGCTGTCAGCGGCGGCTGGCTGGATGAGCGTCCAGCAAGCGTCTGCAAGCTGCCAGTCGGATCACGGCCATTTGACTGGTTTAATCGCGACAACAGTACCCAAAACACCAATCATACACAAGAATAAAGGCATGACATTATATTCATTATAAGAAAACAATTTATTTCCTTTTAGCGAGAGTGTCAGGCAACGCGTTATATTCGCTGTCAGCGGCGGCTGGCTGGATGAGCGTCCAGCAAGCGTCTGCAAGCTGCCAGTCGGATCACGGCCATTTGACTATTAAATTGCGATCCTACTACTAATAACAATAATTTCAACAGATACATAATAAATGAGCTATAAAGGGAGGAACACAAAACACAAAAACTGTCAAAAATCAATGGTTTCTGAAACTAGACTGACAGACAACCACTGGCAGCTGCCAGTCAGCCACTGGCAGCGACTGGCAGCTGCCAGTCAGCCACTGGCAGCTGCCAGTCAGTCACGTGACCTGCCAGTGGCAGCTCCTGCCAGCCAGTTGAAGATTGAACCCCCACTCACGTTATGTCTGATGATACATTCATTACTCGATTTTTCAAAATGTCTCTCATGTAGGCTAAACACTTCACTTTTTTTCTCCATCTAGCCCTAATAAACATCTAAACGAGAAGGAACATGTCTTTCTTACCGACAATAATCCGAATCCTTTCATTACTACAGATCCTACTGTGATTTTGATTAAACTTTAAGTTTGGAGAAGCAGCTCCATAAACTGAACTGACTGCTGCTGATAGCCTGCCTAACTGACTGTATTCGCGACTTCCGCTTTCCAAATGAGGGAATGACGCGTGACATGATTTAGCCAATGACATGGCGATGGGCGGGGTTTGTTTTAAAGATACTTTCGATTTGTATTTCAAACAGTAAACATAATAAACACATAGATGCCTCATTGCTGCGATATACCATTTTACAGTAATATTTTTGAAATATTAAAACGCATCACAACTATTTTAAATATATTTTATAAATATATTTTTGTCCTGTTTGTTTGTTTTCTATCTATCTATCTATCTATCTATCTATCTATCTATCTATCTATCTATCTATCTATCTATCTATCTATCTATCTATCTATCTATCTATCTATCTATCTATCTATCTATCTATCTATCTTTTAATACACTTCAATTAACACTGAATTACTATTAATATTATGTAATCATTCAATACAAATATTGTGTGTAAGAAAATGAATTTACTAAAACTGCTAGTTATTCATTTAAAATTATAAAATGTTTCACATTTACAATTTTATTTTCAAAGGTTTACTATACAGACAGGCGACAAGATTTAGAAGTTTATAGTTATCAGATTTGTCAAACTACACACAATAATAAATAACAATGAATATTTAGCACTGTTCGTTTTTAAAATGTCATATTATACTTATATTATTATTATTAATGTTATTTCAACAACGTTGTTGTATAAACTAAAAGTGAGAGCGGCATCATGTGTTCGGTCTGTGTATCACAACTGCTGGATTTCATACATACACACATATATATACATATAAATAAATAAATATATGTATTTATAATAAATACATCTATTCTGTGATAAAAAAGTGTTTGATAACTGTGTCAGACCGATAATATAACATTTTTGACACACGTGAATGATTTTTTTTTTTTTTTTGCTTTAAGATAAAATGAACCATGAAATGTGAAGAGTAAAATATTTTTATTTATAAGAGGTCAACAAAGCCCTTCAGAAACCCAGATGAATATTTCTGTCGAATGATTTGACTGTCATTAATATTGTAGACGCCCGCGGGACATTTACAGGCGCATTGGGGGTTTGCTCATTTTAATAAAAGTCATAGAGCCTGAAAAAGATGGATAGAGCACATTACATGACGAAACGACTGACGGTGCAAAACATCACAGGATTCAATGAGCCGTTTACTGTATATCCACTGATTTATTCCTGTATATACATGCTGCATATGATGCTTGCAATATCATAAACACACTGTTTGAGGTCCAAAAGACTGAGACTGTAGTGCACATATCGGATTTTCACCAGATTTTCACCCATTTAAACCTGGAATTTACTTTTTTTAAAACCTATTTAAAAAACAATTTAAAACATAAATAAAAATATAGCCTAGCTATATATTTCAGATTCTGCACTATTTCTAGTTCACATTCAGGACACGTACAGCAACACCCATCATTAGAGTGATTTCTGAAGGATCAGGTGAGATTGAAGACTGGCGTAGATTCTGAAAATTCAGCTTCGATCACAGGAATAAATTACATTTAAAAATATATTCACATAGAAAGCAGTTATTTTAAATTGTAATAATTTTTCACTATTTTTACTGTAACATGAAACGGCATTCGGATATGACATCACTGTAAGTGAGAGACGACACACGTTAACACTCCTCACATTTACATTTCGAAATAGTCATGAAAACCTAATGTATAGGAGCCATTTCAATGTTTCTGTCCAGGTTTGGCCATTAGGTGGCGCTAGGGTTATGACATGGCTCATCTACGGGTACCTGTAATCAAGGACAGGTGTTGCCAGAGGGGAAAGGGCAAACTAGTTTTTGACCGCCACCGCACCGAGGCTGTGGTTGAATGCTTGTTATGTGACGGTGTTGGTGAAGATGGAATATTGTTCTGTTATGGAAAAGGAAATCCTTGTGTAAATCCAATAAACATCTCTCACAACAGAGAAGAAAACAGAACTTAAAGTTTTGTTGTATCATCACTGAAGCAAGCCAAAACGACTACGGTAAGCGCGTCAAGTGACGCCGATAGTTGACGCCGTCAACTATCCTACTTTAACCCTCTGCTGTTTAGCGGTTACAACTAAATTATGAATCATACGTTTTTTGGTGCAGAAATTCCTTTTCCTTGAAAATTTTCATCAAGAAAAAAAGAAAAAAAAAGCAGAAAACATTTCCTGAATTTAAGGTGGTTCTTAAAGATTGGGAATCAGTTGATGATACAAACTTAACAAACTTATTGAAAGGTTATGGGGATTTGGGTTTTTTTGGTATTGAGAAAAAAATGTTATATTATATGTCTGAAGTCTGTACATCTTGGGCAATTGAAACCGAGACTGGACACTAAATGAAGGACTGTGCTTTCTATTCCTGATGAGGTATATCCATCTTGGAGATTACTGTACAAACCTACTATCTCTAAGAGATGTGGAGACCTTCAGTGGAGGTTATTGCATTGTATTATTGCCTCAAATTCTTATATTTCGAAGCTTAATGAGACTGTTTTACCGATATGTCCTTTTTGCAATGCAAAATTGTGAGTGTCTTAGAATTGTTGGGTGAAATCATTGTAAAATTGGGTTTTTCGTTACCAATAGTCTATTTATATTGGGTTGCCGATACAGGAAGTCTTGGCCTCAACAGTGTACACTTGCCATTTTTTTAATAGGACAAGCTAAACTAGCAATTTTTAAGACGCATCAGTGTAAAAATGCTGGAGAGGATGTAAGCATGGTGTCTCTTTTTAAGTCTTTGGTGAAGTGTGTGTATTTATATGTACAAAATAATTATATACAGCACACACAAATATATTATGTAAACACAGACTTTTATTTTGGATGCGATTAATCGCAATTAATTTTTGCACATCCCTAGTTTTTAATTGGTGATATTTTTTGTTTTGTTTATTGGGTATTTTTGTTTTGTTAGTTTTTCTTGTAAATTAAAGTGTGTTTAAAAGTAAAAAAAAAAAAAAAAAAGTCTCTCTCTCTCTCTCTCTCTCTGAGGTAAATTGTTTGAGTTTGTGGTTTGTTGTGTACTGGGAATGTGGCAGTTTTGTGAGGATGGTGGAGAAGCAATATGAGCAGATGTGGAGCTTCACTGATAATAACCAAAACAGACAGATGCATTATTGTCCCCAGAGCGAGAAACATGTCCCTCGATCACATTCTGTGTCCTGACATCAGACACAACACTCATTTAACTAACTAACCATATAATCAACTACGACTGTTCACTTCACACACAGCGCCTGCTCTCTTACAGCAAGTTTCTCGGCAAATAAACAATGAAAAGACTAGGAATAAGGCTAGGTTTACTTTACACGGAAACGATTCTGAAGAGAAAACACAGAAGTAGCGTTGCGGTATCACTTTTTATTCTGTGTTTAGACGAGCGTTTTGGGTGGGAAATGCGTGCGCATATGGTGACGCAAATGTGTGTGAGATTCAATGTAGTATGCACTCCAGGCGGCTAGGTGGCGATGCACGGCCACACATGGTACTACTTATTTATGGTACTACATTTTTTGTTTACACCGCAAGTGCCAAAATCTTAAAAAAAAAACCCTTAAAAAATAAAAATTGTCAAATGACCGGAAAGCAAATTCATATAACCAACAAAATACTAAAATTAAAATCTAAAAAATGAATGTTATGATACGAACAGTGTGGGGTAAATTGCTGAGCAATACAAGATTAGACATTAAAATGCTCTTTTAATTCTGTCAAATTTATAATATAAAATTGCATACATGATTCTGAAACTGACCAGTATTAAAAGAGATTTGTTCTACAGTCTATACAGTATTAACAGTAATTAAATTACATAAAAATGAATATTAATCCCTTTACTTTTTCATGGGAAATCAGGAATTAATTACTTCTAATGACCAGCACGGGTTACTAAATTAAACTAAACCAACACTGTCAAACTACATATTATAGCAGTTTATTTTCTATTAGTTTTAAGTAGCCTAAGTAGAATTTGTGTGAAATTGCTCCATGAAAATGTCTCATCTCCGATAATGAAGCATGAAGAAAATAAAACCAGATTATTTTTGTTTTGATCCTATATGCTTGATGATTATAAAAGTTCATGATCTCCAACATTAACTCGCATGCCACACTGAGGAGAATATTATATATATAATAATAAAGCCAGATCATATTGTACCATCTGCTGATGCGTCATTCAGAGGTGAGATTGTGATGTTAAACTCATTATTACAAACACAGCCAGATGTTTGAGAGTCAAACCAACAAGGACACGGCCGTAGCGTCAGGTACATCGAGCTCAATTATTCCCCACCTCTTCTCTGATAAGACGCCTTTTAACACTGGATTGCATGTTTATGTTTTAAATTGTTCACATTTATGAGAATGGATTTCCATGTTGCATTGTAATGAATGCAAAAAAATTGCAACGTTTGAGTCTCTCATTTTGTAACGTCAAGTGTTTGTTTTATTCTGTTTACTAAAAGAGCAAAAGCGTTGTTCTGGTGTTCTCCACCTCCGAACACACCAAAGCTTCAATCAAGCCCTAAAGATGTTTAATGCATGTTGGATTGCACATTATTTCAGTCAATTCTCTGAGGAAAGACAATAATAGATTTAGAGAGCACTCTTTCTCAATCCAGTTTTCCTGCTTGGCTTAAAACGATGGGAAATTAGGACTCATTTACAGGGCGGTTTTGTCTGTAATAGCAATTAGTATTTTTCTGCTAGATTTCAGATCACAAGAGACCAAGAGCTTCGTTTGCCTGCTTTATTGTTCGTGCATATAGAGGAAAAACATTCTGTCAAGAACACTCTGAAGTGTTTGGCATGGTAATGGGTATAACAATGTTAATATATTTGGTCTTGGCAGAATAGATCTGCAAGCTGCTGTTATTCCTGCTGATTATTGCTGTTGCTGCTGTTGTCGTTGTTGCTGCTGATGTTGCTATTGCTGTTGTTGCTGCTGATATTGTTGTCGTTGCTGCTGAGGTTGTTGTTGCTGCTGTTGTTGTCGTTGTTGTTGCTGATATTGTCGTCGTCGTTGTTGCTGCTGATGTTGTTGCTGCTGATGTTGTTGTTGTTGCTGCTGATGTTGTTGCTGCTGATGTTGTTGTCGTTGCTGTTGTTGTTGCTGATGATGTTGTCGTTGTTGCTGCTGATGTTGTTGTTGCTGATATTGTCGTCGTCGTTGATGATGCTGCTGATGTTGTCGTTGTTGCTGCTGATATTGTCGTTGCTGCTGAGGTTGTTGTTGCTGCTGTTGTTGTCGTTGCTACTGAGGTTGTTGTTGCTGCTGTTGTTGTTGTTGTCGTTGTTGTTGCTGATATTGTCGTCGTCGTTGTTGCTGCTGATGTTGTTGCTGTTGATGTTGTTGTTGCTGCTGATGTTGTTGCTGTTGCTGTTGTTGTTGCTGCTGATGTTGCTGTTGTTGTTGTTGCTGTTGTTGTTGCTGTTGTTGCTGCTGATGTTGTTGTTGCTGATGTTGTTGTCGTTGCTGTTGTTGTTGCTGATGTTGTCGTTGTTGCTGCTGATGTTGTTGTTGCTGATATTGTCGTCGTCGTTGTTGCTGTTGATGATGCTGCTGATGTTGTCGTTGTTGCTGCTGATATTGTTGCTGCTGAGGTTGTTGTCGTTGTTGTTGCTGATGTTGTTTTTGTTGCTGCTGATATTGTCGTTGTTGCTGCTGATGTTGTTGTTGCTGATATTGTCGTCGTCGTTGTTGCTGTTGATGTTGTTGTTGCTGCTGATGTTGTCGTTGTTGCTGCTGATATTGTCGTTGTTGCTGCTGATATTGTTGCTGCTGAGGTTGTTGTCGTTGTTGTTGCTGATGTTGTTGTCGTTGTTGTTGCTGATGTTGTTGCTGATGTTTTTGTTGCTGATATTGTCGTTGTTGCTGCTGATATTGTCGTTGTTGTTGCTGATATTGTTGCTGCTGAGGTTGTTGTCGTTGTTGTTGCTGAGGTTGTTGTCGTTGTTGTTGCTGATGTTGTTGCTGATGTTGTTTTTGTTGCTGCTGATATTGTCGTTGTTGCTGCTGATGTTGTCGTTGTTGTTGCTGATATTGTCGTCGTCGTTGTTGCTGCTGATGTTGTCGTTGTTGCTGATATTGTCGTCGTCGTTGTTGCTGCTGATATTGTCGTTGTTGCTGCTGATATTGTCGTTGTTGTTGCTGATATTGTCGTCGTCGTTGTTGCTGTTGTTGCTGCTGATGTTGTTGCTGCTGAGGTTGTTGTCGTTGTTGTTGCTGCTGATGTTGTTGTTGCTGCTGATGTTGTTGTTGCTGCTGATGTTGTCGTTGTTGCTGCTGATGTTGTTGCTGCTGAGGTTGTTTTCGTTGTTGTTGCTGATGTTGTTGTTGTTGCTGCTGATGTTGTCGTTGTTGCTGCTGATGTTGTTGCTGCTGAGGTTGTTGTCGTTGTTGTTGCTGATGTTGTTGCTGATGTTGTTTTTGTTGCTGCTGATATTGTCGTTGTTGCTGCTGATGTTGTCGTTGTTGTTGCTGATATTGTCGTCGTCGTTGTTGCTGCTGATGTTGTCGTTGTTGCTGCTGATGTTGTTGCTGCTGAGGTTGTTGTCGTTGTTGTTGCTGATGTTGTTTTTGTTGCTGCTGATATTGTCGTTGTTGCTGCTGATATTGTCGTTGTCGTTGTTGCTGCTGATGTTGTTGCTGCTGAGGTTGTTGTCGTTGTTGTTGCTGATGTTGTTTTTGTTGCTGCTGATGTTGTCGTTGTTGCTGCTGATATTGTCGTTGTTGCTGCTGATGTTGTTGCTGCTGATGTTGTCGTTGTTGCTGCTGATGTTGTTTTTGTTGCTGCTGATATTGTCGTTGTTGCTGCTGATATTGTCGTTGTTGCTGATGATGTTGTCGTTGTTGCTGCTGATGTTGTTGCTGCTGATGTTGTTTTTGTTGCTGCTGATATTGTCGTTGTTGCTGCTGATGTTGTCGTTGTTGTTGCTGCTGATGTTGTTGCTGCTGATATTGTCGTTGTTGCTGATGATGTTGTTGTTGTTGCTGCTGATATTGTCGTTGTTGCTGCTGATATTGTCGTTTTTGCTGCTGATGTTGTTTTTGTTGCTGCTGATATTGTCGTTGTTGCTGATGATGTTGTTGTTGTTGCTGCTGATATTGTCGTTGTTGCTGCTGTTGTTGCTGCTGATGTTGTTTTTGTTGCTGCTGATGTTGTCGTTGCTGCTGATGTTGTTTTTGTTGCTGCTGATGTTGTTGCTGCTGCTGATGTCGTTGTTGCTGCTGCTTCCCTTATTGCTGCTGTTATTGCTGCTGCTGTTGCTGTTGTTGCAGTTGATATTGCGGCTGTTGCTGCTGTTATTGCTGGTTATTGTTGCTGCTTTTCTAATTGCTGCTGTTATTGCGGGTTACTATTGCTGCTGTTATTCTGTTAATTTTGCTGCTGATGATATTGCTGAGTTGGACACAGTCTGCGCCATCTAGAGTTTAATGACAGAACTTCGTATATAGGGCATATGAACACACAAACTTCTGATTTGGAGGCAAATGTTACTGATTGACTCTGTAAAAGAGATTGATCTCTTATGAGAAGTGGCAGGATGCAGAATTTACTGCGATTGGGAATGTGTTTAAGTGTGAGTCTGCCTGGATGCCTTGGTTAATGAGCTTTCTGTAGACTAGTGGTTGTATAAGCTGACAGGACATCAGAACGCTCTGTGACGTTTCCATAGAGACTAGAGTAATGAATGGTGGGGTGTAAATCAATACGCAGTTATGAGGGCAAGCTAATTGATTTTATTAATGAAGTGCGCCACACTCCAGAAGACAAACAGATTGAAAATTATCATCTGCACTTGAGTCGTACAGAGCAGAGAGGATCTGATCTGAGATTTGATGAGGTCTGCGGTCACATCAATACTCTGTCATATGCAAATATTGTGTTTAAGTCCAATCTGGATGTACAGCAAACGCCTTTTAACCTTTATTTAAGAAGGAAAAATCTTGATTATTACATACAATGATGGCCAGGCAAGATATTGTCTTCTTGAAGTATCATCTGGCCTCAAGCGTAGTCCAACTTATTTATTAAAGGCACACTTTTTTCAGTTTTCAGCACAACCAAAACAATGATCTTCTGTAAAATGCATGCGGTTTTGTTTTTTAACCACTAGAGGGACAAAAGTTACATATTGTACCTTATTTTAATGATAGTTGTGTATATTTTAGTAATGTGCTTTTGGTTTGGTTTTTATTTTATATTTCTGCTTAAATGCATTATTTCACTTTTAGTTTAAATAATTTTAGTACTTTTTTTGCATTTGTTTCAATCTAATGTGTATATTGTATATTTTAATTTTATTTACCAAAAGTGTTTTTTTAATATACATTTGAACAACTGCATTAAAAACTGCGGTTGCACAAAATTATCTTTTGAGAAGTGGTATAATAAATAAATAAATGAAATAAATAAATAAATAAAATACAAAAATAAAATAAAAAATTTATTTAAAAAAATTAATAAATAAAATTAAATAAATAAATTACATTAAATAAATTAAATAAATGCATGCTTAATTTTGGTAAAATACTCTAAAATGGATCTTGATTAAAGGAATATGAAACGTAATATGCAATGAAAAATGCACATGTGCATTTTCTATTTATGATAACATGCATAATTGGCATGTTTAAAAAAAAAAATAAAGTTAAAATTGACGTAAATATACATGAAAGGTTGAATCAAGTGCATTGCATCCAGTATTTCACAGTGTTGTATACCTACTGCACATTCAGTATTCATATCCGAGTATTCGAGAAAATACACACACTACTACTACGTACAGAATATGTGCGATAAACTATTCATGATTAAAAACAGCAAAGAAATTAATTGCACTCTAAATCGAAGCAGCAAGACGTTTCCAGTTGCATAATTGAGCATCGTGCCGCAGTGTGTGTGAGCGGTGGAAAACACACATCACAGGCAGTGTAAATGCAATTTGTTTTCTTATGCTTTGAGTTGTTGCTCCGCCTTGTTGTGAATTTCTATGAATATCTAAACAGCACTAACACAAACACTGCATACATTAACTGGATGCCCGTTCAAGCACTAGATGGAGCTAGAAATCCTTGTTAAATAAGTCGGTGTCAGAAAATGACGGAGAACAAAAGGTGGAGCGCCTCTCTCGAAATCTGACCAAATGATTAATTAAAGCCTAAGCCTTCCCTCGGGACTGCACAAACACACACGGCGACGCAATCAGCCTCCGCTATTGTGACGAGGATCCGGGGCTTCTGGAATTGTGCTGATTGCATCATTACCAACAACAGAGACATTTGTACAGTTGCACAAATTGAATTTAGATTGGGCACGAGGGTCGGACGGCAGCAGGGTTGTAGTGAACGGGGTCGGACGGCAGGAGAGGTCGTGATTGATACAGTAAAAGCTGCGGTGATCAATTCCCGTTGAGCAAAGGGTGCTTGATATGAAGGGTCGGCTCTTGATCATTGTGTGCTTTTTTTTATCTAAGGCCACTTTTCAATTCAGCGGAGCTGCTAACACAAGCACTAAAGGACCACATGATGGATTCAAGTCTGTTATAAAACAGATAGGATAGTTAAACTGATCTACTCTCTGATTGGATGAGCCGCAATCAAAGCGGCTGGAAAACAGCTGACACAAACCTGCAGTTCAGCTCTTCAGCGCATCATGTGTGTGTCGGAGAGAGCTGTGTGTGTGTGTGTGTGTGTGTGTGTCGGGGAGGGCTGCACTGTACACACTGATCAGATGCATCCATTTCACTTGCTGGACGATAAATCATCAAATATTGTTCACCCAAAAAACAAATACTGGTCATATATGCACAAATATATACGTATTTGTTAAATAAATAATATCATTTTATCATTTCATATCATTTCATAATTGTAATTATAGTCACTGTCTCTGTGTGTGTCTCTACTGTGTGTGTTTTTGTGTGTGTCTGTGTGTTTCTCTGTGTTTCTCTGTGTTGCTGTGTGTCTCTCTCTGTGTGTGTGTCTGAGTGTTTCTCTGTGTGTGTCTGTGTGTGTCTCTTTGTGTGTCTGTGTGTGTCTCTTTGTGTGTCTGTGTGCGTCTTTTTGTGTGTCTGTGTGTGTGTATCTGTGTGTGTGTCTGTGTGTGTGTCTCTTTGTGTGTCTGTGTGTGTCGCTGTGTGTGTGAGTGTGTGTGTGTCTCTTTGTGTGTCTGTGTGTGTCTGAGTGTGTCGCTGTGTGTGTCTATGTGTGTCTCTTTGTGTGTCTGTGTGTTTGTGTGTGTGTCTCTTTGTGTGTCTGTGTGTGTCTGAGTGTTTCTTTGTGTCGCTGTGTGTGTCTGTGTGCATCTCTTTGTGTGTCTGTGTGTGTGTCTCTTTGTGTGTCTGTGTGTGTCTGAGTGTTTCTTTGTGTCGCTGTGTGCGTCTCTTTGTGTGTCTGTGTGTGTCTCTGTGTGTGTTTCTACTGTGTGTGTCTTTTCTCTGTGTGTCTCTCCCCGTGTTTCTCTGTGTGTGTCTCTGTGTTTCTCTGTGTGTGTGTGTGTGTGTCTCTGTGTGTGTCAGACAGGCCATCATGTGACCCACAATCCCCTGCGCTGACCGAGACGACACACCAGGTCTGGATCTGATGTAAACAGAGTTACGCTGCGTCAGCCTTTAAGCGTGATTGTGTGCATGTAATGAGCTCTTCCATTATGTGTGTGTGTGTGTGTGTGTGTGTTTCATTCGTGAATCCCATGGGCAGATTGCTTGAATTAATGTCAGCTTTTACGCCCTCTATTTTTACGTTTGCTAATGAGACATGAGACTGGAGAAATGTAATTAGAATATCCAAATCAATTAGACCAGGTTGTTTCTAGTGCATCAAAGCCCAATACAGATTTTCATAATTTTATAACTCGTGTTGTACATAAACGCCAGCCCTCCTCCTGTGATATTTCTAATTCACATTTCCATTAATGAGTGTGCCGCTTAAAATGTTACGACCACCCCTTTTATATTTTACAGCAGCTGTATAATCCTCCAGTGTGTTACAGTAAAGTTCACTATAGTCTCCGTAGAAAATAGATTTTTTAATAATAACTCATAGGCCTTTCAAGAAAACCGTACTGTGAGCTACAAGGCTGTTGATTGATAGTATTTGCTTCTGTTGAAGCTGTCAGCACACTTAGTTATAAAACAATAGTGTCTAATAGTGCAATTCATGGTGAAAACTACATTACCCATGATGCTGTTTAGAACATTACACCAATCAGAGAAGGAAAACAAGCAAAACATGTCAAAAGATATAGCTAGCTCCGCCCACTGCAAAGAAGCACCACAAATGACATCATCGAGTCGTCCATCTGATACGCTCTAAAAAACGTGAATATTTGAATGTTTTAAATAATATTGTTGGTTGTAACTCATGTTTGGGTCAAATATCGAAAAACACAACTATTAAAAAATTAATTTAAGATTTTTAAACCAATGATTGGGTTTGTCCATATTTGACCCAAACATGTTGTTTTTGCTCTGGATAATTGTTCTGGGAATCACAGGATTGAACAGCCTCCTGATGTTAAGGACTGGCAGTTACGCTTCGGTGTGTGTTTGCCAGCTAACATGACTAGTTTCGCTTCACTGGAAAATTAAATTAAACATTTATCTATTTATTTATCTCTGGCAGATTCGCCTTTCAGTTCATGGTGACAAGTGTTATTTTAGCTACATTATAGTTCTTTAAAACATTTTTGTGTTTTTTACACAAATTATTAAATTGTAAAGTGGTATTGCCCTTTTGTCATTGTAGATCATATTGACTATGTATGTATAGAATTTAATTTTTTTGTAGAATTATTCCTTATGCTCATATTATTTTACCATTTTTCGTACTATTTACAGATGAAACCCAAAAAATCTGAATATCATGCAAAAGTTAATTTCATTACATGCAAAGTGAGATATTTCAAGATTTATTGTTATAATTATTTTGGCATATATAATGGTGGCATAACCACCAAATTTTAGATGCTGTGATGTGATTGGTCCGCAGATTAGTCCAGTTCACAATCTAAAAAATGTTGTTTTAATCTAATTTTTGGGTCAAATATGGACGAACCCAGCCATAAAATTTTTTTAATTACATTTTTAAACCAACGTTTGTGTTTGTCCATATTTGACCCAAAATTGGGTTAAAACAACCCAGCATTTTTTTACAGCACAATCAGTTTTTGTTGCACATCGAGGGATTTATTCAGTAAATGTGTTTCCATTGAAGTTTACGCTCATGTCTTCTTATCAGAGAAAACACATGTATGTAAAGCTTTTATGCACATTTCATTGCACTGGCATTTCCATTCAGCAGTTTTTTTTTATTCATAATATCCCAAAATGAGCATAAAAATAGGTGGATGGAAACATACCGAATGTCACTTAATTTTATTTCACCATCCAAATCTTTGCAAATATAATGTGAATATTAAACATTTGATCCTAATTATGTCTCTCCACTTATAATAAAGCAAAAAGCCTGAAGGGGAAGGAGTCTAAACGCAGCTGAACATGTTATGAATCATGTGACAAGCACTTACATCGACCTTCATATGGATTATGTAATTCAATAAAGATGTTTGGCCAACAGCACAACATCAGAAATCCCCTGACGAAAAGTGAAGGGTGTGGAGGTGACAGACGACAGGTCGACCTGAAAACACTACAGGGACACACTGTCGGAAAATAATAAACCATAATCTATATTGTATACATGTAAAATGGGTTAACAAGTTGCCAAATCAAACTCAAATGTCTTTTTCTTTATTTTTAGTTGCCATGCTAACGATCCGCCTTGACACAAGCTGGTTCACATAATCTAAACATTACATTTCATGCTTTTTATGTAGATATAAAAGATATGCTTTGTTCAAAATCGATAGTGATGTTTGTTAAAGGGTGTACATTTATTACACTAAAGGAACCGCAACTTATTATCGAACAAGATTCAACTCAATTTTCAATTGCAGTGTTTTTTCAGAGTTTTAGATATGTAGTTTTATTATATTTCATAAAAATACATTTCTAATAACTTTGAAGCTATTTATATTAAAAAAATCATTATCAATCAGACAATAATCTTTTATATAAAATTGTAATATTATAATGTTACAGTATATATATTATTCTACACTCACCTAAAGGATTATTAGGAACACCTGTTCAGTTTCTCATTAATGCAATCATCTAATCAGCCAATCACATGGCAGTGTCTTCAATGCATTTAGGGGTCAAGACAATCTCCTGAACTCCAAACTGAATGTCAGAATGGTAAAGAAAGGTGATTTAAGCAATGGTTGTTGGTGTCTGAGTATTTCACAATCTGCTCAGTTACTGGGATTTTCACACACAACCATTTCTAGGGTTTACAAAGAATGGAGTGAAAAGGGAAAATCATCCAGTATGCGGCAGTCCTGTGGGTCAAAATGCCTTGTTGATGCTCGAGGTCAGAGGAGAATGGGCCGACTGATTCAAGCTGATAGAAGAGCAACTTTGACTGAAATAACCACTCGTTACAACCGAGGTATGCAGCAAAGCATTTGTGAAGAAGACACAACACACACAACCTTGAGGCGGATGGGCTACAACAGCAGAAGACCCCACTGGGTACCACTCATCTCCACTACAAATAGGAAAAAGAGGCGACGATTTGCAAGAGCTCACCAAAATTGGACAGTTGAAGACTGGAAAAATGTTGCCTGGTCTGATGAGTCTCGAGACATTTCTTGAACATGACAATGAGTTGACTGTACTAAAATGGCCGCCACAGTCACCAGATCTCAACCCAATAGAGCATCTTTGGGATGTGGTGGAACGGGAGCTTCGTGCCCTGGATGTGCATCCCACAAATCTCCATCAACTGCAAGATGCTATCCTATCAATATGGGCCAACATTTCTAAAGAATGCTTTCAGCACCTTGTTGAATCAATGCCACGTAGAATTAAGGCGAAAGGGGGTCAAACACAGTATTAGTATGGCATTCCTAATAATCCTTTAGGTGAGTGTATAGTCTATTAAAAAGAAGTGATAATTGAGAATGACAGAAAAACACATACATGGACAGATTGGATTGAAACACTTTCTTTACCTGAGTCGATGGCGATGCTATAGGGCAGTTTGGGTCTGTTGTCTTCACACGTCTTGATTCATTGATCACTGCAGATCTTCTTCAGCCTGAAGCTCTTTACTGACAGATAAACCAGACACTTTAGCATTCATGCTCCATTGTACAAATGATTCATACGACCAATGACATTACAAATTAAAATCAGTTGGTGTTGATTTTTAGTAAGACATTTGCTGCTAAAATGCTGGTCTGATGCTCTAGAGGTCAAAGGTCAAATGTCAACACTCCAGAGCCAAACAGGAAGTGACTTGACAAGATATTTTGTAAATAAAAGCACACCTATAAAGCCTTTAAGTTCACGAAATAATTTGCATGCTAAAACAATAACCAATAGTTTATAAAGTTGCATGCACATTAATGTTTTCCACTGTTATAGCGCAACCTTAAGTTCTAGGTTGAGAATCTCAATAATGAGATTATTGCAGACATTAAAAAGTCCTTAGACCCGCCAACTTGATTTTCTGATGACTAAAGGATGTGAGTTTGTGACTGACTGAATTAATTAATAAATGCACACAGGGGGAAATTATAAATAATTGAATTTTGCATGCATCATCTCTTATTTTTAGTGCGTTGTAATAACCTTCTGCTGTAACCGAACAAGATGATTATGCACACAGGAAATATAGGACACAATATAAATATATATAATGATATACTTTTGTACTTAAAGGGTGCATAATGGTACCTTAAGGGTACATATTAGCACCTAAAATGTACATATTAGTACCTAAAATGTACATATTAACACTTAAAATGTACATATTAACACTTAAAATGTACATGTTAGCACCTAAAATGTACATATTAGCACCTAAAATGCACATATTGTACATATTATTACCTAAAATGGACAAAAGTGTACCTTTGACAGCTTTCGTATACCTTTTTTCTGAGAGTGTAAGTGTATATATGCGATGCTGTTATCCTGTGAGTGTGTGTTTGTGCTGATGTAATATGGGCTTTGGCCGTTTGCTGACATATCTACAGCATTACTGATGGTCTCATCACAAAGCAGCCTTGCTCGGTGAAACATTACCTCTATTTGTGCCGAGACACCTAAAGAAGACTTTGGCGAAGTTGGAGTCATCCTTCCATTCAGACAGTTTTGCTTCCTGCAGTATTTGTGCTGGATGACAACCTAGATAACATATATTAGCAGGGAGAAGAGCTCAGAGCTGTTTCTGTGGAAGGTTATCATCAAACACCATTTGTTGAGATACGCCACTGTACTGATAACAGCGAGTGAGCAATCGCTTCTAGAAGTTTCTCAAAAAAGGTCTCAGGAGGCCAACATTTTCCCAAATCCTCAAAGAAGAGTGTTGCTGAGAGATTACAACGGAAGATTTGGGATCAAATGTCCACAGTTTGAAAACATTTTCTAGAAATAAAGCCAATTAATTTAAAATAAAAATATACATGCAATTGAATATGTAATTTAATTCTATTGCATTTATTAAAGTGCTGTGATATAGCCAGTTTGTGAGTGTAAAAGGTCTGCAAAATTTTAAAGATCAGTATCTATCAACTGTAATTCCAGTCAACAAATGTAACAAATTTGCATAATTCCCTTGTATGGTATTGATTGGCTGTCTGCGAACAACATCACTGAAGCTGGTTCACTCTCAGAAAAAAGGTACGAAAGCTGTCACTGGGGCTGTACCTTTTTAAAAAGTAAACTTTTGTCCATTTCAAGTGCTAATATGTACATTTTAGTGTCAATAAGTACATTTTAAGTGTTAATATGTATGTTTTAGTTGTCAATATGTACATTTTAGGTGTTAATGTCCATTTCATGAGCTAATATATAAATTTCAGGAGCTAATATGTACATTTTAGGTGGTAATATATTTTAGGTACTAATATGTGCATTTTAAGTGTTAATAAGTACATTTCAAGTGTTAATATGTCCATTTAGGTCCTAATATGTATATTTTAGGTGGTAATATGTACATTTCAGGAGCTAATATGTCAATTTTAGGTGGTAATATGTACATTTTAAGTGTTAATATGTACATTTTATATGTGCTAATATGTACATTTTAGGTGTTAATATGTCCATTTCATGTGCTAATATGTCCATTTTACGTGGTAATATGTACATTTTAGGTGGTAATATGAACATTTTAGGTCCAAATATGTTCATTTTAGGTGCTAATATGTACATTTTAAGTGTTAATATGTACATTTTAGGTGTTAATATGCAAATTTTAGGTACTGAAATGCACATTTTAGGTGCTAATATGTCCATTTCACGAGCTAATATGTCCATTTTAGGTGGTAATAAGTCCAATTTAGGTGCTAATATGTACCACTAAGGTACCAATATGCAGCCTTTGGGTACAAAAGTGTACCTTTTTGAAAAGGTTCAGCCCCAGTGACAGCTTTTGGACCTGTTTTTTGAGAGTGTTTGTACATGTTGAGAAAACACTGTTTTCTTCTCTGCAAAAGCATATTCTCTTTGTAAACACTCCCAAATGATGAGGATGTGAAGAGTCAGAGGTTATAATACCACAGCGATACAACAACAATATGTTACATGTACTTTCCATAGCAATTACATGCAATAACCCTCAACAAAATCCCTACAGTAGGTACATGTAATATTACTCAGTGCTTAAATATGTAATGCACTAACAATGACACTTTAAAATAAAGTGTAACCGAACCCTTTGTTGTGTTAATTTTACTGACGATTGACATCCAATTTATTTTGGGCATGTGTCAGTAAGTGCATTTTAAAATACAAAAATGCTCTTTTTTCTGGAGCTGAGCGTTGGCACTTATTTTCTTTGTTCTGACCACAGTTCATGATTCATTTAAAGCTCTCAGTTTGGCTATTTCATCTTTAGCCCGTAGCGGTAATACTCAGTGATGTGATGTCTACACTGAGAGACTTTATAATTTATGCTTCATTGTGCAAATGTTTCATCCAGACAATGAGGGCATATATCAATTGGTATTCATCTTAGGTCTAAGCTGCACAAATGTTGGTCTGATGCTAATATCATCGCTCCGAGATAAATAGGCACTCGAGCGGGCGAGTCACATTCCCCTTCACCGCTCGCTCGCCACCCAAAATATTCAGCTTTCCTGAACAGACATTAAAATCACATCTTATCATTGAGAGAGAGGCCAGAGATCAAAGCGCATGGAAATCATATTGAGACTGAACATTAAGAGCCCAAATAAACCAGGGCTGATGTGAAGGTACGATATGCAATTATTTTCCGCCTCAAAAAGTAATTTTACATCAAATCACCTGATAAAATATGTTTAAAGGAAAAGTTCACCCCAGAATGAAAGCTTCAAAAAGGATGCAAATGAATCATAACAATAGTCTCGAGCGCTATAACTCTTCTGAAGTCATATACTGTAGTCAACTGTTGAACTAGAGAACCGAATCAGTCAGATTTGTGAACGAATCTTTTAGACTGAATCACTGAGTCAGTGAGTTGAACTGCAGAACCTGATAGTCTGATTCGTTCAAAAGGTCTGACTCAAAAGAATCATGTGTTCATAAATCAGTGATCACAACTTCGCACCGTGTATTGTCGTGTAATTTATATACGCGAAAATGAGTTTTTGATACGCGGTTTTTCGCGTGCATTTGATTCGCAGTTCATTTGTGTGTAAAACACTGTCACCCCACACCACTAATTCTACCCAAACGTATAATACACACACACCCCACAACACACGCCTAAACCAACCCATGCGTATCATATGCATGTTAAAACTCACTTTAGCGTATACATTACACGACAATACACATGCATGCTATAAAGACGCATTTAGTGTGATCAGGTTGACTCTCATGCATCAATATTATAAATAATGACAAATCTGATGTATGTGCAAATGTACAATATATGCTTTTATGACATTTTAATAATACTTCTATTCACTGTTATTATAATTAAAAGAGCAGCAATGCAGGATATTAAAATCGCTAAATGATTACTATATTATTTTGACCATTTCTAAGTATTTAAAAGGCATCAAATTTAAATTTGAATCTACTTATAATTTTTTGCGAATAAACATTCCTCCACATTTTCCGCTGTAGAGTGTGTGTTCGTGCACTGAACTCTGTTCTGGAAGGTTCAGCTCGTTTAAAGACGCCTGACAATAGGTCAAACTATGAAGATGGAGCTTCTTTAAGATTTTATATGACAACTGATGGATGATTTCAGACAGATTCCTGCCCTCAGGATTGAGTCATCATCTTGCCAAGGTCAGGAACCATACAGCCAACACCACAGGTTGACATATTATGAATATCAAAGCTTTATACTGTATATAGCATAGAATGCTGTTTTTAATGAATGTATTGGGGCAAAAAAATGCCCCTTTATGAATTTTTACCTCATTTTTGTCGTATGATTTAGTTAAACAATTTCACAATAGTAACGAGTATCACACGAGTGCTGTTATTGTCCTGAATAGCAGGAGTGCAAATGTTATATTGATTTTATACAACAGTTAAAAAAAATATTGTGTGACGTTTTAGACACAATATTGTCTGCTCAATTTTGCCATCAAAAATATTATGTAAAGAATATTGTGTTTTGAACGAATCGGGTGAATCAATGATTCAGTGACTCATTCAATAAGAGAGATATTTACTTCTACTGTACATTCCTGAAGGAATCAGACGATTGAATGAATTTAATTAACGAATGATTCAATGACTTACTCATTTAGGCAGTTTAGAGCATTATTTAAATAAAGGAGTAGTTCACTTTAAAAAAAAAAAACTTTTGCTGATAATTTACTCGCCCCCATGTCATCCAAGATATCCATGTCTTTCTTTCTTCAGTCGAAAAGAAATTAAGATTTTTGATGAAAACATTCCAGGATTTTCTCCATATAATGGACTTCAATGGGAACCAAACGGTTCAAGGTCCAAAAGACAGTTTTAGTGCAAACTGCAAACTGTTCAAAGGGCTTTAAACGATTCCAGACGATGAATAAGGGTCTTATCAAGCGAAACGATCGCTCATTTAATAAATAAATAACAAAGTTTAAGTTTCAAAAGCACAAATGCTCGCCTTGCTCTGTTCTGTGATGCGCATTCGTGACTCTCCTGTTCAAACTCGTTCATCAAAATGAACGAATCTTTCCCAAATCAACTCGTTCATTTCGTTCGTTGAGTGAATCAAATGACCCAAAAAAAGATTCGTTCATTTTGATGAACGAGTTCGAACAGGAGATTCACAAACGCGCATCACAGAACAGAGCAAGGCGAGCATTTGAGCTTATAAAACTTAAACTTTGTTATTTATTTATTAAATGAGCGATCGTTTCGCTTGATAAGACCCTTATTCATCGTCTGGAATCGTTTAAAGCCCTTTGAACAGTTTGCAGTTTGCACTAAAACTGTCTTTTGGACCTTGAACCGTTTGGTTCCCATTGAAGTCCATTATATGAAGAAAAATCCTGGAATCTTTTATAATCAAAAAAAAAAATCTTTTCGACTGAAGAAAGAAAGACATGGACATCTTGGATGACATGGGGGCGAGTAAATTATCTTTTTCTAGTTATCTTTATCTTTATCTAGTTATTATTATTTTGTTTATCATCCAAACATTTTTATCAAAAATGTGTTAAATTTAACTCCGCTATCTAAAGGTTGCACTTCAGTGTATCTAATAATGTGGAATTTAAACAACAAATGGAAAAACAGAAAGAAAGAGAAAGCATTTTAGGGCTGAGATAACAGGATTTACCTGTGAGTGAAAAGCACCGCTGAAAACGTGCTCGTGATAATTAGTAGCAGACAAGAAAGAATTAGTGCCACATCATTTGAAGAACAACACTGAATCGGAATAGCATGTCACTGAATTCTTCATCATTCATTAGTCTGAGTAATTGCAAACAGCTTTCAGATAACACCGACTAAACCCAAGTCACTTATCAGAGCAAATGTTACTGCACTCAACGGTCATGGCCAGAATTAGGCCCTATTCGCTCTGGATTACAGAAAGCAAAAGACATGAAAGCATACTGCAAATATCATCTGCGTTGTGAGAAATTCAGTGCAAGGAAAGTGCGGTATGACTTTAATCACGCTAAATGATTGAAAGCCTCTAACAGCGATGGTGCCTTTCTGAAGCTCAAGTCAATCAATTAGTAAAGAACAGGGAGAAGAGAAAGTATCGCTCGAGTTTTGAAGAATCTCTTACTTTGAGAGCTGATAGTTGCAGACTGAAATAGAAACGAGCAGTTGTGGGTAATTAGATGTAATTAGCTTCATTGAGAGCGCCGTCAGTCGACAGCACTGATCTCTGTGCAGTTCCACCTGTCGAGAACCTTCATATAGGGACAATCATTGAGTAATTATAGAGGGTTTTTTCTCCTAATTCCCTATCAGGATCACCTAAAGACAAGATATATTTAAAGCAATGTTTACATTCAAATGTAATTGCAAGGCAGATGCTTTGTTTTCAAAGCAATATACAACAGAAGTGCATGTGGAGGTGCAGGGAGACATTTATACTGTGGTTTTGTATAAACATCATATTCATGAATGGTATTTGCATGATACAAGTTACTTTTAAAGGATTAGTTTTACTGATAATTTACTCACCCCCGTGGCATCCAAGATGTCCACATCGAAAAGAAATTCGCTCCATAATAGTATTTTCTCCATATAATGGACTTCAATGGGGTCCAAATGAGAGTTTCAGTGCAGCTTCAAAGGGCTTTAAATGACACCAGACGATGAATAAGGGTCTTATCAAGCGAAACGAGTGCTCATTTAAAAAATAAATAACAAAGTTTAACTTAAGTTTAACAAAGTTTATAAGCACAAATGCTCTGTTCTGTGATGCGCGTTCGTGACTCTCCAGTTTGAACTCGTTCATCAAAATGAATGAATCTTTTTTCGAGTCATTTGGTTCATTCAACGAATGATTCGTTTCGCTTGATAAGACCCTTATTCATCGTCTGGAATCGTTTGAACAGTTTGCACTGAAACTCTCATTTAGACCCCCATTGAAGTCCATTATATGGAGAAAAATCCTGGAATGTTTTTATCAAAAACCTTAATTTCTTTTCGACCAAAGAATGACATGGACATCTTGGAATGAAATGGGGGTGAGTAAATTATCAGCAAAAGTTTTTTTTAAAAGTGAACTACTCCTTTAAGATTAATATTTAAGCTGAATGTAATATATTATATTGACAAAATCATAAGAAATCGTACCAGAAGTAATATTTATATTTATATAATAATAACAATATAATATAATGCTAATAATATAATGTTTAATGCTTATATCCTGTAATAAAGATGGTCTTCAGTAGGGTTGGGTATCGTTTGAATTTGAACGATTCTGATTCCGATTCCTTGTTTCGATTCCGGTTCCTAACGATTCTCGATTCCGATTCTTTTAAGAAGCAGGGTCAAAAAAGTTTAGCTAACCTTGCTAACCAACGGTCTTTCTGAAGGAAATACTCCTTCTGTCACAAATACTCCTTTTGTCACAAATTTTGCATTTTGCCGACATTTCGTTATTTTTTAGAAAAGTGAAGCCACACTTTGGACCGCCGACGTAAGCATGTTCGACTCGCGCGGTTATGCCAACACTTCCGGTAGACGCTTCTTCGTTTCTTCTTCCGCTCGGCGAACTGTGAATATCGAAACTAGGAATTGAAATTTTAACTTTTGAACGATTCCGGGAAAAACGAAAAGTTAGTCCCGGTTCCAATCGATTCTCGATACCCAACCCTAGTCTTCAGGTCCATGCACACCTTTTGATTGTGTTTCATAGTAATGAAATTGAGTTTCCCTTGTGAACCAAGTGAACATATTTTGGAAAACTCAATTGTTCTCTGACAGTAATGTTTTGGAATATAAATACTTTCATTTAAAATAGTAATTTGGTTATGATATGAATGCTTTTTTAAAATCAACACTATTAAAGGGAAGCTTAAAGTCCAGGTGAGACGAGCTCAAGATTATAAATAAGGGGAAGGTAATTAAAGAGTATTAGATGCATCTTTATGTGTGAAAACAGCCGTAAACAGCTAATTAAAGGAACTTTACTGAATCTTGTAAAACCTGGTGTCGTTTAGCTGAAGAAATCGGTGCATTTGGATGCAATTTAAAGTCGTGAATTGCATTATTTTGTCCATAAGTGTCATAATGTTTGAGGTGCAGTTATAACTTCAGAATGGTCTGTACATCATAAACATCAAGGCCATTTAAAGGGGCGTGTCTCTTTCAGACTTCACTGCTGTGATTGGGTAATGTCATTGCATGTGAAAACGTTTACACTCTAAAAAATGCTGGGTTGTTTTAACCCAATTTTGGGTAAAATATGGACAAACCCAGCCATTGGGTTACATTTTTAAATTACATTTTTAACCCAATGTGCTGGGTTTGTCCATATTTTACCCAAAATTGGGTTAAAACAACCCAGCATTTTTTAGAGTGTAGATGCTGAGATGAACTAATCATGAAAAGTGTTGATTATATCATTATATATAAATCTACGCCCCTCCATAAAAGGTTGCAGCGACCCCTTTGTCACCATCCCTTCACTGAGACAATATCACTCTAAAAATGCTGGGTTGTTTTAACCCAACTTTGGGTCAAAAATGTAATTAAAAAATGTAACCCAATGGCTGGGATTGTCCATATTTGACCCAAAGTTGGGTAAAAACAACCCAGCATTTATAGAGTGTACTGTCATGTTGAATTATAAATCATATCTATGCATCAATGCCAGCCTTTCCCCGTCATCGCTTGCATTCATGCACTAGCCATTCATTATTCCCTCTCTTTTACACACACCAATCCAGCAATCTCCTCAAGCCTGCCTTCTGCTGTATGTAATGGTACCCAGGAAGCTCATTGCATTTCATAATCTCCTCTCAAGTCTGTCTGCTAGTTGAGTCATTTATCTGCTCAGTGCCGGTCTGAGCCGTTTATTCCCCGTCGGCAGGCGAGGATAGTAGAGCGACACACCGAGAGAATCAGAAATCTCACCGGGATCAGTCGCACTAACTGAGTCTTAAGCGTTCCTGCTGCAGGTGAGACTCCTAATCTCAGTCGAGTTCACTTTTCCCCAAGGCTGAAAATGCTAAATAACACTGGCTTTATGTGGCTGCGGTCGCCCTACAGGTTGGAAGCGGAATTGTCCATTACCGCTGTCGTAATTTAGCCTAGCGCGTCCTACTGTCGCACACACACTCGATGTTTATCCAGCGCCGGCTTTAGAGTGAACGATGTCCACAGATTAGTTAGAGTATGTTGCATGATTTCATGTATTGCGACATCAGAAACGAAGAAAAACAAAATAATGACTATTGTAAAGCAAGTCAAATTTGTAGTTTTCTTAAGTCTCATTAGAACTACAGAAACGCGATCTTACATAGGAATCTTACATTATAGCAGATATAGGACCACAAAGCGAATCCAGAAGTGCCTTTCACCCTGTTACGACTTAAAGGAGTAGTTCACTTTAAAAAAATCTTTTGCTGATAATTTACTCACCCCCATGTCATCCAAGATGTCCATGTCTTTCTTTCTTCAGTCGAAAAGATTTTTTTTTTTGATTATAAAAGATTCCAGGATTTTTCTTCATATAATGGACTTCAATGGGAACCAAACGGTTCAAGGTCCAAAAGACAGTTTCAGTGCAAACTGCAAACTGTTCAAAGGGCTTTAAACGATTCCAGACGATGAATAAGGGTCTTATCAAGCGAAACGATCGCTCATTTAATAAATAAATGACAAAATTTAAGTTTTATAAGCACTAATGTTCACCTTGCTCTGTTCTGTGACGTGCGTTCGTGACTCTCCTGTTCGGACTCGTTCATCAAAATGACCGAATCTTTTTCCGAGTCAATTTGTTCGTTTTGTTCGTTGAATGAACCAAATGACACGAAAAAAGATTCTCTGAAATAAACATGCTGTATTCACATCGCAGACAATCCCTGCTGTTCGCGAATGCAGATCCATTCTTTCGCTTATTTTTTTCTCAGAGCAAAGCCTCGCACAAACTAGTTTCTGTCTGACATCCATATTCGCGTGTTGTGTTCGTTTTCTTCGCCGGGTATTGGCTCGCGTGCTGTTTAACGTCATTTCCGGTTCGTTTTATCGCGTGATTTTATTGTGACAAAACGTGGTTTGTAGACAAGATCGAATCATTGGGTGACAGAGTTGTTGTCGACTCGTGTAGTGCGTTACCTCCTGTTGCGGATCAATCACGTGGTGTCGTGTGGTGTGAACAGCTCAACAACTTCTGATTTCACAGAACGCAAGTCACGAACGTCGCACAGTTCAGCCCCACCTTTTTAAAATCATGTACACTCTAAAAAATGCTGGGTTGTTTGAACCCAATTTTGGGTAAAATATGGACAAACCCAGCCATTGGGTTAAAAATGTAATTTAAAAATGTAACCCAATGGCTGGGTTTGTCCATATTTTACCCAAAATTGGGTTCAAACAACCCAGCATTTTTTTAGAGTGTAGTGTGAACAAGGCTTTAGTCGTCCAGTCGATCTGAATCACACCAAAAACTGTTGACTGACTTCTGGATCTATATAGATAAATGATTTAACGAAGATGCATCATAGTTTTATTCTTCAAAGTGTTGTCATCAGTCACCCAAAAAGTTATGAATGTGTCTTTAGTAAATATATAAAGAACACTTGCTGTGCAAACTCTAAATCATCAGTTTTCTCACTTTTCATCACTTTTTAATTAACCGCCGCACAGCCCCCGTGAGCTGTCGCTTTATATTAGATGGTGTTTCCCACTTAATTAACACGGAATTTACACACATTTTAAAGTTTGATCCAAACCAGATTCAGATCCAATTACATTTTGAGTATGAAGATTCAAATTAGTTAGTACATCTTACAAAGTGCACTCTTAGAAGAAATGGTTCTATTTAGAACCAGAAATGGTTCCATCCCCCGCTTCATATATGGAACTCCAAAATGGTTCTATATAGAACCATTTTTTTGGTAAAAGGTTCTATTGGCCAAGTATGGAACCCCAGGGTTCTATATGGAACCCAGAGGAACCCTTTTTTAAGAGTGTATAGAACCTTTTAGGAGTTCCAAATACACACTGATAGAACCTTTTAAGGTTCTATATAGAACCTTTTCTTCTAAGACTGTGTACAATAGTGCCAGAATACACTTTCACTCATTCTTTCCTCATATGTGAGTGACATGCATGAATATGTGAGAGTCTCTTGGGCTCATGCTGACATCATGACTTTAACAAATGACGCATTTATGATATCAACTACATAATGTCTGAACAAACGGCCCTAATAGCATCTCTTACAAAATGACAGTGTGGAGGATTGATCAGAACTGATCTGATTATAAAACCTGATGCGCATGACGTGAAAGATCATTTCTTGCAATGTTTCAACTAGCAACCTTCAATCCCTAAAACACCACCTTTTTCGTTGTCGGGACGTGCAAAAATGCAAGACTGTAAATAAATCAAGCACACCAGATCTGAAGGACATAGCATTTTTACAAAGTGAAATCCCTTCAGATGCATCTTTGGCTTTGAGGATTGACAAAACACATGATTATTTCAAAAGCACTTGAGTCGTTATTGCAGCTGTGTGTATGCATGCCAAACACAAATCAACAAACACACTTTTAATGGCCCGTTGTCCATCAGGAGAGACCGTCGAAGCGTTCGCTGAAGACTCTCCACTCCAAACCGCACTCCGAATAGCTCTGGTAAACCTGAAAGTATTTAAAGAGACAAGATAATGAATCGTTCTTTACCTGGATTTCACAACACTTCAATCACTGTCACACAAGCACAGCGTGAAGGTATTTTATTATAGAAAGATCTCCAGCAGAGAGCCGGCTGTTGTCCTATTCAGCCCGGGCAGATCTCAATTAAATTCATCTGAATTGGTGCCATGAAAGAACGACAATTCAGTCCTCAGTGCTTTATTTAAAGGAGAATGGATTCCTCGAGGTGCTCACGGCTTCAGGGAATTTCTCCACCCAAATGTAATCATCCAGAAGCACATTTAATTCCCCGTACACAAGTGAATTAGGGCCGAGATGCGTACGCGCAAAGAGGAATATGATAATGGAGAAAGCGGAGGAACTGAGGATAATTTTTAATAAGGTGACTGTCTGAATAATTCGTTTAATAAACCGTTATCAGAACGTACCGTTCGACCCCATGAAATTGCAAGACAATTAGGGCTGCGGACCTTTTTTTTTTGGGGTCAATTTCATAAAGTATGCTGGTTCACAAATTAGTACAAAATGAAAAGGGCTTTTTGTCCCCCCAGTTAATAATTTTGACCCTGAAAAAGTTAAATAATCATCCAGCCACTGGTCCAAAGCACTCAAACCTCATAATTAAAGAGTAAACTGCATTGATTTTGTTTCTGTCTTTAGCGATTGTTGGCTTTAGTTGTACAGTATGAGCTTTGGTAAAAGTCAAGAGAGATTTTATGCCAGACTATTAAAAATAATTTAATTAAAAGAGTTTGGTCATGATGGGATCAAAGACTGCCTAAAATGAAAAATAAATAAATAAATAAATGTTAAGATGCCTGATTTATTTATTTATTTATTTATTTATTTTTCAGGTGGCAAATCGGTTTTAAGATATCAATGATCAGGGCTGAGTTTGTCATTAGTATTGTAGAGGCATTTAGGAAGTTCATCATTGTTTACTTCGGTGATTCTCGACTGGTTTTGCTTTAGGACCCATTTTTACATTTGGCCAAATGCAGAAGAAGCCAAAAAAGCCAAAGTGCATCATTTTGTCCAATGTTAAAATGTTTTTTTCCCCACTGTCCATCTTAAATTGCAGTCAAGATATTCATAACACTATTCCTCCAACAGAAACATCAGCTAAACGTGAACTAATTATGAGCAATATCATTTTTGTTTAAAAATGTTACGTTAATGTAAAAAACTTTTGATTTTGTTAATCATAATTGCGACATAACATTGAAATGACATTCATTTTGGGATTTTTTTTTAAAATTATGAGCAAATTATAAATTAGGTCATAGTTAAGGAATAGAATTATGATTTATGATGTCATGTCTAAGTTATGAAATAAAAAGTCTACATTTTGACTGTCATGTCATAATTTCCATTCAGGATGCAATCATTTCGGTGTATATTTATTTTGTTTATAATAATTTATAATAATGTAATAATTTATTTGTTATTTCGTTAACACTTTACAATAAGGTTCATTAATTAACATTAGTTAACTAAAATGAACTAACCATTTGTTACTGTATTTGTTAATCTTTAATAACGTTAGTTAGAAGAAAAGGTTCTATATAGAACCTTAAAAGGTTCTATCAGCGCTATGTATTTGGAACCGCTAAAAGGTTAAAAAAGGGTTCTATATAGAACCCTGGGGTTCCATACTTGGCCAATAGAACCTTTTACCAAAAAAAAATGGTTCTATATAGAACCATTCTGGAGTTCCATATATGAAGCGGCGGATGGAACCATTTCTGGTTCTAAATAGAACCATTTCTTCTAAGAGTGAGCTGTTTGTTGTTTGTTCATGTTAGTTCACAGTGCATTAACTAATGTTAACATGATTTTAATAATGTATTCGTGAATGCTGACATTAACATTAACAAAGATTACTAAATGCTGTATAAATGCATTAGTTCTTCCTAACTAGTTATGAACCTTTGGTAACCCTTTACTTGAAGGGGTGTTCATAAGACTAACATGACACCTTCATTACCATCACATGACATATGTTATGAATATGAAGAAGTTTTATGCATGTTTCGCTCAGTTATGACATTTTTAATGCAAAAATGACATTGTTTGAGATGTCTTTGACATCATAACCTGTCAGTGTCTTTGTTTTGGGTCGTGACCCACCAGTTAAGACCATGATGAATAATTAACAACGGTGAGTAAACTGAAACGACACATTGCAGTATATATCTCTTAGAGACGCTGTTGAACATCAGCATTACCTTTTCCTACAGATTTTCAAAGAGTTTGTCATTTCTTTAGTTCAAAAGCCCATCTGTGACGGTACAAAATGCCTCGCCAGATAATTAATCCGACAAGCTGTACGAGAACAGACACAGCCGATCAGTCAACATCTACAAATGAACTTACAGGAACTGTTGGTTTTTGAACAATCAAACATGTCTGTGCAAACATATGCGGCGGAACGCTATTAGACAGATCTGAAGGAGCACAAACATACGAGATTTTAACATACGGACAAAAACAATGTGCAATTACGCATCTCGGCTCCGAGTGAAAAGGGTGACAGGAACAGGAGCGCTGATGAAAACGCTCGTCTCGTCACAGGACTTCCCCAACACTCGGCCCTGTGTCTAATGGGAGAAACAGAGAAAACACAAGACGGGAGTTTAGGGTTCGGACGGCCGAGACAAATGACAGAGGTTAGGAGTTACCCGGAGCATCTTTCATTCCTAGAGCTCTCGCTGAAAGGAGAGATGAGAAAGAGAAGAAAATTGAAGGTATTGTTGGGCGCTCGCACTATGTATGCATTAGAGAGGAAAGCAATATGCACTTTTACATTTGATGAATGACTGCTGGGATATCTAATCCTCTTCCTCCATCACCTCTCTGAAAAAAAATAAATAAAAAAAGATTAGCGCGGGCTTATTTTAGAATTCAACTCCCTTAGTCAACATCTATTTTATCCACGCAAACGAGACGGGAATTAAAAGTACATTGGCTGAAATATCACACTATTGGATTTGTAATGAAATGATATTCATTCAGGTTTGGAAGACAGTGAGCTGGTCCAAAGATACAGAGAGTTTTATATTTAATGGCATGAAAAGGCCTCGATTTAATTCCTTTCCTCATAGAAAGCAGTGTAAAAACACGGGGAGCGATGCTGGCGAAGCTATTCTGAACCACAGCGTCCTCAAAATGAAGTTAATCTCCAGTTAATTTACTCCGGTCTTAGTTGTATGACAAGGTGCGAGCACAAAGTCACAAGAAAAATGGCAAGGTGGCACTTTTTATTACACCGCTACTGGAAAGTAATGCTATTTCTATTGGCAATAATGTCATGCTACTGAAAACTGTAGTTAAGTATCGTTGCAACCAATCAACTCCAACCTACATCTCTTAAAGGAGTAGTTCACTTTAAAAAAAAAAAACTTTTGCTGATAATTTACTCACCCCCATGTCATCCAAGATATCCATGTTTTTCTTTCTTCAGTCGAAAAGAAATTAAGGTTTTTGATGAAAACATTCCAGGATTTTTCTCCATATAATGGACTTCAATGGGAACCAAACGGTTCAAGGTCCAAAAGACAATTTCAGTGCAAACTACAAACCGTTTAAAGGGCTTTAAACGATTCCAGACGATGGATAAGGGTCTTATCGAGTGAAAAGATCGCTCATTTAATAAATAAATAACAAAGTTTAAGTTTTATAAACTCAAATAACTTTCTCAACTTGACCTGACCTTTACTTTCATGGCCTGGTTGAGTTAGTTAGTAGTGTATTAAACTGGCGGTTATGGTAAGGGGCGGGGCATTTCTCAAACACATACGAAGCGCTCTTCCAATCACAACACACTGATCCAGCCGACCAATCAGAGCACAGTGTGGTTTTCAGAAGGAGGGGCTTCATAGAGGCAGGAAGTAAACAGAGCGTTACTGACAGACTGGGAAGAGAGGAGCCGCAACAATGAGGAAAATAATGTGTTTTTGAACATTTCAAGCATGAAAATATTCTAGTAGAGGCCAAAAACAACATCTAGACTTTGATGGAGGGTATAATAGGTCCTCTTTGTCTTCAGATGTCTGACAACTTAGTTACTGGGTGAACTGCATGAAAACATGTCAAGGTCTTATCAGAACTGACAAGAGAGAGACAAAAAATACCTTTAAATATTTTTAAAAATATTGAAATGTGCATTAATATGATGCACACAGTATACATGTCCAAATATTCCAAATAAGAATATGCATAATACATTTCAAATTCATGGGGACAAAAACAAACTTAAAAAAAGAATTAAAATCAATGCATACATTTATCTATAAAAGTGTTATCGCTAATTAAAACTATTAAAAATAATTCTGTTAATTGAAATACAGCTGAAAAAAATTGAAACGTTGCCCAATAATTTTAAGTTAAAGCTGAAACTGAAATACAGCAATATAAAAATTTAAATAAAATGACAAAAGCACATCATAAAAAAATAAAATAAATGAAAAGCTAATTATATATATATATATATATATATATATATATATATATATATACATAAGGCACCATAGAGTTTTAGTCCATTCAATTATTGGTCTTTAGTGCACAGTATAAAGTATAGTGTTTTATGAGGCTACATTATCTATGCTAATGAGCGGTTGCTGGTGTACTCGAGCTACTTACAGTCGAAGCCTGGCATCATGGAGGGGTGAATCCGGAGCCAAGGATGTCTACATTACCCACTGACGTCTGATCCAGCGGCTCAATTCAGGATTACTGGAAAGAGGACAGTGAGGTCATGTGCAATTACTCAAATGAAGCTCTGCAAATGCACTACATTAAAGCCCCCTGGAAAATCCAATTACGTCAAAGCTTGAAGACTGTTAACAATTAAAGTGCCAAAAATTAGATGGGATTTGGGATAAAAAGGTTGCTAGTTTGACTTGGGATAAGTGTTAAAATATTACCATGCTTTTGAACATATTACAGAAAATAAATAAATAAATAATCATGTTTATCTAACAGCTTAATATTATACAATAGATTAGAAAGCAGAATGGATTACTAAAGAGGTTATATTTTTCTTGCTCTACAAGAAAAGGTTTTCAAGCTTGAATGTTCAAAAATACATTATTTCCCTCATATTCTCCATTGTTGCGGCTCCTCTCTTCCCAGTCTGTCAGTAACGCTCTGTTTACTTCCTGTTTCTATGAAGCCCCTCCTTCTGAAAAGCACACTGTGCTCTGATTGGTCGGCTGGATCAGTGTGTTGTGATTGGTCGAGCGCTTTGAGTGTGTTTGGGAAATGTCCCGCCCCACCAGTTTAACACGCTACTAACTAACTCAACCAGGCCCCGCCCCTTTATTCTGCATATAAATTATGTAAATGAGGAATATTGTGACGTGTTCGTTCCGTATAAAACTCAAGACTACAATAGAGGCGTTTCAGGAGTTCAGAAACACTGACTCTTTCAGCAACATTATATAGACTACTAAAGGATGTTGAACATGTCAAAAAAGCTTTAAATGTTTAATGGAGTACAAAGAGTTTGATCAAATCCAACCAATCACAACACAGGAGCATGCATATATAAACAGTCTTTTTTTGTTGTTGCACACTTAAATGGCAACAAGCTTCTGTCATCTAGTGTATATGCCTTCATTGAACTGTGATCAATATTGGTATAGCATATTGGTACCTTAATGGTACATATTAGCACCTAAAATGCACATATTAGCACCTAAATGTCCATATTAGCACCTAAAATGTACATATTAGCACCTAAAATGCACAAATTAGCACATAAATGTCCATATTAACACCTAAAATGTCCATATTAACACCTAAAATTCACATATTAACACCTAAATGTACATATTAGTACCTAAAATGGACAAAAGTCTACCTTTTGAAAAGGTACAGCCCCAGTGACAGCTTTTGTACCTTTTTTCTGAGAGTGTACAGTGGTGAATTATAACAGTTGCACGTTGACATGTTAATAAAGTAATATCTTACATTTGTCCTGTTTTGACGCAGTCTTGTGTTCCCTGCCGGGCGTAAGTGTGCAGTTTTGTGCAGTTATCAAGGGCTTGAAGTTTACGGCAGGTAATACGTTTCAGAGCAGCGGCTTCTCATGGGCCACATTAGCCAGACTCAGCTGACACAAATCAATACCAAGACTGATGCTTCACAAGTTTCATATTTTCATTTTAAGCAATCATTTATTAATTCGTGTTCATATAAAAGCCATTTTCTGTCCGAGGGTGAAGCTATAGATTGTGCTGGAGGTCAGGGATGTTTTTCAGAAGATGAAACTTCAACCTCAGGCCCGATGCTTGAATCTGAGAGACATTTTTAGTTGGTTTTAGACTTTTTTTGTGTGCACCAGACAAATTTAATTCTGGTCTTGTGCTCGGGTGTTGCTATGCAGTTGCCATGGTGTTCTGAGTGGTTGCTAGGTGTCTGAAGTGGAGAGTATGGAAGCCTATTTCTACCACAAAATAAAAAATATATCATGGTAAAATAATTATGAGATAAAAAGTACAAAATATGAGATACAAACTCTAAATGATGACATTCAGTCATAATTATCAGAAAAAAAGATCATTGTTAGAAAAATATATAATTATGACAAAAAATGTCAAAATTATGAGCTATGATCACTGCATGAGATTAAATTATTAGATAAAATGTTTAAACTGAGATAAGTCAAACCGATGAGGTCAAACATCAATTACTGTATGAGATTAAATTGTGACACAAAGAGAAAACTCAAAATTATGAGATAAATGTCAAAATTGATCATAATTGAGATAATAGTATGAGATAAAATTTAAAATTATGACAGAATATCATAATTACTATATGAGATAAGAGGAAATTATGACATACAAAAACATAAATAATGAGATACGATGTTGAAATTGAGATGCTAAGCCTGTTATAAGATAAAATTCACAATTTTGACTTAAAATGTCAAAATTATGAGGTCATCAATTTCTGTATGAGATATACAAAATTATAGCATGAAAATAATCATAATTATTGTATGAGAACTCAAAATTGAGTTATCGGGTTATAAAATGTCAAAATTGAGATAAAAAAGACACAACTATGAGATAAAAAGTGGAAATTATGACATACAAAATCATAATTACTGTATGAGATAATACAAAGTCATAACTATGATATAAAAAGTTACATTTTACTTGTAATAATTACGAATTTTGTCAAAGCCGACCTACGTCATATGTCATGTGGTGTAAATGGGCTTCTACACTCTATAAAATGCTGGGTTGTTTTAACCCAATTTTGGGACAAATATGGACAAACCCATCCATTGGGTGCGTTACATTTTTAAATTACATTTTGTAACCCAATGTTTGAATTCCTCCATGTTTGACCCAAAATTGGGTTAAAAAACAGCATTTTTTAGAATGTATAAAATCACTTCCCAGAACTATGAGCAACAGTAATAGCGAAGTTTGCTTAGCAACACCACTCTTAAAATGAAAGTGTTTCTTTAAACTGCAGCGATTACAGTAAAAAAAACCTTGATTTAATCACGAGGGCCAAGAAAAGGGAGTCTCGGTGAGCTTTGCCACGGAGGAACTTTCTAAACAATGAAAACGCAGTGTGTGATTGAGGACCGGACGGATAACAAAGGCAAACAAGAACGCCGGCCGCTCGTTCTGCTTTGTGAGATGACAATCAGCGGTGACACACAGCGACTGCGCTCAGCTTCCAGCACAGGACACTTTGTCATATCCACTCAAAATGAAATAAAACAGCATGACGGCGCAGTACAACAGTTTAACCACACAGAGAGACAAAAAGATAGTGGCTGTGAACACATTACGCTGCGTTAGAGACCGCGGCACGACATTTCTATCTACATCAGTTCTTTTCTTTGTTCAAGGAAAATATTTTTTTTGCTAAATTGGTAATAATTTTCTGTAGTTATTTTTTAAATGTGCATTTCAAAAGGAACAACCAACACAGAAATCTGTGATGTCTTTGAGTGTTTTTACTTACTTTTAAGCGCTCTAAAAAATGCTGGGTTGTTTGAACCCAAATAAATATGGACAAACCCAAATGTTGGGTTAAAAATGCAATTAAAAAAATTACAGTGAAAGTTGAAGTTGGGTTAAAATATTAAATTGCATTTTTAACCCAACATTTGGGTTTGTCCATATTTGACCCAAATTTGGGTTAAAACAACCCAGCATTTTTTAAAGTGTACATATTGACTTCCTCCAAGAAAGAAAATGAAATTGCTTAATATCTCACTCTCTAAAAAATGCTGGGTTATTTCAACCCAAATTTGGGTCAAATATGGACAAACCCAAATGTTGGGTTAAAAATGTTTAACCCAACTTTAACTTTCACTTTCAACTGTACATTTTTTTTATTGCATTTTTAACCCAACATTTGGGTTTGTCCATATTTGATCCAAATTTGGGTTGAAACAACCCAGCATTTTTTAGAGTGTAACATGAACAATTGACAAAGATGCACTGCTCATTGTTAGTTAGTAAATGCATTATAATATAATCTAATAGGATCTTATTGTGAAGTGCTACCGTGTTGCATTAATTTAATATTAAGTTTATTTCACATATATCACATATTTAAAAAATGCTGGGTTGTTTCAACCCAACTTTGGGTCAAATATGGACAAACCCAAATGTTGGGTTAAAAATGCAATAAAAAAAATTACAGTGAAAGTTGAAGTTGGGTTAAAATTTTAAATTACATTTTTAACCCAACATTTGGGTTTGTCCATATTTGACCCAAATTTGGGTTAAAACAACCCAGCATTGTTTAGAGTGTACACTACGTGGTGGTTTAAAAAGGCAATGTCGGTCAGATGGTTTCTTCCAGTCTAAGTGTGCATTTATTGACCAGAGTGAGGCTTATTCTGGTCAATAAATGCTTATTACGCTGCAGAGTGCATGAGTTTTGAACCAGTCTGGCAATGCAAGACTCTCCAATATTAGACATTTGTAATGCGACTACACACCGGACGGCATTCAGAGAGAATGTAAAAATAACATGCATTAGCGAGACGTAATCTAAAAGCCTTTGTGGTGTTCCACAGTGAGCAGTGTGTGTGTGAGGTCTCCGTCAGCAGTGGATCTGGACCTCGGCTTCTGAAGAGCACTTCTGTTTGTTTACTCCGAGGACTCAGATTGCTCGTGATGCTTGGTTAGATTTCCATCAGGAGCTCGCTGGAGGTCAGAGCCGAGGCCTGACCTTGGGTTCGCCGAGCAGTCGCTTTATACACACACGGAATTCAGTGTCGGCTGAGGATATCTGATCCTGGATCAGCAATCTTTATAATAGCACATACAGACTAAAACACCATCTCAGATCGTTTGGGATTGTATTTACATCAATGCTGTTTAGTATTGATTATGCAATCTGATAATAAACTCGGTGCTCACGTTCTGACATATATTATGCAGCATCCTTACCCGAGTAAAACTAAAGGTCCCAGGATACCGTATGATACTGCACGCTAAAAATGCTGGGTTGTTTTAACCCAACTTTGGGTAAAATATGGAAAAACCCAAACGTTGGGTTAAAAATGTAATTAAAAAATTTAACCCAATGGCTGGGTTTGTCTATATTTGACCCAAAGTTGAAAGCATTTTTTAGAGTGTGCATTTATATAAAGCGTTCATAGGCAAATTTGCTTTACACTCTAAAAAATGCTGGGTTGTTTGAACCCAAATTTGGGTCAAATATGGAAAAACCCAAATGTTGGGTTAAAAATCCAATTAAAAAAATTACAGTGAAAGTTGAAGTTGGGTTCAAATTTTAAATTACATTTTTAACCCAACATTTGGGTTTGTCCATATTTGACCCAAATTTGGGTTGAAATAACCCAGCATTTTTTTAGAGTGTATGTTTAGGTCTATGCTTTTATTCCCCCGGTTTATTTTATTTCTGTATTGCTTTTATTTCCAGGCAAACATAAATGTCAGGCAACACGATTCCTGGCTGCATGTCGATATCCATGATCACTGGATCTAAGTTGTAAGGAACACTATATTGAGTCCAACATTTAGTTTAAATTGATAAAATTGTTCGTTTTAGTCGGTAATTTTGGCAGTTTCCCCTATTAAATAAAGTTACGCGGCAGGTCTTTTGCCACTCAGTCAGGCTGAGGAGTGTTGATCCGGCGGGAAAGTGACGTCAGTGCATTCCCTCTATACTGGGATCTGGAAGGCACTGGATTAACAAAACACCCAAGACTTTTGATTTGGTCATTTTCTGAGCTGCTTCTCTTCCTCGCAGCAGATTAATAGTCACTCCAGTCCTCGTTTGGTTATTTGGGATTTGTTTGCTGGTATGAATGGTGGGGGGTGGGGTGGTTAGTTTTTGATTTTGCTATGGCAAAGACATTGGATCTCGCCCTGGATGAAAAATGAAACTTTATGCTTTGATGATAAAGCTTTCCAATACTCAGAGCAAACGGTTGTCGGGAAAAAGCCATGACTGTTCCTGGCGGAAGACATCAGTGAGGATGTCACCTGACTTCTCGCCCGTGTTTGGCACAAAATCCCTTTGAGGCTGACTAGCGGGGACCCGGCTGACACACGGGTAAGATGAGACAAGACCGTATCCCGAAGAACGAGGATTAACAAGAACGACAGATCTTTTGTTACACTGTCCATGACTGATGCTGGTGACAGTCAAAGATTTCTTTATGACTTCTCAGTCCGGGAAAGATTAAAGGCAGGAATTACTCTGTATTAACTCTAAACAAACTCTACCATGATCATTTATAAAATATATATAAAAGTGTAAATATTTTAATAATATTTAATATGAATAATATTTTATGAATTAACAAGTTAATTATCTCAGAATTACAAGATCATTTTTCATGGAAGAATTTTTTTTGCTTTTTTTAATTAAAAAGTTAATTATCTCAGAATTACGAGAATTTTTCATGGAAAAAGTTTTTGCTCTGTTTTTCTGAATTAATGAGTTTATTATCTCTGAATTATGAGAATTTTTCATGTAAAAAAGTTTTTGCTTTGTTTTTCTGAATTAACAAGTTAATTATCTCAGAATTACAAGATAATTTTTCATGGAAAAAAGTTTTTGCTCTTTTTTTCTGAATTAATGAGTTTATTATCTCAGAATTACAAGATAATTTTTCATGGAAAAAAGCTTTTGCTCTGTTTTTTCTGAATTAATGAGTTTATCATCTCAGAATTATGAGAATTTTTCATGGAAAAAAGCTTTTGCTTTGTTTTTCTGAATTAACGAGTTTATTATGAAATATGTTAATTAGTTTTCAATGAAAAATTCTCTCGTAATTCTCGTTTTCAATGAAAAATGGTCTCGTAATGTTTTAATATCAAAGTTTTAAGGGATCAAATGATTGACTGGGGGGAAAAATATTTTCATGATTTGTAATCACAACATTTTTTTTTTTTGTCAAATCAACTTAAATAATTTATGTACTTCGGATAACATAATATTTTGAGTTTCTGATGATAAAATCAATCTCCATTGTATTAACTCATTTTTTCCATTTAAATGTGCATAAAATTTTAAGCCAACCAGGTTACGTCACTTAATTTTTGTAAGTTAAACCAACAATATTTTTTTACAGTGTATGGTAGGCTTTGCTGAAGTTCAAAACACTTATGAAGGAGTTATAAAAGAGACTCCCTTCACTAAAGATCTCATACTATGTTCACTAAATTATACTAACATTTGGCAGCAAAATGTTCTGCTTGGAAAGTGTCTGCAATATGTGTTGGCGATACTGATAATCTGCAAATATTTCTTTGAGGTGTTTCATCTTTACTCTGTGTGGGTCTAAATCCTCATTGTTTACCTCCACAGTTCAATGGACTGGTTTAAATGTGATTTTCCCCCTGATTTTCCCCCTGGCTTACAGTTTTATCTCATAGAGAGGCAAACAGCGAACCTACCGCATCAGATCTACTTTCCGCAAGTCGCTTCGCAAACAGGCCCGGGCTCACAGCAGGGACACAAATCCTCCATAATCCAAATTAGCCCCTCCAAGTCAAATAAAACCGTCTGTCACGCACCGTCTCGCTCGCCGTGTCTTCTCTTTACGGCTGCCGCAGATGGCACTGGGAGGATGGACCTGAAAAGAGCAATATATTACACACAGAAAGCAAAATTACTGACTTTGTTTGCTCGATATACATACAGCCACATAAATCTGAATCTATATTGATTTATTTTATCTGCTACTAAATTAGGTTATGGTAGTGTTAACTAAATAATACTTTGTGCAAACATGAGAATTAAGTCTATTCCTTCCTTCTAAGCTTACAAATTTCCTAACATTCCCATTAATTCTGAAAACTTTTTTTCTATTTTTTTTCCCTGAATGTTCTTTAACCATTTAAAACATCGTTTTGTTTGGGATATACGAATAGAATGGATATAGAATGTTCTGTGAAACAAGTAGTAACAATTAAAGTGTTTTGAGAACATCACTAGACCATTAGGCATTTTACAGAAATATCAATCTAAGTTAATTTAGGATTTTTCACAAATTCGTATTACTGAAGCAAATCTTAACTTGATTAATTTTTGATATGTTTTAGCTTACCTCAAGGGCATCTGAGATGTAGGTGTCTTTGTTTCCACAGTATTTTCAATTTTGATATTTTTAGGTCAAACCGTTCTTGTCTGTCAGTCATATAATGGAGGTCTATGGTCACCACCTCAAAGAGCATGCGCAGAGAAGTCCAAATTAAACATGATTTAATGACTCGTGAATGTAAGTACACATTGATGGCCTAAGACATGAAACGAGCGGTTTGTGTGAGAAAACGAACAGTATTTATATCGTTTTTACCTCTTGTAACCACAGCCACGTCGGGATCTGAGGGCGCGGGCGCTTCGGTCTGCTCAAGCGCCGTAAGTGATCACTCGCACGGTTGCGAAAAAAATTAAACGTTGTCTATTGATATATCGAAATCGTCTTCCACTGCGATTTCCTGTATATCTAAATATGTTTAGATCTTCATAGTGAAGGGTAACGCTTCTGAAATATGTGTAAACAATGAGTGACGTACACACGCGAGAGATCGCTTTCAACGTTTCTATTTAAAAACGATATAAATACCGTTCGTTTTCTCACTCAAACCGCTCGTTTCGTGTCTTAGGCCATCAATGTGTACTTACATTTACGAGTCATTAAATCATGTTTAATTTGGACTTCTCTGTGCATGCTCTTTGAGGTGGTGACCATAGACCTCCATTATATGACTGACCTAAAAATATCAAAATTGAAAGACAAGTGAGCTAAAACATACCAAAAATTGATTTCAAAGTGAACTGTCCCTTTAAAATTGCGAAGTGAAAATACGCCCAATGGAAACATAAATTTCGCAAAAATTTCCAGCGTTTTTGCGCTCGCATGAGGCGGTTTTTCAGGCAATTCGAAAAAAAACAACAAATATTTTGCAAAACTGCAATGGACGTAGATGAAGCGATGTGACAGAATACATATTAAATTCATAAAAGACAAAAGAACTACAGGAATACTGGATTCCAAACCTCAAAGAAATGCCACAATATGAGGGAGAAACACCCAGAAACAGCTCATATGTGCCGCTCTGAAGTATAAGGGTATTTCCTTGCCATTAATGATTGGATAACACATACAGTACGTCTCCTTCCATTAATGATAATGAGCTGGAATGTACATAAACCTACCAACGTCCGTTGCCATGATTTTTGGCAAGGCAATGAAGTTTAAGTCAAATAACATAACAGCGTCATTTCACAATCGTTTTTTTTTTTTTGAGATTTAGAAAAAATCGTAATGGAAGAGCGCCTACTGATAAATGTGATGCCATTCTCAGACAGGGATATTGTAATGTGATTTTTACGGCTGGCTTTTAAATAATTTTGAAGTTAGGACACCATAGACAAGACTGAGTTAGGATGCTTCTGTAACCCTTTTCCTATATTAGATAATGCACTTAAGAAATGTTATTCTAGCTGGGTTTCTGTCCTTATCAAATGTCATCAGTGGTAAATTCAGTGCAAGTGAAATGACACATTGAGGGTTAACGTGGTGTTAATTAGGTTGAACACTATTAATTTACTTCAGTCAAAGTCATTCTATATGCTCTGTGACTGTGATCATTCATTTTTATACAGTTCATCTAGAGCAATCTTAAAGCTTTTAATCGTGAATGCATATGGCCTTCACCAGAGACAGACGGTAGAGGAGTGAAATTAATCATAAAGCAGCTTATCTACCAAGAGAAAATCATAAGTCTGAGAAAAGAAAGCATCTCTCATTAGAAGAGGGCGATTTACGCTCTGAAGTTTAATAATTGATGCTGTAGGGGATTGTTCAAATCACTAACACTAAGCAAAAATAAGTTATACCTGAATTAGCAAACATCAGGAATGATAAATAAAAAGATTCCTCAGTAAACGATCATTTGTAAATGTCAAAAAGCATCGCTTAAGAGCCTCATTACCTTGAAAATGGCAAAAACATCAATTTCACTTGTGCTTTATCCACAATAGCTCATGTGTTGCTCTAAACAGTCTGCAACTAGTGACCCGAGTAAAGAGATGTGATTTCAAGCCCTGATGTTCACACATCTCGTGTCAGCATTTTGAGTTTGTGAATTCACACTGCAAGCTGAGCTTCAGCACGTTCACTTTCACACTGAAATCAGCAGAAAGTTTGGGGAAAATGGTAAATGCTGTTCCTGTTGGGAATTAATTAAGTGGTGAAAAGTGACATGAGGTTAAATATCAGAGTTGGGAAATTATCTTTCTTTGCAATAATGAAATTAAGGTTTTTGATGAAAACATTCCAGGATTTTTCTCCATATAATGGACTTCAATGGGAACCAAACGGTTCAAGGTCCAAATGACAGTTTCAGTGCAGCTTCAAAGTGCTTTAAACGACACCAGACGATGAATATGGGTCTTATCAAGCGAAACGATCGCTCATTTAAAAAATAAAGAGCAAAGTTTAAGATTTATAAGCTCAAATGCTCGCCTTGCTCTGTTCTGTGATGCACGTTCATGACTCTCCTGTTCGAACTCGTTCATCAAAATGAACAAATCTTTTTCAGAGTCAACTCGTTCATTTCGTTCATTGAATGAATCAAATGACTCGAACAAAACTCGTTCGTTTTGATGAACGAGTTCAAACAGGAGAGTCACAGAACAGAGCAAGGCGAGCATTTGAGCTTATAAAACTTAAAATTTGTTATTTATTTATTAAATGAGCGATCGTTTCGCTTGATAAGACCCTCATCGTCTGGAATCGTTTAAAGCCCTTTGAACAAGTTTGCAGTTTGCACTGAAACTGTCTTTTGGACCCTGAACTGTTTGGTTCCCATTGAAGTCCATTATATGGAGAAAAATCCTGGAATGTTTTCATCAAAAACCTTAATTTCTTTTCGACTGAAGAATGAAAGACGTGGACATCTTGGATGACACGGGGTTGAGTAAATTATCAGCAAAAGTTTTTTTTAAAAAAGTGAACTACTTTTGAGCAAAAAGCAAAAGAAGCTCATTGTTTAAGTTGCGATTCCCAAAGAAACTCAATTATAATGCATCCAAACATCTGTATTTTCAATTGCATTGCTGTACTATTGAATTTTCTAACATGGCATTTTGCAATGAGACAGCAAGTTTTGTGGGCCAAACAAACAGCACAAACATCTTTGTGTTGTCAAAAGCACACGTAGACTTACTTTTGCTGTCACTGGGGATCCTCGGCTGCCCTACATTCGGCTTTGTTGACATTTCTGAACATTTCATGTATGGTCCGACTCCTGTTGTGAGCGTCTCTCACATAAATAGTTCAAACCATTCCCCATCCGAGTCAAACCCCTCAGCGTCACATATCTCGAGCAAAGCTATCCGTCTGGACCTTCCCATGTCACTTTCAATGAAAGTCTCCATCTTCTATGGTCGTAAATGCAGGTTGTGTGCAGCGTCTGCCTCGAGCAACACTTCCCCGGCGTCTGCTGGACCATTCTTGCTGGTTATATAGTCACTTTTGGAAATAAGGGTTGCATACGTCCTTTAGGACAGAGAAAAATCATAAATGAGATTCCTAATGGTTTCTTCTAGACAGAAATAAGCTTAAAAGACTTGTTTACACTAACACTCCTTTAAGACTATCAAAAGGCTGTATTTATAAATGAAATAAGATCAAATGGTTTTATATGATTTTATCATTTACAAATGAGATTTTAAATTGTTTCTCCTTTAACAGCGCAAATTGAGACATTTCTGCTTTTTAATTAAATCTGAGCAATAAATCTTTGTTGCCTGTCCATCAACAAATTCAAAACAATGTAAATTCTTCTAAACATGGTTTTAGCATTTTATAGCTCTGTACACTCAACCGTTTACTTAATCTGTATGATTATTTCTCATAAGAAACTTGAGACAAAGGTGATCATCATTAAAACAAATGAATCCCAAATCCCAAATGACAAAACAAAGCGTCCATCAAAATAGCACCATATGATAGTTCTTTAATATCTATTGATAATGTGTTTCTCATGAAGCGTACAGCAGAAAATCGGATGGAGCAAGCGGCACAGGAATGATTTTGATGGATGACTTTTAATTTAACAGGAAAGGTCACGAGCCACACAATCCGACATTGAAGAATCAATGCTCATTACATGTATAAGTTAAATTATTAGTTAAATGTCTTGTAAAGTCTCATGTGGGACTTTTTTTCCACATGCATCTCAACCTTAAAGGAGTAGTTCACTTTTCAAAAAACTTTTGCTGATAATTTGTCATAATTTTGCCCCCATGTCATCCAAGATGTCCATGTCTTTCTTTCTTCAGTCGAAAAAGAATTTTTTGATTATAAAACATTCCAGGATTTTTCTCCATATAATGGACTTCAATGGGAACCAAACGGTTCAAGGTCCAGTGCAAACTGTTCAAAGGGCTTTAAACGATTCAAGACGATGAATAAGGGTCTTATCTAGTGAAAAGATCACTCAAGTCGACCAAGTTTTATAAGCTCAAATGCTCGTCTTGCTCTGTTCTGTGAATTAGTATGATTTTTGCTAAATCGTACATATTTTGTGAATTGGCCAATTCGTATAAATTCGTACGAATGACCTACCCCTGACCTAAACATACCCATCACGCGTTCTATTATAGCCAACGAATCGACTCGGACCTCGGATTTGACGTCACGTCCACACTCAAGCGTTCTATTATGTTTTGCGTGTCCGAGTCGGAGAAAGCTGTTGTCATGGTAGCACTGGCCGAGTACCAGGCACTTACATTTAAAAAAAAATATTATGACTACACCTTATCAAAACGCAGCCATTTGAACTTGAAAATGTTCACTTTATTTAATGTTTTTCATGTTAATCTTCTGTTAGCAACGTTAGTAATTGCACTCACAACAACCGATTCCCATACCCACAGGGGGCGCAGTAATACGAGTGATTATAATCGCCATTTAAAATACCGAAGCGGTTCAAAAACAATGAAAACAATTCATTCTTACAAGTCACAGGGCGCAGCCATCTTGAATTCCGAAACGGAATTCTTGCTCGGTGTCCTCACGGTTGTCCGACGTCCCAGAGTAGAAATCCGTTGCTAGGCAACGTCTGTCGTCCGAATCGGATCTCCGAGGCGGATGAATAATAGAACGCACCGTTAGACAAATCGTACGAATTTGAACAAGTGAGGTCGTATGAATTAGCACGAATTAGCCACTTTTTAATCACTCGTGCGAATTGGTCGTGAGATAACGATATAAAGCGAATTAAGATATGGCGTTTTAAAGGTTTTCCAATATGCTTTTTTTCCATATTCAATGTTCTTTACTGTGAAATGTTGCTGTTTGAGTATGAAAAAGCTCTGCAAAGCTACAATTCTCTATATTAATGTTTCTGAACTCCTGAAACGCCTCTATTGTAGTCTTGAGTTTTATCCGGGAACGAACACGTCACAATTTTCCTCATTTAAATATTTAACACGCAGAATAAAGGGGCGGGGCCTGGTTGAGTTAGTTAGTAGTGTGTTAAACTGGTGGTTATTGAACACGCTCAAAGCTCTTGACCAATCACAACACACTGATCCAGCCGACCAATCAGAGCACAGTGTGCTTTTCAGAAGAAGACAGGAAGTAAACAGAGCGTTACTGACAGACTGGGAAGAGAGGAGCCGCAAGAAACCGAAGGAAAACAACGTCAAGACTTTGAAAGTGAAAATAAGAAATGCATGGCGATGCTCTGAGTTCAAATTTATGCAAATGTGCTCATATTGCCAGAAGTATAAAGTCACGTACTTGCACTAACTATTGATCCTGTGATATTCCTAACGTGGATGATTTAGTTTCAAATATCTCGTCCTAAATGCGTTTGCAAGGCATGTATATCCCTGCACATCGTCCTCTTTGAAAAGGTTTGCCAGTCCTCCGGAAGGTTCGAAACATCAACGTGCCTGAGGGATGCAAAAAGCACACGAGCTTCCCAGAAAATAAAAGATTATAGGACAAGACAACACAGTCAAAAAGAAAGAGTTTCTCCACAGGACAGGATTGGATATCTGGGACAGGCTGCCCCAGAACAGGCACAACAAACGTCAAGTTGTGTTTGTTTGAGGCACAAAAACAGCATCAACTAGCTTTGTTGACTATCGCTGGGAATTCTGCCAGCTTTCCGAGACAACCTGATGCTCATCTGGACAGGATAAAAGGAAGAGAGACAGTGGCGGAAAAAGCAAACTCGCTGGCCCGCGTCGTGCTTTTCCATGACCCACAAACCAACTCCACATCGTCGTACGACTCTTTCAGAGCTTTGTCCGTTCCTCATGCGGAGACCGCGTGAGTCAGGCCACACACTCCTGAAGATAAGCGCTCTCAACCGTCTCGCCGCCTGCCAGGGGAGATTACGCATGCCACAGTTAGCAGCGTGTTTATCACGGTTTCCAGAGAGCTTCAAAACTCAATCATCCCCCTTCGCGACGTCTGTCAGAACGCAACGCTCACCTGTCAACCTCCGTCATAATGACTCGGTGCTGGGAAGCACATAAAAGCACGGGAATTGAATGAAGACCGCCTCGGAAGCAGATCCGCGGAGATGCGTCCCACTATCGCAGATATACGACCTGTCGTTCGTATTGTGACTACGCCGTTTTCCCATTCAGGGTGGGGAAATCAGTGTGTTGTCACTACATTGATTCATATTGCATGCAATAATAGACTCCTGACAACAAGCCAACGTGTTCAGGGAGAAATGACATGCTGGGTCAAGCAGGCCCCATTTTCCATCCGCTTGAACGCCGGTATGAATCACTGGATTTGAATGGCACTCTTCCAGCTAGACACTGCAGCGCATGTATGGCTTGTCTGCGACGGCACACGCCGGATGATGCAACCGCAGTCAATGCAGTGATGTCTTCACCACGCTCCGACTGTCCGGTGGGAAGGTTATGCAATCAGCTGGACTCATATTAACAGCTGGAAGACAGAAGACCAAGGAGATTATGAGGGAAAGGAAATGTTTGTGTGCTGCATGACTGACTACTGATGTAACTAACAGGAAACTGAACAATTTTAAATAAGAAGTCTAATAATTGGTAATAATTTTTTTCTTACAAATTAATAGGTTTTCTACAACTAAAAAACAAACAGACAGACAGATAGATAGAACGTCGGATAGATGGAGATGGATGGATGGATAGATGGATGGATAGATAGATGGACAGATGGATAGATAAATAGATGGATAGATAGATGGACAGATGGATGTATAGATGGACAGATGGATGTATAGATGGATAGATGGATGGATAGATGGATAGATGGATAGATGGATGGATAGATGGATAGATAAATAGATGGATAGATAGGTGGACAGATGGATGTATAGATGGACAGATGGATAGATGTATAGATGGATGGACGGATGGATGGATGGACGAACGGATGGATAGATGGATGGATGGATGGATGGATGGATGGATGGATGGATAAATAGATGGACAGATGGATAGATAGAGATAGACAGACAGATGGACGGACAGATAGATGAACGGATGGATAGATAGATGGATGGTAGATGGATGGACAGATGGATAGATCGACATATGGATAGATAGATAGATAGATAGATAGATAGATAGATAGATAGATAGATAGACATATGAATAGATAGATAGATCGACATATGAATAGATAGATAGATAGATAGATAGATAGATAGATAGATAGATAGATAGATAGATAGATTTATCTTTAGTGTTCTATTCATTATAGTCAGAGGTAAATCAGATTAACTCAGGCTTCATTGTTCATTATTAGTTTGACCCAGACACAGTTCAGTTCATTCAATGTGACTCTTTCTGTGTACTGAGGTAAAGTTAAAGATGCTAATGCTGTTTGACTGCTCATAAAATATGTATGATATTGTGTTATCATATTTTTGTGACGCTTATGCGACAGTGGGTGTGAATACAATGCATACATTTACATGATTTACATTTTCTTTGAGAAAATCTCATTAATTTGAATCTATCAGAATTTTAGAAGCCGGTTTGGGATTTTGTTCCTCGGCAAAAAACAATCTGAATAGAGATGAGCGAATAAAATCAATGTGGATCACTTACACCATGGTGACAAAAGATGCCACAGAGCTAAATCTTAATTAGCCGAAATAATGAGGCCAATGCAGAATCCAATCCAATTAAAAGAGAAAAGTCTCTAGAAGCGACTCGTCTCAGAGGAACGATAAACACAGCGGAACAACACCACGCTCCTCAGAGAAAAGAAAACTAACAACGCACGAGGACTTCAGCATCTCTGTCTATATTTCCGATAATGCTTAAACACACAGCCAATTAAAAGGACAAAACACTTGAACCAAATCAGCGAAGGCGAGAGAACATGAGGATGATGATGCCAACTAGCCGAGGCTGATCCTTCAAACGCTCCACATTAACCAACGATGCCAAGGCACCGTATCTCATCCTCATGAGGGGAATAAACCGCTTAAACTGGCCCACAGTGGTTAAACTGGTCAGCTTAATGGGTTTTGATGGTTTTAGGTACTTCAGTCATTTACTTTTGCAGGGTCAAGTGTGCAACTGGAAAACAACTGTTAAATTTACTTAAAAAAAGAGTTTTCCTCTTAAAAATACAGTAGCAACAATTTAGGGTTTACAGATTTTTAACCGTATATTATTTTACAGCAATAAACCGTATTTCAGTATCTGATATAATCTTAATTTACTGACCTGTTGAAGTATTAATACAGTATCTGTTTGTTCCATTGCAATACACTGTCAGCCAATAATCACAGCAGTAATGAGTCACATGATCAATCAAAGCTCATCATAATCAGCTCTTCCATAAACAAGTTAATACTACTATATAGAAGCTGCACAGTGTCATTCAACATCAAGCACCATCATGGTAATTTGTTGAAATAAAAAAAATGCAATAAACATTAATTTAACAACATTAAATTTAACACAAAACCCTAATATACATAACTGATTATGAAAAGAAAATAATGCATTAAAAAATATATATTAAATGTGGGAATGTGTGGGAATGTGTGGGAATGTCAGTTTATATTTTCACTGTAAATTATACAATGACTTCCAAAAACTGTACATTTAACGCTATTTTACAGTAAAATTACATTAAATGTACTATACAATATATATATATATATACTGTATATAATCACAGTTATTTACCGTAAAACTGTATAAATTTTAAGGTCTTTTACCGTTAAAAATCATGATCATATATATATATATATATATTAATTGTATAGCCTTCAATGACTTTTGTTCATATATTTAAATGACTCATGCGATTACACACTGAAGTTCATAAACTCTGTCCAAAGACTTGCAAGCTCCCTATAGGAGCATTTTAATTCAGCATGGAGTGGTGTTTAGTCAAAATGGAAAAATGCAATAGTCTTATTCAATTTGTGTAAAAAATTTTTACTAAAAAATGTTTTGTTGGACTGATTAAAATAAGTCAAGTAAATGTGATAAAAAACATTGTGCATAATACAGCACCTAGTGTTAATTTGCACAATTTGAAATGGTAAATTTTGTATAGGTTTTAATTAAAAACATACTTAGATTTATAAATGCTGTAAAAGTATTTTTTAAGTTAAAAAGTAAGATAAACGTAAGTTCATGAAACCGACTGCATTAACTAATGTTATTAATGTTACAATTTTTTGGCTTATTGTAACATGCAAAAATAATATAGTGAGAGAATATAAAATAACATATGATATACAATAAGAAAAGTCTCATATTAGTTCTGGTTCAACAATCTCTTGCAATGGAAAGCAGAGCTGCTTGTTTTTAATTATAGATACACGTTTCTCTAAAGTTCATAAAGTGAGCTGCATATACTGTATTAGGGAAGTTGCATGTTCAAAAGACAAGCTCAGTGAAAGAAAGAAAAAAGGAAAATTCAAAGCAAGAGCAATAAAAATGATTAAATTCAACCAAAAATGGGCTTATAAAAGTGCTAAAGTTCAATGCAAATCACATGTTAAACTCAAACTAACTGGCAAATGGAAAATGACATTGCTTCTACAGTAACGTACAGTGCAAATATGGATTGTCCAGGAACCGTGTAATAAGACGGTGTTGACGTGCTGTTGTACTGCCAGGAAAAACGTGACAACATACGAAACGGCACAAATCTGTTGTGTCTGATCCTTTCTGTTCTCTTTCACAGGTTTTTGCACTCTTAACGTTGCAATCTGGGGTTAAATAAGACGTGACCATAAATAGAGGATGAAACGTTTAATTCTCACAGACACGGCTGTAAAAGTTCACACTTGGAAGAACTAGCGAATGAAACAGCTGTCTTGTAACACACAACAGCTGTTAAAACATTGTGTCTGCAGATAAAGCACACATTTATGAAGTGAATATCTCACCTTGAATGAGAGGTGAGACTTGATTGATTTATCATGATCAAGACAGATTCAAATAAGCCTATTTTAATTGTTTGTGTATTGTTCAGATGTTTCCACTTCATAGCTCATAGTTGTTTCTCATACTGTATTAGGAGAAATATAAATAAATATGCATGGGAAAATCTACTCTTTGGAGTATATTTTCCCATGCATTTGATGACGTTTGATGATGAATGACATTTGATTGCAGGCGTTTGAAACAGACACATATGAGATTCCTGGGGTCTTTTTCCTCAGATTTCAGAAAACATCTTAATTTTCTCTCCTTGCAGTGTAGAAGACACAACTGAGACATTAAGGCAACCTGTCACTCACACTAGATCCACCAATAGCAAGCCACAACCATTCAATCAATTCCCTACGTACAAAATGAAGCCCCGCCCACATATGTTCTTGTTCCAGAAGTCGTTTCACTCAAATATACGTCACAATAGCGAAGAAAAGACTTCAGATTCATGCCAACTTCAACAAAATACTTTGAATATTAGTTTTAATCTTGGTTTACGATACACTCTAAAAAATGCTGGGTTATTTCAACCCAAATTTGGGTCAAATATGGACAAACCCAAATGTTGGGTTCAAAATGCAATTTTTGAAAGTGAAAGTTGAAGTTGGGTTAAACTTTTTAATTACATTTTTAACCCAACATTTGGGTTTGTCCATAATTGACCAAAATTTGGGTTAAAACAACCCAGCATTGTTAAGAACATTGTCATTTCAAATTTTAACCCAACTTCAACTTTCACTTTCAACTGTACATTTTTTTAATTGCATTTTTAACCCAAACATTTGGGTTTGTCCAATTGACCTAAATTTGGGTTAAAACAACCCAGCATTGTTAAGAATATTGTCATTTCAAATTTTAACCCAACTTCAACTTTCACCTTCAACTGTACATTTTTTAAATTGCATTTTTAACCCAACATTTGGGTTTGTCCATATTTGACCCAAAGTTGGGTTAAAACAACCCAGCATTGTTAAGAACATTGTCATTTCAAAATTTAACCCAACTTCAACTTTCACTTTCAACTGTACATTTTTTAATTGCATTTTTAACCCAAAGTTGGGTTAAAACAACCCAGCATTGTTAAGAACATTGTCATTTCAAATTTTAACCCAACTTCAACTTTCACTTTCATCTGTACATTTTTTTAATTGCATTTTTAACCCAACATTTGGTTTTGTCCATATTTGACCCAAAGTTGGGTTAAAACAACCCAGCATTGTTAAGAACATTGTCATTTCAAATTTTAACCCAACTTCAACTTTCACTTTCAACTGTAATTTTTTTTAATTGCATTTTTAACCCAACATTTGGGTTTGTCCAATTGACCTAAATTTGGGTTAAAACAACCCAGCATTTTTTAGAGTTTACACTCTAAAAAATGCTGGGTTGTTTTAACCCAAGTGTGGGTCAAATATGGACAAACTGAGACATTGGGTTAGAAATGCAATTTAAAAATGTAACCCAATGGCTGGGTTTGTCCATATTTGACCCAAATTTGGGTTAAAACAACCCAGCATTTTTTAGAGCGTAATGACCCTGCAAATGAGTCCAGTGATGAAGAATGAGGGCATTGAAGTCTGTGTTGACTTTCTATATGTAATATACTCACGTCTTGACGTCGGGGAATATTATGTGCGGATCACTTTGACTGCTCAGGTTTGTCCTTGGCTACCTGAAGGCTTCTCAGAACGCGGAGCTAAAATTAACACCACCCATAAAGGCAATGGTCTGTAAACACACAAGCAAACAAAGGTCAGATAAATTGGAGATCAGGACCGGCAGTGTTGCCTAGTGGTGCGTGTGAAGGAGCTCAGGTTATTCTGGGATACGGGAGGCCATATGTTGGACACTGGGAATACTAGAACTCACCAGCCCTCATGTCGCTGTTAGCAATGGAATATTTGGGCCCTATTTTAACAATTTTAACGACTGAAACGCAAGTATCAACCGTGAAGAACACGTAACTTTGTGGGATAAGTAACCGGCGGGATAAATTACTGGGAATGACTGAGATTTCACGTAGTGTAATTGCCGTGTGTTGGATCTCACAGCGATTCGTATGCTTTTATGAGGTGTCTAAATCGTACGACCGCACTCGTACAAATTCGCATTTGAATTATTGTAAAATATGTATGAAAAATGTGTGAAATGTCATGAGATCAGACATAAAACAATAGTGGGTTTAACATCAAAATGTATCTGATGTCAAAAAGTATGTTTTTATAATGTAACCTTCTCCACCTTGGTCTGTTTAAGGATAATTCGTGCAATTTTATAGTATTTATTTGAAAGAATTAAAACTCATGATTCATGTCTATCCTTGTATTATTCAGCTGGTTGAGATTGATATGGGATTTTGAAAGTAATTAGTAATTAAAAGTAATTAAATACTTTTTAGAGAGAGTAATTAGTACAGTAATCTAATTACACTGTTAGTAAGTAGTAATTAATTATTTTTTAGAGTAACTTACCCAACACTGCCGAGAAGGAAATGAATAGTTGAATAAAGTCGTTATTTTTGTTTGTTTTTTTTGCGCACAAAAAGTATTCTCGTCGCTTGATAAACTTAAGATTGAGTCAATGTAGTCACTCATTATTTTAACGATGTCTTTAATAACTTTCTGGATCGGCAAGTTTCAATTACCATGGAAGCCTATGGAGGAGTGATCCAGCTCTCAGATTTAATCAGAAATATCTTCATTTGTGTTCAGAAGATGGACGGAAGTCTTACAGGGTTGAACAACATGAGGGAAAGAGTTTACATTAATGTTAAAAAATGTAACCTTTTAGTAAAGTGTTAGAAAAAATAAAAGAAAAAGAAATAACGATTAAATAATATTCTGGGATAGAGTATTGTTCTGAATTTGAATTTGAAATCTTTATTTCGTACATAAAAAGAAAGTATATAAAATAAAACAATGTTTAAAAAAAAAACGTAGGAAAAATCAAAACAAATGAGCCGCAAAAAATATATATGTATAATTCTTTGCTGTTGACATGTGCGAAAAGGAGTAGGAAGAAGTAAAACTTATATTCTCCTACCCCTTAAATTCTTACAGTCTTACATTTACAATTTTATATTATTATTATCATGTTGTTCAATATATCCATACACCTATACAGATATATACAAGCAGCAAAACATAAATAATAATAATAATAATAATAATAAATAAAATAAAAAGTACAACTAAAAATGACAGAGCAAACAAACAAAGAAAAACAACATAAACATAAACAACATAAACCCTATTTCTGTTAAATAGGGCCTTTACTGTACATTTACATGTTGTAGGTGTAGTAATTCAAACAATGTGTTTGTAGATATGCAGACATTGGAGATATATTTAGTTTAAAGTGATCTATTCATATAAAACAGAAGGCCACTGACATATGAACAGAATGCAACAATATTGAGACGTTGCAAAGAAACAAACCCAGAACAAACAGTCTTCAGTCGTTGTTGTTGTGGGTGGTGTGCAGTTTTGTCTTACGACATCTCACACAAATATGACTCCATGTAGCTCGGCTTACAGTCAGTTTGACAGACAGTGCTTGTCTTCATCCGTCACTAAAGAATAAATAACAAGATAAGGTTTGGAATAATTCACAACAAGCAGGGGGCAGCATGTGATTTTACAACAGAGTTTGGTGGGGAAACTTGTTTTAATTTTGGCATTGAATGGTAATTAGTTGACTTTGGGAAAGTTGTCGTTGTGTAATATTCTACATGAAAGGTTAAAAAACACGTCTTAAACACCAACTGCACTGTGACGATTACTTTGACAAGCGCGCAGCAGTATAGACTGCATAATTTATAAGAAAGTGACAAGACGTTGTTTATAAAGTTTTTACATGAAAGCCTCCAAAAGTTGTTGCTGTTATCTTCCTAATTCCCCCAATCCCCGTCATGCATTACAATGTGTTGTGTCAGTCTACATGGTGGATGAGAATAGTAGAGGATAGTAGAGTAGAGACACTCAAATGTGTGTGGTTGCATGAAATCAAAGTGAACTCACACATTTTAAACAATGCTGGGTTGTTTCAACCCAAATTTGGGTCAAATATGGACAAACCCAATTGTTGGGTTAAAAATGCAATTAATAAATTTACAGTTAAAAGTGAAAATTGGGTTGAGATTTTAAATGACATTTTTAACCCAACATTTGGGTTTGTCCATATTTGACCCAAATTTGGGTTAAAGCAACCCAGCACCAGTATGATCAGTAGTGTATTTACTAGAAATTTTTTTTTGGTTATAATTCATTGGCTAGATATTGCTGTTGAGGAGTTTGTGTTTAGAGTATAGCGATGTCTGATTTGTGAATCCATGGTTGCAGAAAGAAATTGCGCCAAAATTTCAAAATCTTTTTCACTGAACATTTAGTAAAAGTACATTTCTTACTTAAGTTGATTTTTCATCTCTAGTTTTTGTGTTTATTAATCTGATATTATTTTAATCTCCAATCTGTTGTTTAACAGTTGATATCGTTCGCTAACTAGCAAAAGACACTAGCAGGGTTTAAATCCCAGTTGTGCAGGTGGGGCATGTTGTCACAATGTGCCCCTATTAGAATTTAAATGTGCTTTTATATTCAATACTTTTATGGATTCTATTGAGAAAACATGAGAAACATGTAAATAAAGACTGAGAGTCAATGTTATTCAATTATTCATTATTATTTAGTTTTGAACTATGCTGCATATCTGTGTTTTCCGGTGTGTTTGTTGTCAAACTCAAAAATAAGTTTTTTTTAATTATTAAAAAATGCCATTATTTTATATGAAAAAGTTATTAATTGTATTTTATTAAGACAATATTTTGGTTTGACTTTTTGATTAGATGAGATAGCATTTTAAGCTCTTATATGGTGATGTTACAATGTACCCCACCTACACTCTTAGAAGAAATGGTTCTATTTAGAACCAGAAATGGTTCCATCCCCCGCTTCATATATGGAACTCCAAAATGTTTTTTTTGGTAAAAGGTTCTATTGGCCAAGTATGGAACCCCAGGGTTCTATAAAGAACCCAGAGGAACCTTTTTTTTAAGAGTGTTTAGAACCTTTTAGCCTTTTAGGGGTTCCAAATACTTAGCGCTTATAGAACCTTTTAAAGTTCTATATAGAACCTTTTTCTTCTAAGAGTGTATGGGGCATGTTGTCACATTTCACTTCCATTCTTTCAGGATAAATCAAGAAAAAAGTATACACTGTATTAATAAAACAAAACATAATTGTACAAGACGTGGGAAATTAATGCGGGAAAACAAATAAATACTCTTAACCCTAAGTAGATTTACACAAGCGTTACGTTGTGCCCCGCTCTCCCCTTACTATTGATGGGTTAAGGTTAGGTTTAATGGTAGGATCAGGGTTAGTGAGTTATTGCAACATAATATTTAAATGCGGTACAAAGTGCAACCGAATCCATTATCTTAAATGAATCAGGATGAGAGCTATTTCACCGTTTCTGGTGCACCTTGACTAACTGATGCCATGTAGACCGTCTTCTTTAAAGTTGAGTTAGGTCAGATGGTGAGTGGGAGGTGTGTGAAGGATAAAGCGAAAGGTCAGACGCTGGAGGAGAGTCTGTGCCCAAAGCAAGGTCAGTCCAGAGGTGGGAGGTCAGACTATTGTTGGGAAAGATGTGGTCAGGCAATGTTTCTCCATGAATCACCTCATGCATGTCCCGAAAGTAGAGGTCAGAAGCCTTTGTCACCTGACGTGCCCTTTTTTTAATGTTCTGGCTCTATATTAAAGCATGCTGGGTTAAAATATTATCTTTGAGATGCAACATCATAGTATTATGTAGCATAGGGTTCTTTACTGAACTCCAAAGGACATTTATTGCTAAATAAAGGTTCAATAATGACAAGAAAGAACCCTTTTTGCACAAAGGTTCTATTCGTTCATATATTACATTATTCAACATTTTGTAGTATGTAATTAAATTATTGTTTATTAAACTGTTGTAACTTAATATCACATTTTAATCATGCTGATTTTGGAGGATAAAAACTGAAATGGCACTCTTCGTCTGATATTGATTAATTACATTTTTTAACCCTCATATCTTGAATTTTGTGATCATTCACATGCATTGCATTTTAGGGGTTCCAAATACGTAGCGCTTTAGAACCTTTTATTGTTCTATATAGAACCTTTTCTTCTAAGAGTGTGTTTTTTGACCAAACTTGACCTTTTTTAATCTATGGTCGCCAAATCGTGAACCTTTCCTAAAGGAAAGTGCAACAAAGTGCAACAAAGAACAGATGTGCATTTCATTCCTCTTCACTCTAAAAAAATGCTGGGTTGTTTCAACCCAAATTTGGATCAAATATGGACAAACCCAAATGTTGGGTTAAAAATGCAATTAAAAATTGAAAATAGTACAGTTGAAAATGCAAGTTGAAGAAATTTGAAATTATGTTTTTAACCCAACATTTGGGTTTAACCCAAATTTGGGTTCAAACAACCCAGTATTGTTTCGAGTGTAATATATCGAAATGAGATGAATCCGTAAATCATAAAAAAACAAATTCGCAATAAATGCTGGGACATCACTCACTGTAAAAAATATTTTCAAGATATGTTATTACAACATATTTTCTTTTGTCAAATCAACTTAAATAATTTATTTAGTTCAGATAACATATAATTTTGAGTTTCTGATGGTTAAATTAATCTCCTTCATTGTATTAACTCACTTTTTCCAGTTCAATGAACTTAAAATTTTAAGGCAACCAGGTTACTTACTTTTTTAAGTTAAACCATCAATATTTTTTACAGTGTGAAGACCTGGGATTTGCTCATGAGGTAACATTAGATGACTATATTTCTAGATGACTATATTTGTTCTAGAATGATGTTAATGTTGAACTTAGAGCAATTATTTATGTCAGATGTTATTTCACATGTTTAGTCCTTTTTCATGAACAGGTTGGTCGTGACTAATTATTTATTTGACAGCTGCATTGTAAACAAAGATTTTTTAACGATCTTGAATGTGAAGCTATCCGTGTCGTGATATTGTGTGATCAAATCACCGGCCCACGGGGCGTTATCTAACAGGACCGTTACTCATTTATGACAGCGCGGCATGGCTTCATTTCATCCGGCTCTTTTAATGTGTTGAAAGACGCACCGCTCCCCTCAGCATCACGTCAGTGTGGAGACGTCGTGGCTGTGTAAGTGACACTCAGATGAAACATTAGAGAGATCAGCATGCAGCTTTCAGCTTCTCCTCAGTCGTAGAGTGATGATTTAACGATGCATGTCAACAGGACGTCTTCCATACTTGTTAGTAAACCATTGAGTCGTTGACTAAATGATGTGTTCTTTGCGTGCCTCACCTGGAAGCACTCAAAGCATGCTCGAGATCTCCTTAATATCTCAATCCTTTCTCTAATGAAGCACAAAACTTCTCAGATGTTAGCGTGTCTGTGCTTAGATTTACTGAGTTTGCAATGAAAAGTCGGAAGTCTCATTATGAACTCATTAACATTTCTCATCAAACTTTTCCAAATGATCTGAGCGGCTTTAAATGGGTGGTAAAGTATGATTTCACTTTTCTAACTTTGAGCATTATCAAAGTTACAACGCTCAAAGTTCAAAGCAAAGGAAGATATTTGCTTCTATAAAGAAAAGGACTACAACAAACGGTGACATCACCAACCCTAAAATGTGCATAAGCCCCGCCCCCAGGAACACACAGTCCATGTTGAGGAGAGGAAGAGTACATTTGTGGGTCAGCATCCATCTTTTCACATGCAAAGTCACTCTGTGTGGGTCAAATATGGACAAACCCAAATGATGGATTAAAAAATGCAATTAATACATTTTTACCCAACAGCTGGGTTTGTCCATATTTCACCATACATTGGGTTAATACAACCCAGCAGTATAGAGAAATAATAGCTTTATTTTTAACTTTCCTTGAAATTCTCACAGTTTTCATGACCATTTACTCTGGATTAAGTATAAAAATAGTTTTATTAGAGCAATGTTAAACCTCAGTTTCTTACAATGTTGCCAGTTCAACAAAAAAAGTGATCAACCCAAGCAAACTCGTCCACGGGAAGTGTTCATAGACTTGTTCCTTATTTCCCTGTTGGAAACCACCATCAGTTTCTGCTTAGCATTCAGCAGTTCTGGCCGAAGCGTCCCTCTCGATTTCTATTCGTAATGAAGTCAGTGGACTTCAAAGAAGGCGTTTGATATCACTTGCCAGTGTGACGATGAAACCAGCTCATTAGCTGCTGCTTTGATAAGAATCAAACAAGTTATTATAGTGTTAACCTCGTAACCCAACAATGAAACGCAGTTTACCTAAAAGGAAGGGGAAATGCAGTTATAAATCACACCTTAGGAATTGCGATTCCTTTTCCAGTATTAAAGAAAGGCCCACGGCAGAACACATGCTGTCCAAGATAAGAAGATGCTTGATCGAAATGGATCTGTCCGATGAAAGAGCATCTCTTGCCAGCCAAGCGTTTCCAGGGGAAGCTAATAACCGTTCCTTTTCTTCAGTAGGAGATCCTTTGAGAAGTGTGATTACATGAATACAGTTTGAACAATAGGCTGGTGCTAAAACTGGGATGTTTTCTGTAATCAGACTCAATTTTTGCATGTTCTGAAGAAAAATTGCTCACACAAAACTAGGCTGGTGTGAACGGATTTTAGAGTGGGTGGTTGTTCAAAAAGTCAAAAATCCAACCAAAAAGTCACTATACTCTAAAAAATGCTGGGTTGTTTCAACCCAAATTTGGGTCAAATATGGACAAACCCAAATGTTGCGTTAAAAATGCAATTAAAAAATTTACAGTATTTGGGTTTGTCCATATTTGACCCAAATTTGGGTTAAAACAACCCAGCATTGTTTAGATTGTACACTGGGTTGTTCTGGGTTTTTCATCCCAACTTTGGGTCAAATATAGACAAACCCAGCCATTGGGTAGCTTTTTTTTAATGACATATTTAACCCAACATTCGTGTTTGTCCATAGTTGACCCAACTTTGGGTTAAAACAACCCAGCATGTTTTAGAGTGTAGATCTGTGGGATTTTTGAAAATCACATTTCAGATCACTTACGAAGGTAACTACACTCTAAAAAATGCAGGGTTGTTTTAACCCAATTTTGGGTCAAATATGGACAAACCCGAAATGTTGGGTTAAAAATGTAATGTCAAAATTTAACCCAACGGCTGGGTTAGTCCATATTTGACCCAAAGTTGGGTTAAAACAACCCAGCATTTTTTAGAGTGTAACATCTAAATACAATTAAAAATATAAAAACCCTTAAACTTTTATTTCAGCTAATTGCACTCTAAAAAAATGCTAGGTTGTTTAACCCAATTCTGGGTCAAATATGGACAAACTCAGCCATTGAGTTACAGTACATTTTTAAATTAAATTTTTAACCCAGTGTTTGGGGTTGTCCATATTTGACCCAAAATTGGGTTAAAACAACCCAGCATTTTTTAGAGTGTGCATTACTAAAAATGAAATAAAATTAATACAATCTAAATAGACATATTGAAAAACTATTATAAAATTGAGAACAAAATGACTAAAATTACATTGAAAATGTTAACTGGGATAAAATAACACCTTGAACGTATTGTATTTTAGCCATTTGCCAATGTATCACTTCATTTAGTTTAATTTGAAGTACTAAAATTACAAAAAAACAACTAAATAAAAACACACAAAAAAGTATTAAATTAACTAAATTACAATTAAACAGGAAAAAAAATACTATAAATGTATATAATAACATAAAAAAAACATTTAAACTTTTATTTCGGCTAGTTGCATTACTAAACTAAAAAAAAAATTACAATTCAAAAGAAAACTAATTCACACTGCTCAACGCATTCTCATCCTAGGGCATCATCTGACTGACACTTGGCACATGGCAACCTTTAGCGTCAGTTAGGGTTAGACCACTAGGAGGCGCCTTCTGCCCCATATATATCTGCGTCTCATATTGACGCTAAAGGGTGCCATGTGCGTCGAATGTTGACGCATGGTCAAAAGCATCAGTCAGGTGACGCCTTGGGATGAGAACGGGCTGGATAATGTCAATTAAAACAGGCATATGTCATTATGAGAATGGTAAATACGTAATATCTATAAACATTACATCAGACAGCGATGCAGTCCACAGCTTCACTGATTAAATCACGATTTAGCCTGCTTTGTGTGAGCACTTTAAAACACGCTTTTATATCGTCATGAGTGAACTAAAAACAAAAAGAAAGACTTCCACATGTTTCTCCATAGCTAGCTGTTGAAATCTGAATCTGATGCAAGCCGAGAAAAAGCAGGGCTATTCCTGAAGCTCGGACTGAAGGGAAAACCCAAGACAATACGGGCTTTCAAGTGTTGTCAGATACTGTTCTTCCTCGGTCTCTGTTGGCAAGCGTCTTCCTCTCTGTCAGCGTCTGACCTTCTCTTAGCGAAGAGCGGAGAGAGAGCAGATGTTCTGGAAGGTCCCTCAGGGACATCTTCATATACTGTATATGAAGCTATTAAAACCAGCGGGCTGAGGAGAAGAGGATTGTTTTGAAATGATATAGCTCATTTATTTTGTTTGTGTACTGTCTGGCAAAAACGCTAATGAGCAAGTGCTATCCAATAATAAACAACTGTTCATCTGATGGGATCTTTTGCTGCATGTAAAAAAGGCAGTCTTGATCAATTATTTAATTTACAATACTGACTTATGTCATTTAATTACACTTTATTTGAAGGGGTGTGCATAAGACTGACATGTCATATGCATGTTTATGACAACTGTCATATAGTGTATTTCGCTCAATAATGACATTTTTGAATGCAAATATGACATTGTTTGAGATGTCTTTGTTATGACCTCTTGACATAAACCAATACATCATAACCTGTCAGTGTCTTTGTCATGACATCTTGACATAAAATGAAGTTAAAATATTATGGTTGGCTTTGACATTGGCTGTCATGAGGCATTATAACTGTGTCATGAATATGTTTCGTGACCTCAAAACCTGACAGTTTAATGTAATGGTAACCAATAAAGCTAGGTGGTTTAAGTTTGATCATTATTTATATAGTTTTTACCTCTTGTAGCCACAAAGAGCCCTCGGCCTCAGATTACTTGGACGTGGCTGTGATTGCAAAAGGTAAAAACGATATAAATACAGTTCGTTTTCTCACACAAACCGCTCGTTTCGTGTCTTAGGCCATCAGTGTGTACTTACATTTATTAGTCATTAAATCATGTTTAATTTGGACTTTTCGGTGCATGCTCTTTGAGGTGGTGACCATAGACCTCCATTATATGAACGGTTTGACCTAAAAATATCAAAATTGAAACTACTGCGGAAACAAAGACACTTACATCTTGGATGCCCTTGAGGTAAGCTAAAACATAGCAAAAATTAATTTCAAAGTGAACTATCCCTTTAAATCAAATGCACAGAGACAAAAGCACAAATCCTAAAAGTAAAAATATTTGGATTCAACTTTGGTTAATTCCCATTTTTTCCCCCAGCAATTCCCTCCCGTCTAGCATAATCCCTTTTTAGCATATGTGTGAACAGGCCCATAGGGATAATTTATTTTCTATTAATATTAAAAATACAAATAGGCTATTCATGCTTGATGTGAATGCAAAAATGCAAAAAAACAAAAACAAGCTATAGAGACAAGCACAGCATCACTCACCTGCAAAACTGTTGGAAGATAAGAAGCCTGACACAGAAAGCACTAAACATAGGCTACTAGACCTGAATTTTGATTTAAATGAAATCATCACGAGCTAAAAAAAAACAAAAAAACAGGGCTAGGGCTACTCGACGAGAAATTCACTTTTTGGTGCCTTATCAACAAGAGTGTCACGTTGAAGCTGTTGAACGAAGTTGGAAAGGACTTTTGAGAGGAGTGAAAAACGCCTACAGCCAAAACAACCACGCAAGGCGAAAGGAAATCACGCTTCTTTTTAGAAAGTGTTTATTGCCATTCTCTCAAGTGCATAATGTGTGCATGCATTAGTCAGTAAGGACGATATTCCTCTAATAATTTGCCAGAAAAAGTGAGGCGGAATGGAAAACGAATGGTTGCGTTCATTTAGCAGTAACCGATGCGGTCTCGCGCCGTTTGCCGGTTTTCAAAACATAATCACCTCATTCATTTGCACCGCGGACACGTTTCAATGCCTGATCAAGTATTCCGAGTTGGTCGTGGTTTGTTGGGAAATTCAAAGGGCATTAGCTCAAAGTGACTGCATCCAGAAAGCAAAACAAAGGGGGCAGCGCATTTATCCCTGTGGTATTCCAGGCTGTGTTGTCCCAGACACAGTGAAGTTTCCAGCTGTGAAGAAGCCATCTGTTCTCCTCTCCTTCATTTTAATTAGCGGTGGTTCGTTCCTTTATCAGCGCCCGCCTCACTTTCTCTCCGGAGTCTTGGATTATGACAAACAGGTCACGCGATCCATACAAACACAGATTAATATTTTAACGCCCCTAATTGCGTCGTCAATGGAAATGGAAAGGACACGCTCACCTTTTGTCCTAATTTGTATTAATGATGTTTATGCCGTTTCGTGTTGTGCAACAACTATATTGATTTAAATGATCTGATGCGCCATATTTTGGTGATCGCTTTTTGAAGGTTGCAGAGAAGAAAACACCAGGAAAAGTCGAGTTTTTTCAGACCCAATTGGTGGTTTGCAGCCTAAAAATGAATGACGCGTAATGCGAAAAAATGTACACCTTCAATGCATTATAAGTGTCTGCAAAATGCATGTAAATGCATTCAGAGGATGGTTGAGAAACTGATGTAAAGTCTGTGCAACTGCCTTTAACAATAAAATATGTGGGTCAAACATCATGCCACAGAGTATAGGCGGATCTTGAGTGATTTGCTAATGCTATTTACCATATACTTTAACATAAATGTTTCCATATTTGCAAGACTTTCACATCTGTGTTTTGAATTGATTGGACAGTTTAATTTAAAGGAGTAGTTCACTTTAAAACAAACAAACAACAAAAACAACAAAAAAAAACTCACCCCCATGTCATCCAAGATGTCCATGTCTTTCTTTCTTCAGTCAAAAAGAAATTAAGGTTTTTGATGAAAACATTCCAGGATTTTCTCCATATAATGGACTTCAATGGGAACCAAACGGTTTAAGGTCCAAAAGACGATGAATAAGGGTCATTTGGTTCATTCAACGAACGAAATGAATGAAGTGACTCTGAAAAAGATTCGTTCATTTTGATGAACGAGTTCGAACAGGAGAGACACGAACGCGCATCACATAACAGAGCAAGGCGACCATTTGAGCTTATAAAACTTAAACTTTTTTATTTATTTTTTAAATGAGCGATCGTTTCGCTTGATAAGACCCTTATTCATCGTCTGGAATCGTTTAAAGCCCTTTGAAGCTGCACTGAAACTGTCATTTGGACCTTGAACCGTTTGGTTCCCATTGAAGTCCATTATATGGAGAAAAATCCTGGAATGTTTTCATCAAAAACCTTCATTTCTTTTCGACTGAAGAAAGAAAGACATGCACATCTTGATGACATGGGGGTGAGTAAATTATCAGCAAAAGTTTTTTTTAAAGTGAACTACTCCTTTAATTCACATTAATGCATCAGTTACCAATTTTAGCTGCTTTTTTGCATCTGTTTAGATATGATATAAAGATTGCAAAGCTAATTTCGGTCTTCATAAAACTTGAAAATAATAACCTGCGATATCATCATAATTTCATATCTCCTGCAAAATCATTGCAGATGTTTCATCTATTAAAAGGATTCTAACATGATTTGCGAGGAACTTGCCATGTTTGAACATCAGGCGGTCTGGTTCGGTCTCAGTGTGGTACATCATGCTGAGATTAAAAGGGCTCTTACCAAAAGATTGCCCATGAGTCTGGGAAGGGTTTTGTTTCCAAGTAATTTTGTAGTCAGTCCACTCAGCTCCAGATTTTCAACCATTAGCAATTTAGACAAGCCGTCCTACCATTTCAGCCAGAGAGCAGAAAAATAATGTAGCAGCAGGAAGACTATTACTATACTACTCCTACTATTGAAGAATCATTCTGTTCATACAACAGCGTGCAGAGCAGCTCAAATAAATGCCAACAACTCTTATAAATGGCATCGCAACTATTGGTAACACTTTATTTTGATGGTCCCTTTTTAACATTCTGTTGACTATAAGTAACTTTGCCACTACATGTCTAACTCTCATTAGAGTATTAGTAGACTGTCTGCTTAATATCTGCCAACTCTATATTGTGACGCAAGTAACTTTGCAACTACCTGTCAACTTATTCTATCCCTAACCCTACCAATATATAAAAATGGTGTTATTCAAACACACAGTTACAACAGCCAAAGAAAAGATAGAGTATGAAATATTGGGACCAAGAGCCCAACTAAAGCAAACACTGATCACCACAATGGTGACTTAAAATGAAATAAATATCACCATCTAAACAATGTAAGGAAATTACATTGAAATAAATATGAGTTTTAATTTAATGCATCCTGAGAGTGTTTATTTGGTCCAGAAACAGTATTGTCTAAATGAGACCATAAATAATATTGAAAATGGCCACATTTGAACTAGTTTTTAATCTTGTTCGAAGGACCCATTAACGTCTATATCGGACGTGCAGAACACGTCACAAAAAGACAGATATCTTTTCAACGTCCGACTTTTGTGTCAAAGACGTTGAAAAGACGTCTTTTGGACATCATTTTGCTTAGTGGGTAGGTAACCAACAACATCGTGCGAACACACGCACGAGTATATAGACAAGTATATTAGTCTTTGATGGGTTTCACTTTCTGTGTGTAGCTGATAATAAACAGTGAAATGCAGCCGGCGTCTCTCTCCCATGGATGCTGATCTGGGCATCTGGACGCTCGGCTCGGCCCACCAGGCTTATCAGTGCACCTGCGGACTCTCGCTGGCCTTCCCATCATTCCAGTCTCTGTGTGAAGTCCCACAGACAGCATGACCAATACGGCCTGTCAGTCAAGAACTAACTCTGAGATGCACCGAGCTAGTCGACATAACAAATAAGAGCAGATGCCTATGAGGGTGCATCATCAAACGAGTACTCTGAGTTTCAAAAGTTTTCGCAATAAATAATGCATAACATAACACCCGACATGTATCTGTCCAAGTTTGCCGTTATAAAGTTTACTTGTAGGTCCACCAACGGGTAAATGTGTGAAGAAATGTGTGAACATAGCACCTTATTATAAATTATTTTATACAGCGTTTTGGTGCTCTTTAAAAGGTTCACTTTGAAATTCATTTTTGCTATGTTTTAGATTACCTCAAGGGTATCCAAGATATAGGTATTTTCAATTTTGATATTTTAGGTCAAACCGTTCATATAATGGAGGTCTATGGTCACCACCTCACAGAGCATGCACAGAGAAGTCCAAATTAAACATGATTCAATGACTCGTAAATGCAAGTACACATTGATGGCCTAAAACATGAAACGAGCGGTTTGTGTGAGAAAACGAACAGTATTTATATTGTTGAATACAAGTTTTGAAATGCCGAGCGCTTGCGTCCCCACTCGACAGAGAGCTAGCGTCCGTTACCGTTACTAATTTGGACTTGACAGAACTTCACGAGTCACGACTTTACAGCTTTATTAGACAGGTGAGCTAATACATAAAACAAATCAGTGTTATAACGTTAGCTTGACATGATGAAATGTTCGAATATGGTCAGTATGTTATTCTTATGTTGACCTAGCTGCTAGTTTCGTATAGCAAACGAACTAACACGTAGAATAACATTATAACTTTCAACACACATTTAAATGCCGTTTTTTGTGATAGTGTAACGTTATACCAAGTGGAACAGCTCTGCCTTTCCCTCACAAGTTAATTCGTAATTCGTCAAATAAACTGACCTGTGTGAGTAATTCAGCACTTGCGTGTAGTTCAATAGGATGAAATTTCCTTATACCTTTATATCCGCGGGACGCGCGTGTGATATATGTCTCTTATTAGCAAACGCGACCTGCTTCATACCACTGTAATGTTAAAAAACACGAGCGTGTTCACTAATCCATAAACATTATTAGATCCATCAGCTTGACAGCAAGTCCCATCATTCAGCTCGTCACTGCGTCATAAACATACGCCTGTGTTATTGTCGGAAACTGCGCCCTCTTGTGGCCAAAAAAGCTATTGTAGCTTTAATGTTGCAGTTTGCATTTTTTCCAACATATGGTATGTATACAAATATGACTTTTATTTTTTTTTTGTCATTTTCTTTGGACATCCTAAGTTGCCTTTTTTTATAAGGCATATTGATAAATGATGCATTAGTCGTTTAATGAATTTGGCTGAATATTTGTCAATATACTTTAATATGTGTGCTATGTTAATTGTGGGGGTAAGGGCAGGTGAGCGAGATATTGTTTTGTATATGTCTGTGTTTGGATTGTGTTTATCTTTTTGTATGTGTACTGTGTGGTTACCCTTTGTGTCTATATAAATATCCTGATATATCATCTCGTTTTCAAGGGGGTCCTCCATATACATTTTCAACCGTTTTTGGCAGTCTATTAGTATTAATGAAACCTTAACAGATTCAGAAAAGAAATATAATAATAATTAAAAAAAAAAAACTTTAAATGCGACCAGTTTTTCTACCTTTCTCCGCACTTATAGACTGCCAAAGAAGTGCTGATGACAGTTATAGTAACGCGTGTTGCATACACAGAGATGTGCAGTATAGTCTAGGATGAAAAGTTCATAAAACTGAAACTGGAAATGTCTTTTCAGGCGACGTTCTGTTTGACAGCAGAATATCCATTTCAATGCAATTTCAATAAGCTGAGTTGATACAGTGTCACAGCCAAAGATGAGAAATATGCATGTTACGGACGTATACTTAATCACTGTGCTGGAAGAAATGTTGGAATGGGAATGAAGTGGGTGATGTATAACCCGTTCCACCTCTCAAAACGTGATGATAATTACATTTCCCACCAAGCATTTGTTATTGAACTTTAGTGAGAAACGATGCAAGGACATAGAATCGACTTTTAAAGAAAAATCTGACACTTTAGGAAGTAGATGCATTATATCAGTCTGAGGTATTTTATAAGCACTTGTCAGTCTAAATTCCTTGCATTTGGTTCATTACATTTTAGAAGCTTTATTCATATTCATATTCAGGCCTAAAATTGACAACAAGAACAAATATTCCCTCAAACAAGACTTGGCTGTGACTTTAATGTAACTTGTGTCAATTGTTTAGCTGATAAAAATTTTCCAGTGGACAAAAAAAGAAAAAGAAATGGGCTTGTAAAAGTTAGATGTGACCTTAAAGGAGTAGTTCACTTTAAAAAAGATACTTTTGCTGATAATTTACTCACCCCCATGTCATCCAAGATGTCCATGTCTTTCTTTCTTCAGTTGAAAAGAAATTAAGGTTTTTGATGAAAACATTCCAGGATTTTTTTCTCCATATAATGGACTTCAATGGGAACCAAACAGTTCAAGGTGCAAAAGACAGTTTCAGTGCAAACTACAAACTGTTCAAAGGACTTTAAACGATTCCAGATGATAAATAAGGGTCTTATAAAGCAAAACAATCACTCATTTAATAAATAAATAACAAAGTTTAAGTTTTATAAGCTCAAATGGTCGCCTTGCTCTGTTCTGTGATGTGCGTTCGTGACTCTCCTGTTCGAACTCATTCATCAAAATGAACGAATCTTTTCCTGAGTCAATTCATTCATTTCGTATGTTGAACGAACCAAATGACACAAAAAAAGATTCGTTCATTTTGATGAACGAGTTCGAACAGGAGAGTCACGAACGCGCATCACAGAACAGAGCAAGGCGATCATTTGTGCTTATAAACTTTGTTATTTTTTTTATAAATGATTGATCGTTTCGCTCGATAAGACCATTGTTTGTAGTTTTTTAAAAGTGAACTACTCCTTTAAGAGGTCAGAGAAGTTTTTGTTTTGTTCTTGGTGTGAACAGGCCTTTACACGTGCATTATGAGTCTTCTTCACTTCGTTCATCACAACAATCGGTTTCACTTTATTTTGGTCCACTTTAGACTAATGTTGCAGGCACACGAACCTACACCTACTCTCATTGGAGTATTAGTTGAGTATTACTGGACTTAGGAATAGGTTTAGTAGAAATGAAGGGATAAGGCGAATAAGTTAGTTATAGTCAGTAGGGGAGCATCAAAATAAAGTTGCATTTATATTACAGTAATCAGACTGACTTCTAACACCTAATAAGAGTGACATGTACTGTAAGTGCATATACAGAATATCTATATCAGAAGAAAGAGTTACCCAACAATCAAGTGCCAAGGACTGTCGGCCTCATTCAAATTGTTTTCATTTATTTAAGACCTTTTACAAAAACATCACCAATATGTTCTCCAGAGTGTCATGTGATGAAACCCATGAAAGGGCAAGGCTTGTTTAAATGGCATTTTGATGGCATTTGTGTTCCCCCTTTAACCTTTCGTTGACTTTCATTTTTCTACCTTGATTAAATTTCATATTGGCTTTATTCTCATGGCGACCTTTGCCCTTGGTCCCAAACCGCTGCTAATAATGACAACCATTCTTGTCAATATAGAGAACATGCTCAAACATACACAATACTGAAGAAAAAAGTCTCTGTATTTTCACATACAGTGATTCATTCGACAAGTGAGCTGCCATTGTAGTCTATAGGGAGCATCACAGGCACTCCTACATAAAAATGACTTCTAGTTTATCTTTCAGTATTATTGGAGCGACAACTACAAATCTCAGCCTCAGACACGTCTGAACTCGTTGTTTTAGATGTTTAGATGTTTAGATGTTTATTGCATCTGTATAAAGGGACAACTCAGACTCTCTGCCAATTTCTTTGCCATTGTCTCCAGAATATAATGATGCAACTTAATAAGCTTCCACTTTTTCTGCTGAATGAAGTACATCAGGTAACACTTTACAATACGGGTGCACTAATAATGCACAGATAATACTGAATTAATGTGTAACAAATGATTATCTAAGCTATTAATTAAGGATTACCACATTAGGAACTAATTAAGAGTCTATAAGTTTAATGTATTAGTTCATTAATTCCATAATAACTCATTTTTTTAACTAATAGTGTTAATTAATATGTTAATTACCAGAATGAGCCAGCGTCTTGTATTTCAACGTCCAGATAATGACAGGTACACTAATATGCATTAATAAATGATTAATTACTTCATTGTTAGTGCAAATTCATGAGCAAATTACTACAATTACTAAATGACTAGTTAATAATGATGTGCCCCAACTAGTAAAGTCATAACATAATGATTCCTTTGCATATCTTTAGCTAATGATTAATTAAAGCAGACAACTGGAAGTTGAAGTGCATAGCTTTGGCTAGTTGTGGTAATCAACACATTAATTTACACTATTAGTTAATAAAATATGTTATTAAGGAATTAATACACAATGACACATTGAATTAATAGCAATTCATGTATTACTTAATCTATTAATCATATAGACTCTTAATTAGTTGCTGATGCAGTAATCATTAATTAATGGTTTAGTTCTTCATTAACTCATGATTATCTGTGTATTAGTTAAGCATGAATTAATGCATATTAGTGCACCCGTTTTGTAAAGTGTTACCGTACATCATATGGCAAATGTCTGGCTTTTAATACTTTTTTAAGTTTATTGCATGGGAATTAGGGATCAGCATTAGTGATTAAACTGATTTGCAAATCCACTAATGCACTGTAAATTAATAATTTGATTGCCACTGTTTGTTAGATTTGATCATATTTTTTTTTAAATGAGCACATTATATTATTGCCTGCAAATTCGAACTGTGCCAAAAATATATATATATATATAAAATAACAATAAAACAGTAGTTAACTGTTATCATTAAAACTGATAGGATGGGTCCCTAACAAGAGTAAGAGGAGGTTATATCTTAATCCATCACAGAGAAACACAGATTTAATTAACTCTAATTGCATGTTTATATAAATCTGACATCAGAGTTAATCAGTCTTTATCCCTGTGTCCAGCAGTGAATTTAAACATAAGAGGAGCCCGTCCGCCTTTGAATTTAGCAGCTAATTACGTACAGACGAAACTAAAAAGTGGTTAACTTTCAGAAGAGAATCCTCAGAGAATCGTGCAATCCATTTTACATTTTTGATTTGGGTTTTTGATGTGGGCTGTGGGGACTTAAGAACGGTCTGAGTTTGAAAGCAACACCAGTCAGGGGAAATTTAGTTGAAATAAGAGGACCTGATATAGTGTAAAAACGTTATATCTGGCTATCTGATGTTCTCCACGAGCACTGCTATAAACTTAGAGTAAGTGGCATAAATCGAAAGATCCTAACAAAATGAACAATTCTTCATGAAACCTTCTCCTCTCTTCTTAATACTCCTCCTAACGACTTGCGACTTTGATTCTCCATAAGCAAAACAACAATCATCAGCGGCCAATTTTCCACACCACAAATTGACACTCACATCCCCCCCTCCTTATCCCCGCTCTTAGAGGCACAAGTCTCCAAATTCATCCTTTCCAATCACCCTACTACCTGTCTGCTTGATCCTATCCCCCAGTCATCATTGTGCAACCCACTCCAAAATCCAGCACTTTTAGAAAATTACAGACGAGTAGTCCTTCTTCAATTCATTGCTAAAACACTTGAATGAGTCGTGTTCGACAAAGTCTCAGAACAACCTCATGGACAACAACAAGTCTGGTTTCAAAAGCGGCCACTCAACTGAGACGGTTGTTGAAGCTCTGCAGTTTCCAAATCCTCAGTACTCGTTTTGCGGGATCTCTCTGCTGCTTTTGACACAGTTAACCACCAGATCCTCTTGTCTACCTTCATGGCGAAGGGAATCTTAGGAAGCGCACACCAATGGTTCAAGTCTTACCTCTCAGAGTGTCATGGAGGAGTAAGGTGTCTAATGGCGCTTTTCCATTACCAGTACCAGATCGACTCGACTCGGCTCGCTTTTTGTTCGGTTTTCCATTGCAGACAGTATTTGTGGCAGTACTGTGGTGTATTGTGGTGTGTAAACAATTTTCACTGAACTTTGTGAAAGACTGAACTACCAACACTATCTCACGACCAATTCGTACGAATTCGACGCATGATTAAAAAGTGTCTAATTCGTACTAATTCGTACGATTTGTCTAAACCCACGTGATGGTTAAGTTTAGGGGCGGGGTCAGGGGTAGGTCATTCGTACGAATTCATACGAATTGGCCAATTCGTAAAATATGTACGATTTAGCAAAATCGTATTAATTCGTACGAGTGAGGTCGTATGAATTGTTACGAATTAGCCACTTTTTAATCATTCGTCGAATTCGTACGACTTGGTCGTGAGATCGGGTTGGAACTACTCATAATTGTCTACACTCTCAGAAAAAAAGGTACAAAAGCTGTCACTGTGGCTGTACCTTTTCAAAAGGTGAACTTTTGTCCATTTTAGGTGCTAATATGTACATTTTAGGTGCTAATATGTACCAGTAAGGTACCAATATGCAGCCTTTAGGTACAAAAGTGTGTCTTTTGAAAGGGTACAGCCCCAGTGACAGCTTTTGTACCTTTTTTTCTGAGAGTGGAGCAACTGCATAGCAACCGTAATAATAATCACCAGGAAGATTTTTATGTGATAAACACACTGAAAACCTAAATTAATTAACAGTTAAGATGCATAATAAAGACAAGTTGCATATGCACAGAGCTGGACAGTATTGGAGTACATTTACTTGAGGGATCTGTACTTTACTCGAGTATCATTTTTGGGGAGTACTCACGACTTTACTCAAGTGCATTTGAGAGGGAAATATTGTACTCTTTACTCCACTACATTTCTATCCATAACCGTGAGTATGAGTAACTACTTCTGAAAAAGAAAAAAAAAAAAGAAAAAAAATCTTGGAAACCCTCAGTTTGTTGTTTCCCTCTCAAACGTGATTTGGATTGTGCAAACGCCACTGATTAGGACAGCCTATCAGCAATCACTTTCAGCTTTCCGCCAAAGTTAACTCCATGGTCAGATTTAGATAAGAGACGAAACCATGGATAAAGACGCAGCAGGTCCATCCCGTGAATGTGCCAACTCATGGCCCCACCCTGCCAGACTATTTCAATTTTCTGAATATTCTGAAATTTTCTTAAATGTTAAATAAAGCAACATGGTAAAAAGATGAATATGACTCGATTTTACTTTCAATTCCTTTTAAATTCTCCAAGGTATTGACATTAACATTTTTCATAACTCCATGTATAGGACGTTTTTGTACATACAGTAAATGTAAGCACTGTGGCAGAGGTAATGCAATATTTAGAAAATGTACTCTTGTACTCTTGATACTCAAACAAGTACTTCAGTACTTTTACTTAAGTAGACATCTGACTAGTACTTTTACTTGTACTTGAGTAAAATTTAGCAAGGGGTATCTGTACTTTTACTCAAGTAATAAAGCTGTGTACTCTGTTCGCCTCTGCATATGCACTTATAGTAGCCACTGCAGTTTTAAAAGCAAAACATACCATATTTGACAAATAATGCAACTTTTTTTAAGGAAATCCACATGATTTTCATCTCAACCTAGTGCAATGCTGGGTTGTTTTAACTCAATTTTAGGTAAAATATGGACAAACCCAAACGTTGGGTTGAAAATGTATTGTAAAATGTTAATCCAATTACTGGGTTTGTCAATATTTCACCCAAATTTGGGTTGAAATAACTTAGCATTTTTAGAGTGTAGGTTATCTAATGAACTGCATATCATATTGGTTTACCAGAAGCAGTCATGTGGGCTGTGATGAACATTAAAACATAATCACACTCAACGTGTGGGCTCCCTCGCGGTTTACACCCAATTCTGGCTTATTAAAAATTACCAAAGCTCTTAAGCTGTAAATATGCAACTCGCTGCCTAAGATAAGGCTTTCTTTACAGGAATGTATTGTGGGAAGAGATAAATATGTGCTAAGGAAGCTAACAACTGCCTCCGCTGCATTAGGTGTAGCAGGCCAATTACATTTTTCAGAATTTTACCTTGAGGTTAAAAGTTCAGCTCCTCATTTCTTATGTTGTGAACAGTAAACAATAAACTAAATCACACGTTGTATGAAAGTGTAGATGGAAAGACGGTGCACACTTTTATATAGATGATCACAGCAGAGTTTCTCACATTATGTGTCGGTGATATTTGTGATCAAACCACCCACTGGCGACATTCTTCATTTACTATTTCAGCCCTGGCGCGGATGATGTTTTACTCTCCTCCTTCTCTACCTCTAGCCTGAAGGGCTCCTGTGCTTTGGGGAAAGCAGAGTGGGTCAGGAGTTCATATGTGGGCTTGAGAAAAGATTTGATGAAGTAAACAAACATTCTCTGATGATCCACACTGAAGGAAAGTGGAAGCGCAGGTCCTGCACAGCACATCCGTTCTGGAAATACCCCCTTCTTGCTGATTTGGACCCACAGAGTGAGATAAATAACATTACAGGGCACTTACTTTTGTCCCAATTTGAAAATTTAGGAGTGCGTACTTTAGGGGTTCGATGAATATTTATTAAATAATGTAATTCTGAAGTTGACTGATTGGATTAAGAACTCTGATAATATTTTTTTTTTGCATTACAAGTAGCCTAAAAAAATGTTTTTGGGAAATGTTATGTTTAAATATGAAAATAAGTTGATGCCTAGAATACAAAATTATGAAATGAAATATGCATTAAGGAGTTTAATATGCAGAAATCAAAACAACGGATAAAGCCAGGTTCAAAATAATTTTTCATAGGAGATTTTAGTGGGGAATAAAACATCTTAACACTTATCAACACTGCATCTGTAATTTCAATTACAATATTACGGCAGAGGATTAGGGCCATGCAATGATAAAACAATAAAACCATTTTGAGATTAAAGTCATTATGATGCAAGATTAAACTCTTAAATTTCGAGAAAAAAATGAGTTTATTCTCAAAATTGTATTTCAACTTTTTTCTCGAAATACAACGACTTTATTCTCTATATTTTGTGAGTTTATTCTCAAAATTGTATTTCGACTTTTTTCTCGAAACAACTTTATTCTCCATATTTAATGAGTTTATTCTCAAAATTGTATTTCGACTTTTTTCTCGAAACAACTTTATTCTCCATATTTAATAAGTTTTTTCTCAAAATTGTATTTCGAATTTTTTCTCGAAATTTAATGTTTATTCTCAAAATAGTATTTCAACTTTTTTCTCGAAACACAACGACTTTATTCTCAATATTTAATGAGTTTATTCTCAAGGTTGTATTTCGACTTTTTTTCTCAAAATTGTATTTCAACTTTTTTATCGAAACACAACGACTTTATTCTCGATATTTAATGAGTTTATTCTCAAAATTGTATTTCGACTTTTTTCTCAACACAACGACTTTATTTTCGATATTTAATGAGTTTATTCTCAAGATTGTATTTCGAGTTTTTTTCTCGAAATTTAACGAGTTTTTTTCTCGAAACACGACTTTATTCTTTATCTATAATGAGTTTGTTCTCGAGATTGTATTTCGACTTTTTTCTCGAAATTTACCGAGTTTTTTCTCGAAACACGACTTTATTCTCAATATTTAATTAGTTTTTTCTCGAGATTTAACGAGTTTTTTTTTAAACACAACTACTTTATTCTCAATATTTAATTCGTTTTTTCTCGAAATTTAACGAGTTTTTTTTTTAAACACAACTACTTTATTCTCAATATTTAATTAGTTTTTTCTCGAGATTTAACGAGTTTTTTTTTTAAACACAACTACTTTATTCTCAATATTTAATTAGTTTTTTCTCGAGATTGTATTTAGACTTTTTTCTTGAAATTTAACGAGTTTAATCTCGCATTATAATGACTTCAATCTCGAGATGGTTTTATTTTTTTATTATTGCTTGGCCCTAATCCTCTTCCGTACAATATCGATATTGTAAAAAAAAAAAAATTATTATGTCAGACATCTCCACTTCAGTAGTCTCAAATGACACTTTATAAAAGGCCAAATCGGCCAAAAACTTCAACCTGACCAATGCATTAAAAAACAATGTTTTTGCCTGTATCGTCTTGACTAAAACTTACACTTGAGTCCTGGAAGAGTTTGCCTTTAGGTTGGCATCCTCTTATAGTTCAACTACTTTGTATTCTAGGCCTAGATTCACTGTCCTACAGAACCCTGATGGGCAGACACAGCTCCTCTGGCATTTTAAAGTGCTAATTCCTGTAACACGGCCCTGCGCAGCTCAGCGGACGACCCAGTGGAGAAAATGGGGATGCTGAGACAATAATTAACTCAAGATAAGTGTAAGAGAAAACAAGACTCCCTATGCGATGCACAGAGTTGTTATTGCCGCCCTGCTGCGACTGGAAACAAGAACAGAAACAAACTGCACACATTTATTCTGCACTTTGGTAAAAAAAATAATGCTTTGAAGGATTAATTCAAACTAAATAAATGTTCTGTCATCATTTATTAACCCTCATGTTTTGTTTTTTTTCTTCCTACATCCAACACTCAATATACAGTAGAATGTATCACACAACGACTTATTCAGGTTACACTTTATTTGGATGGTCTAATTTAGACAGTCTGTTTAGTAACTTTGCTCATTTATCTCATTTATCAAAATGAACAAATATTTTTTTTCGTGTCATTTGGTTTATTCAACGAACGAAATGAATGAATTGACTCGGAAAAAGATTCGTTCATTTTGATAAACGAGTTCGTCCAGGAGAGTCACACAGAACAGAGCAAGGCGACCATTTGAGCTTATAAAACTTAAACTTTGTTATATATTTATTAAACGAGTGATCGTTTCACTTGATAAGACCCTTATTCGTTGTCTGGAATTGTTTAAAGCCCTTTGAACAGTTTGCACTGAAACTGTCTTTTGGACCTTGAACCGAAAAATCATGTTGCTGTGTATGTTGCGCATGTGCTGTGAAAGTGTTTTTAGATCAGATCATGATAAACAAGAATATAAAGTGAGAATAAGTATAAATCTATACTAACTCAATGTGTGGACATGATAAGTTGTTTTTATGACATCAGTTCATAAATTCCCAACAAGCTTTCTCTAAGTATCTGGTGGTAACGAGAAGTTGTTTTGATGGTTTGAATATGATATGTGGTCCATGAAGCTCTTGATATTTGGTTCATGCTGTACATTTTTACTCAAACGATTCTCTCCATGAGGTTACATTGAACTTCACTCATTAGACATGTAAAGGGAATCATTTTTCTGAATTTGTGAGCGAATCTAATTTGAACAAACAGACGTGTTGAGATGTGGGTGGCTATTAATATTAATCACAGATCTCAGCCATTCTGGGAAAAACAGACTGTCAAATCATGAAATATTTAGCGGTTTTCCGCTTTGAGTAAGCAGACCTGGACTTCAAAACAAACATTGTCAGATTTGGTTTTATGGGTCTAACCCTGAGGCCGTGATATGTCTAAATAGCTTGTCTTGACAGCGCATTACCTCAACCATCTGAAGCCAGAGGTCGACAGTGTTTGAAGATATTACTGATTTCAACAGGGATTAACCAACCCAATCTCACCGCAATTCGTACAAGTTTTACCAGGTGGCTAATTCATACGAATTCATTCGAGCTTACTCGTACAAATTCGTACGATTTTTGCAAATTTGCACATATTTTAAAAGTTACCAAATTACCTCCACATCACATGAGTTTAGACAAATCGTACGAGTGAGGTCGTACGAATTTATAAGGGTAAAATTATGTCGTAAAGAATCGCTTGCGCATTCAAAATTTGTGAAATAGTACATAAGATTGCAAGCATAAAATAAATTTGCATGCGCAAAGTAAGATTTGTAAAGGTGTAAATCGCCCTTCGAGTGTAAGAAAAAAAGTATTTGTAGCATTTACCTGTTATTCGTAAGTGTAATTCGTGTGTTTTGAAGCTGCAGCTTCATGCTAACGAAAAATAAATACGATTTGTAATATTTCTTCAGACTTTCGTTTTAACGCGCTTACACGTTCGGCACGGTTTTTGCGCACAAATGCCGCCAAAAGTATTGCATGCCTGTGAACAATCTGCAAGCGAGGTAGGAACTGCAAAACAGATGAATTGCGTAAAATCAAAGTTTGTGTAAAAAAATAAACTGTATTGGGTAAAAAAACCGATCTGTACAGTCTCTCGTTAACCTGCGCTTCCAGTTTTGGCACGATTCTCTCACTAACTGAGTTTCGCTAGCGCGAAGAGGAGGGCGGGTCCACCTTCATCATATAGCCAATCAGATGAGCTTCTTACTGACACTCGGTTTACTCTGATCTGATTGGTTCAATAAACACAAATACACAAATATTTTTTTCTTACACTTGAAGGGCGATTTACACCTTTACAAATCTTCCTTTGCGCATGCAAATTTATTTTACGCTTGCAATCTTATGCACTCTTTCACAAATCTTACCCTGCTTTATGACATCATTTTACCTTCATACGAATTAGCCCCCTTAATCGATATACGAATTCGTAGAAATTGGTTGTGGGGGCCAACAGTGGGGGCAGCAAAATGTAGGGATTCATAATCCTATTTAAAGCTGCAAATGATTTTTAAGTTTTATGTTTTTAATAAGTAAATAAACAAACACATATTGGAAATTCCGATTTCCCAGTAGGAACTTTTAACTGGAATGCTTCCTCAAGTAACTCAGAATCCAATCCTGGGTTGTTTTAACCCAACTTTGGGTCAAATATGGACAAACCCAAATGTTGGGTTAAATTTATTAATTGCATTTTTTAATCCAACATTTGGGTTTGTCCATATTTGACCCAAAATTGGGTTAAAACAACCCAGCATTTTTTAGAGTGCAGTAGTGGTATATTGTTTATTAGCCTGTGTCTCAATAAACAGTGCACACGCACAGAATTACCCAACCTCTATTTGTGTGGACAATTGCTGGGTTGTTTTAACCCAACTTTGGGTCAAATATGGACAAAGCCAGCCATTGGGTTACATTTTTTTAATTACATTTTTAACCCAATATTTGGATTTGTCCATATTTGACCCAAAGTTGGGTTAAAACAACCCAGCATTTTTAGAGAGTACTTTGGCATGCATTACCTGTGCATTATACCACTTATTTATGTGGTTATCAATGGGTTGCCAGAATAAGTTGCTGTCTACCTTTTATTTTTGGGAAGCATTTTTTTTTTTGTAAGACATCATATAGGATTAATATTAATGTCATCCTAGCAAAAAAAAAACAACTTCAGACTCTCACCAAACTCTCAAATGATTAAACCCAGACACGTCTGATTAGGAATCAAATCGGATTCAAGTAAACGCAAGTCTTTTGACCCCACTTTTCATGCAGTTCATCTTTGGCATTCATTTCCATCACGCACATCTCAACAACTTTGTT
>NW_024121532.1:1344114-1389114 GCF_016745375.1 Pimephales promelas
GAATTGCATCATATTAAGTCAGAATCGGTGAGTTAAAAAGTCAGGATTGTGTGATATAAAGTCTGAATTGCATCATATTAAGTCAGAATCGGTGAGTTAAAAAGTCAGGATTGCGTGATATAAAGTCTGAATTGCATTATATTAAGTCAGAATCGGTGAGTTAAAAAGTCAGAATTGCGTGATATAAAGTCAGAATTGCGAGTTAAAAAGTCCGAGTTAAAAGATACAAAGTTGTATCTGTGTGTTAAAAAGTCAGAATTGTGTGATATAAAGTCTGAATTGCGTCATATAAAGTCAGAATCGGTGAGTTAAAAAGTCAGGATTGCGTGATATAAAGTCTGAATTGCATCATATTAAGTCAGAATCGGTGAGTTAAAAAGTCAGAATTGTGTGATATAAAATCAGAATTGTGTGATATAAAATCAGAATTGTGTGATATAAAGTCAAAATTGCGAGTTAAAAAGTCAGAGTTGAAAGATACAAAGTCGCAATTGCGTGTTAAAAAGTCAGAATTGTGTGATATAAAGTCTGAATTGCGTGATATAAAGTCAGAATTGCGAGTTAAAAGTCCGAGTTGAAAGATACAAAGTTGTAACTGTGTGTTAAAAAGTCAGAATTGCGTGATATAAAGTCTGAATTGTGAGTTAAAAAGTCAGAATTGCGTGATATAAAGTCTGAATTGCGTCATATTAAGTCCGAATTGCGTGATATAAAGTCAGAATTGCGAGTTAAAAAGTCCGAGTTAAAAGATACAAAGTTGTAACTGTGTGTTAAAAAGTCAGAATTGTGTGATATAAAGTCTGAATTGCGTCATATAAAGTCAGAATCGGTGAGTTAAAAAGTCAGGATTGCGTGATATAAAGTCAGGATTGCGTGATATAAAGTCTGAATTGCATTATATTAAGTCAGAATCGGTGAGTTAAAAAGTCAGGATTGCGTGATATAAAGTCAGGATTGCGTGATATAAAGTCTGAATTGCATTATATTAAGTCAGAATCGGTGAGTTAAAAAGTCCGAATTGCGTGATATAAAGTCAGAATTGCGAGTTAAAAAGTCCGAGTTAAAAGATACAAAGTTGTATCTGTGTGTTAAAAAGTCAGAATTGTGTGATATAAAGTCTGAATTGCGTCATATAAAGTCAGAATCGGTGAGTTAAAAAGTCAGGATTGCGTGATATAAAGTCTGAATTGCATCATATTAAGTCAGAATCGGTGAGTTAAAAAGTCAGAATTGTGTGATATAAAATCAGAATTGTGTGATATAAAGTCAAAATTGCGAGTTAAAAAGTCAGAGTTGAAAGATACAAAGTCGCAATTGCGTGTTAAAAAGTCAGAATTGCGTGATATAAAAGTCAGAATTGCGAGTTAAAAAGTCAGAGTTAAAAGATACAAAGTTGTATCTGTGTGTTAAAAAGTCAGAATTGTGTGATATAAAGTCTGAATTGCGTCATATAAAGTCAGAATTGCGAGTTAAAAAGTCAGAGTTGAAAGATATAAAGTCGCAAAAAGTTATAAAGTCAGAATTGGGAGTTAAAAAGTCAGAGTTGAAAAATATAAAGTCAGAGTTGCGGGATATAAAATCGATTGCATGTTTTGTCAGGGCAAGTAAATGCGCCAGTAGAACATTTGAGTTTTTTACAGTAACTAGTTAACAGTAATACTTGTTAATAATAAACTATACTAAGTTAAGTTTTTGTTACTGGAATAAATAGCCAATTGGAAAACCCAATTGATCTAACAAATATTTTATGCAATTTAAGGGTTTTAATAGTAATTAGTGAAGGACAGGCGTCATAAATCTCTCGATGGATAAACCTCTATCTGCCAGAACTGCAGAATGCATCCATCAGATGAGACAGATGACAGATTCTGACACGGCTCGGGTTAGTAAAGAAGTCTGCTTGAGTGAAGACATCTAAGCAGAGAGAACTGCAAAACCAACCGGAGCAGCCGTAGTTTATAATTAAACACTCCGTTTCAGACGACTTCTATTTTTAATTAGTAGTGTTTGCTAAGTCAAGCATCGCTACTACTATTGCTCATACTGTGGGTTAGTGATGGGAACAAACATCTAGAGTATTTTTTCTTGTGGGTAGTTTGATAAAATATCAATTAAATTGAAGATCCAATTTGGGCTGAAACAACAAAACTGGTTGATAATGCAACCATCCGACTCCAAGTGATAAAGTCCAATGAAAAATATGCACAAATTTATCAATAATTATCTTAAGCATCTGCTACTTTTTGCATGAATAAAGATAATCACATTTTTTAAAAACACTTCATGCACATCCTTATTGCATTTATAAAATAGTGACAATAGCATAACCACGATAAAAGACCCCAATATTCAATAAAGTTGGACATTTATTATTAATAATTATCTGAATGAAAAATCTGCAAAGTAATATACTTAAAAAACCGAGTGATTTTGCACAACTCATTTCACTAAGGATGCAACGTGAGAATATGCAAAGCCTTGTTTAATAGCTAACACAAAAAGGCGAGTATAATAAATGCTTAGGTTGAACCAGGGCTCTTAATTTTAATAATAGACAAGCCGTTCCTTATCTCCACAATACCCCGGGTATATTACGACCATGTCATTCTGGCACGTCTCCCAGAAGTGTCCCGCTTTGACATAGTGCATATTGGATATTTAATTCATGGGCATATTTTTAAATATTCTTATCGAAGCCTCAAATATGAACCAATTCATTCAGTCCGTAAACCTGTCACAATTATGTGTTTTTTATGGACAAATCATATTTTTTTTTTACTTTAGTATACAATATTTGTATACAATATAATCACTGTAAACAAATATTTTCAAGATTTGTTATCACAGCATATTTTCTTTCGTCAAATCAGCTTTATAATAATTTATTTAGTTCAGATAACATATAATTTTGAGTTTCTGATGATTAAATTAAGCTCCTTCATTGTATTAACTCAATTTTTCCAGTTCAATCAACTTAAAATTTTAAGGCAACCAGTTTACTTACTGTACTTTTTAAGTTAAACCAACATATATATTTTTTATTAGTTGAGATAACTTATTATTTTGAGTTTCTGATGATTAAATTAATTTCCTTCATTGTATTAACTCACTTTTTCCAGTTCAATGAACTTAAAATTTTAAGGCAACCAGGTTACTTACTTTTTTAAGTTAAACCAACAATATTTTTTTACAGTGATAATTTAAAAAAATATAATAATAATAATAAAACAGGCCCATGTGATTTACTTTAATGCTATACAAATTTAATAATATTTATATTATATTATACTGCAATATGATTTCCCTTATTTTGATGGCAAAACATGATTGAAAATTAAACAATAAAATGATTATGATTCTCAAATAAAGTGCATATTGGACACGAGCTTATTTATAATATTCATATCTAAGCCTCACTTATGAATTAATACTGTCATAATGACCACTTTGTTAATTTTTTAATCAAAAATCTGATACTAGATCATTTATAAATTCTCTGCATGCAGTTTTAGCATTTTCTTGCTTCATCGTTTAATCAAACTTGTTTTTTTTTTAACGAAGAACTGGGATGCAAAATTAAATAAATTGACGCCACTCATAAAATTGTACGTGCACAATGAGGTAATTGGATAGCAATGCACCATTTTGAAGTATTCATCTTTGCAAAATGCATTATAAAGGCAGAACACCTTTATTCCACTCCGGACGTCCCCATGAATGCATCCGACACGTTGGCAGCGCTGCGACACTCATCTGCTCCGCTGGGCCGAGTGCTGACATCCGCTGAACCAGGGTCAATCCATGATGGACTCGTCCCTGTCATAGTGTCCCGCTCTGAAGGAAGTGGACTAATCACCGGAGCAGGGCTCAGGGCTTTTACAGGAGAACAGTGGGAATTCACTAAAGCCCTATTTGGCTACGACTAAATCTGTGGCTCTCCATCAATGCTGTCAGACAGCCTAGAGGACGCCGTGTGAAGAAGAACCGCACTGTGCACACCTGGAGCAATGCCTATCGGCCTCATGCCCACAAGCTGGACACGCTGACAAATGATCACTGCTTTTTCTTTTCAACGGGGACACTAGCAGAACTGAGAGTTTGAGATTTTCACAGCAACCACCCAAAGTCCAGTCGGTTTTACTCTTTCTAGTTTAGAGCAATTAAGAACCTGAAAGGAAAGCATCATGATATGCCGTGGATTACCTCAATATTGACTTGTCCTTTAGTTTGAGGGAAGTAAAAATAGCTAAAAATGTGTTTACACTGCCAGAATGAAAGCATGCAAGCAAATAAATCAATCAATAAATGTCTCTTTTTTTTAGCATACAAAAAATATACACGCATGTCTAAGTCTTACTTTAAAGCAACAACTTTCCCCATAGACTTCCATTGCATACTGTAAACGGTAAAAGACTGTAAAAACGATACAGTGAAAAACTGTTAATTGGTTAACAGAAAGTTTCTTTACAATATACGGTAAATAACTGTGATATATATAATGGTGCATTTAATGTAATTTTACTGTAAAGTACCGTTAAATTTACAGTTTTTGGAAGTGAAAAAGAACATGTCATTTTATATTTAACACTCTGAGGACAAAAAAAGCGTCCCTGAGTTTTGATCGTTATTTTTTTCCACATAGCTGCACTTAAAATACTCCGTCATTAATGGTCATATAATTAAAATCAATACATGATTATAAACTATAGAGGGTCTTCTTTTTTGTGTACACTCTTATTAACGTCAAAACCTTGTGTTTTTGTAAAATAAAATAAAAAATAAGCAGGGTGTGCTTTGAGCTCACTCTGTGTCTGCAAAAATCTTTTTGAAACGCGTCCGAAAAATTAGCTGTAACTCATTAAATTAATGTCACAGAGACACGAAAGATTTCTCTTTATGAAGCTGAAATTCTCTTCTTTTAAATGAAGTCATTTATCTAAAAAAGCAACTATTCTCAGTTGATGTAATCTGTATGAAAAGAGAAAGATGTCATTTTTTTTTCCTTTCAAAAATGTACAAACATGTTGCTCACATATTATGGTAGCCCTGTTTGTGCTAAATATAGTGTGATTTCACCTGTGCCATTAATATGTTTATAAGCAACTTAAAAAGCACAGATGTCAGGGCATGTCAGAACATCTCAAGAACCCCAAATACACCTTGGTCCCCAGGGGGTTAAACTATATACGGTAAAAAGTCTGTAAAACCTAAAATGTTGCTACCGTATTTTTAACAGGAAAACTCTGGTGACCACAGCAGCCATTTTTTCCACCGTAAATTTAACACTTTTTTTTTCAGTGATGCATTATTGTAAAAGCACAATTTAGTGTGTTTTAATAAACAGGCGGAGGTCTGAAATGCGTTCAGTCGAGCTTACCTGCTTTAAGGACAAATAGGAGAAACTGGCTCATAAAAATGTCTTGTTTTATTTCTAGAAACACGTGCCAAGTGTCGTTTTAATCATGAATGTAGTTTAAAAACTGTAAACATCACAGAAAAATATTAAACTTGATCCAAGTTGCTTTCTTAAAAACAAGTCTATGATGTAAATAATGATATAACGGTGAAGTGTTCATGAAAAGCGCTTCAGATGTGAACGCAGCAGGCGTGCAACATCCACTGCTCTTACACTAACCGCTTTAATACACACGTCTCTTACAAATAAATCCGTTTGAGAAAAGTTTGCAGTGTTGCATTGGAGAGGAGTTTTTGCACTCCTGTTGTGGTCCACTTATTTGCAACTTTACACAGCGTGAAGAAAAATAATGTTGTACTGATGATTCATATGATGTTGTGAGGAAGACTGTGAATCTGCGGTTACTCGTCGTGAGATGAGCTGTTATTACCAGAGCTTAGTTTGCTTCACACACACACTATCAAGACCACAAATGGTATCATTTCCAGCTCATTTTTCCTTCAAAGTCTGTGATTTTGACAAATCGCATGTTTACGTTTTTGCCATCAGAAAATAAGATACACATTTGTTGAAAAAGCAAGTTGAGGATGGACACGACAAAAGCCTATTTCTCTTTTAAATTAGTTTCAGTCAAAACCTTTTGAATTAAAAATTGCATACTCTTATAGTAGGCCTACTCTCTAAAAATGTTGGGTTGTTTCAACCTATATGTTTGCGTCAAATATGGACAAACCCAACTATTGCTTTAAATTAAACATTTCTGACACGTCTTTATATGGCAGAAACTATAAAAGTATGAATTGAAGCATATAGACCCACAGGTGTAAACACACGATGACTACACTCTAAAAATGCTGGGTTGTTTTAACCCAACTTTGGGGTCAAATATGGACAAACCCAAACGTAGGGTTAAAATTTTATTAAAAAAATGTATCCCAAAGCCTGGGTTTGTCCATATTTGACCCAAAATTGGGTTATCACAACAATTGAAGTACTCTTCAACCCAATTTTGGGTCAAATATGGACAAACCCAGCCATTGGGTTCATTTTTTTTTAAATTGCAATTTTAATTCAACTTTTGCTTTGTCCATATTTGACCCCAAATTGGGTTGAAACAACCCAGCATTTTTCAGGGTGTATTCTGTTATTCAAGTTAAAAATATTATTTAACCACTAAATTAACTAGAATATTTTAATTTATACCAACAAAACATATGAAATTGTGTTGAATGTTTTATAGAATGTTTTCTATATTGTGTTGCTATGCAGTTCATAAAGTATAATTATGAAGAATGCTGGGTTGTTTCAACCCAAATTTGGGTCAAATATGGACAAACCCAAATGTTGGGTTAAAAATGTCATTTAAAATGTTAACCCAACTTCAACTTTCACTTTCAACTGTAATTTTTTTAAAAATACATTTTTAACCCAACATTTGGGTTTGCCCATATTTGACCCAAATTTGGGTTAAAACAACCCAGCATTTTTTAGAGTGAAGTATTATTTCTTTGTGTTTTATTGTTTGTTTGTGGTGATAGCAACCCGAATTTGGGTCAAAAACGGACAAACCCAAATGTTGGGTTTAAAATGTAATGTACAGTTGAAGTTGGGTTAAGAACTTAAAAAATACATTTTTAACCCAACATTTGGGTTTGTCCATATTTGACCCAACATTTGGGTTTGTCCATATTTGACCCAAATTTGGGTTAAAACAACCCAGCATTGTTTAGAGTGTAACAAGCCCAAAACGATAGACCATGTGCCTTTTCTTGCCTCAGAAAGCACATCAATAATCTTGAATTCACTTTGGATGATAAAGTACAATAAAGAAATCTGAATCCGTCTGAATGAACATGCAAAGCACGAGTCTCGCCCTGCAGTCGTGACCGGTGGCGTGTGTGGTAATCATCCGAGCTAATGCATGCATTAATAACTCGCATCTATGGACACTCTTGTGTCCCACCCAATCCTCCTTTTTCCTCGGCACTTCGGAGACAGTAATTGAGGAAGGCGCCTGGCCACACTGCCTCCGGATCACATTGCCTCCATTAGCCACACTGATGAAGTTTTTTTCTTCATCGCCCAAATGAAGGAGAGCATTTCCATACCACGAATCCAATGTCCTGTGGTGCGATGTTTTAGACCGGCGATCCTAATGGCAGGCTATCAGTGCACTCGCTTACCTTCAGCAATCTGCATTCAGAACAGTGACTTGGCAATTTGCTTGCTGCTCACTCATGCTAATGAGAGCTCTGAGAAGACGCCGGCGATCGGGGAAAGTCAGTTCCCACAGCTCCCAGTGGTGTTGAATATGAATGCCGAGCCAAAGGTGGCGTCTTTGAAGAAAAGGCTGTTGGCTCGAGAGCCAGGATGCTTGGTTAAATGGGTGAAGTTGGCATGTTAGTTCACTGCAAACAAAATAATTTTTCTAAATCAGTATTTCTGTCTTGTTTTCCTGTAAAAAATGCCACTAGCACAATTATTTTTATTTTTAGCATTCATTTAGCAACATTTTGTGAGGTTTATATGCTTCAAACAGAAAAATAATAAGATCCGCTCCTGTTGACATTAATTAAACTTAATTCGAAATAAAGTACATTCTCTGTATGCTTAGTTATGTATTTTGCAACAAAACTTGCTTCTCAAGTAATTTATCTTCTTGTTACTGGAAAACAAGAAGAAATGGATTTACAAAAGATATCTTCTTCTGTCTGTATGTTTGGTGTTTTTGACATTATTGTTGTTCTGCAAACATGCGGTATAGCCCGATGAATAATATCATGATAAAGCCTGTTCGTCTTTCAAAAAAAGTATCTCGAGATCCTTGTTTTTTGTTCTATTTTGTGTTCCTTCAACACTGTGAAACATTTAAACTCCATATAATTTGTTTTTGCATGGGATTTGTTTTTGATTTTACTTAGTTTTTTTAATTATGTCAATTCAAATGCATTAGTCAAATCAATTGGATAAACCCAGTGAATTAAGTTAAGTTCACTAAAATTTACTGAGGGGATTTAAAACAAGCAAAAAAAAAAAAAATAAAAATCCCATGTGAAAAAAAAAAAATCTTAATTTCTAAAACTGAACTTTCAGTTCTTTTTCCTCAATATAATCACAATTTATGGTTTATTAACCATAGTTTATCACTGGTGAGTTCATTAAAATTTACTGAGTGGATTTAAAACAAGCAACAACAACAAAAAAAATATCCTGTGTGAACTGACAATTATTTTGCAAAAAAAAAAATCTTAATTTTTAAAACTGAACTTTCAGTTCTTTTTCATCAATATCACGATTTATTATAATCATAAGACTGTCTGCATATTTATGGTTTATTAACCATGGTTTATCACTGGTGACTTCCCAAGCTCAGTCATTTCCTGTGAATATACATGACTTCTGGTTCAGTAGTCGCACTGAAAGTGTCATTTGGACCTTGAACCGTTTGGTTCCCATTGAAGTCCATTATATGTAGAAAAATCCTAGAATGTTTTCATCAAAAACCTTAATTTCTTTTCGACTGAAGAAAGAATGACATGGACATCTTGGATGACATGGGGGTGAGTAAATTATCAGCAAAAGTTTTTTTTTAATTTTTTTTAAGTGAACTACTCCTTTAATACAATATCCCCAAAAATGTCATTATTGCGGCTCCTCTCTTCCCAGTCTGTCAGTAACGCTCCGTTTATTTCCTGTCTCTATGAAGCCCCTCCTTCTGAGAAGCACACTGTGCTCTGATTGGTCGGCTGGAGCAGTGTGCTGTGATTGGAGTGTGTTTGAAAAATGTCCCGCCCCTTTCCCATAACTGCCAGTTTCAACACTACTAACTAACTCAACCAGGCCCCGCCCCTTTATTCTGCATATGAATTATTTAAATGAGGATTATTATGTTCGAGGAGTTTGTGCTTTGTAACTTTGCAAACCTTGTTAATGCTGAAACAGAAACATTACACACTAAAGAAAGCTCTCATATAAATGCGTCTTGATTGTCCGTGATTTTTCAGCTCGTATCCGAGCGTCACGATGGTGCCATCTGAGCCTCGAGAGCCGTACAGTGTGTGTGGTTTCCACGCTGGCAGAGATAGATGAGTTTGGGAAAGCTGAACCTCAGCTAATTCTATGACTAATCAACGTCTTGGCTTGCCTAGACTAGTGTTTTCACACCAGCTCCAATCACACACTCAATAACCAGTCGCTCTGAATGAATCACCTTCACCGCTATTGATCCGCTGTCAGATTCATTCACACAAATCGGCAGTTACCAGTATCCGCTTGTCTGTAGTGTTTTTGAACAAAATCTGGTTATTGTTGGTCTATTTGTAAAGGCATACGTGAGAGTTTTAATGGGCTTGATTGGTATGCAAGCCAAGTCTACATTGTGAAAGTAAACTGATTAAAATATTTATTATAATGCATTTTTCATATCTGCTTATTTACAAATTAGTTAGCCTACATCTCATTGAAAAAATAAAATGGTGTAGGATTTTCTTTGAAACAAGCTTCACTCTAGTCTAGTGCATTGCAGAAAAAAATTAAAAGAAAAAGCAACACATTGAATTAAACATGGATTTTTTTGAAGTAAAAGATTGAAATAGCTCCAATAATCAGTGCATTTGCAATAGATTCTGTGCATGAAAAGTTTTTGGTCTAACGAAGTCTCCTGACTGCCTAGTTTAATCATAAGCAATAATAGCAGACCCCATTATCTTAAATGATGATATGCCGCAGTCGTACATCATTAACGGGCAGTGATGAATACACAAACGTAAAGCCTGAGACTGACTCTGCTCGTGTGTGTGTCATTTGCATGCTCTAAGATCACTTGTATTTCTGAATACAAACAAGCCCATTTCTCTCTGCTCTGTAATTGAGAACAGGCACAACATCTTACACTCTCAGTCTCATTCAGTGCGTCACTAGCAGTTTTTTAGCTTGAGTAGATTTCAGAAGAAAATGTGAGCATTTATTGCTTGTGCATCATACAAGAAAAGCCTTTCCACAAGCCCGATGTCTCTTAAAGGTGCATTGTGCAACATTTCAAGTTAAAAATAGCTGTTAATACGACCATAGGTGGATACAGTAAGCACATAAAACAGTTCAACATGGAGATACACTCTTAGAAAAAAAGGTACAAAAGTTGTCACTGGGGCTGTACCTTTTCAAAAGGTAAACTTTTGTCCATTTCATGAGCTAATAAGTACATTTTAAGTGTTAATATGAACATTTAAGTGTTAATATGTACATTTTAGTTGCTAATATGTCCATTTTAGGTGGCAATGTGTCCATTTCAGGAGCTAATATGTCAATTTCATGAGCTAATATGTCCATTTTAGGTGCTAATATGTACATTTTGGGTGCTAATATGTAAATTTTAAGTGTTAATATGTACATTTTAGTTGCTAATATGTCAATTTTAGGTGGTAATATGTCCATTTCAGGAGCTAATATATCAATTTCATGAGCTAATATGTCCATTTTAGGTGGTAATATGTACATTTGAGGTACTAACATGTACATGTTAGGTGTTAATATATATATTTTAGGTGCTAATATGTACATTTTAGGTGCTAATATGTCAATTTCATAAGCCAATATGTCCTTTTTAGGTGGTAATATGTCCATTTTAGGTGTTAATATGTACCACTAAGGTACCAATATGCAGCCTTTGGGTACAAAAGTGTATCTTTTGAAAAGGTACAGCCCCAGTGACAGCTTTTGTACCTTTTTTTTTACTGAGAGTGTAGATGGAAACATAAATTGAACACCGGACGCAAATAGCACGTCAATTTCGCGTCTACCGTGTCTAGTTTGACGCTTGACCACTTTGTGTTAATTTGCGCGTCAAGAGTGAAACTGACGCGCGTAAATTTCGCTTCAAACTTTTGTGCGCTTTTTGTGACGCGCGAATTAACATAAAAGTGGTCAAGCATCAAACTAGGCGTGGTAGACGCGAATTTGACGAGCTATTCGCGTCCGGTGTTCGTTTTTTCCCCCATCTATCTCCATGTTGAACTGTCCCGCGCCTTAGAATCGAAACCCGTCGGCGGTCATCTTTTTAATTTCGCTTGTCGCCAGAGGGGGCATAATTATGCAAAAACTCAGAGACTTGCGCAATGCACCTTTAACAAAGATACAGTAGTTGAGAAGCATGCATGTTGCCAAATGTTCCCGTTATTTTCTGTTTCAGCAGTTGCTATAGTAACACTAGGGGTTTTGGATGGATATCCATTTTGACCCAGGGATGAAGATGTGAAATGAACACACTGAGAACTTTATCTTATTAGATAAAAACATACGTGGACATTTGCAATTTATCGCAATACTCAGCAAATTACAACATGTTCGCAATAATATTGAATCGCGGCTTAAGAATCGTGATAAATTTGCATTACAAGGCCTCTGGTGATTCAAAACTTTCCCATCAAAACTTTCCTGGTTTTTCTATGTGGTCGCTAATACGTTTGATAAATAAATGGTTAATCCGCAAACCCCTTTTACCCTTGAACCCCCGTTCAACCGCACGGACTGTAAACTTTGACAAACAGCTTGAATGACAACTCCAGAGAACAATCGCCTCTTTCTTTATGCCGACATGCCTCATGGTTCTTGCCATAAATGGCGCCGTCAGCATTGCTCACCAGTACAGGGAAATACCAGTGTGAATGAGGGCTGTTAACCATATGGAGGAGAGTTAAAGAAGCCCTCAGAAGCCCTGAACCCAGACGTTCGCTGCTTGCCTTGCCAAGCGACTGAACAGCTTCACGTCCAGCCTCCAAACTCCACTGGTACTTTCCACAAATAGGCTTCAAAACAGGACAGTGAAGTTCATCTTTAACTGCAGTTTTTCCGCCAAAATGAGCTTTACCCTCAAAAAATGTGGGAGTCAAAAACATTATATGAGCTTTTTTTATTGTCTTTTTACTTTTTTTGCAATATAGCCTATGTAAAATTTTGATTCTTGTGATTTTATAGATAGCAACCCGATCACACTTAATGTGTCTCTATAGCACGCATTGTGTATTTTCGTGCAATTTATATGCAAAAATGAAAGGATATGCATGGGTTGGTTAGGGTTGGTTTAGCACGCAAATTAACCGCTTATCAAATTCACGCGAAAACTGCGTATCGTATGCACGTAACTCCTTTTCGTGTATAAATTGCACGATAATACACAATGCATACTACAGAGATGCATTTATGTGAGAACAGGCTCATAATATGTTCATATATTAGGGCTGTCAAACGATTAATCGCATCCAAAATAAAAGTTTGTGTTTACATAATATATGTGGGTGCACTGTGGATAATTATTTTGCATATATATATATAAAAAACACACAAGCTTGTATACAGTATATTTAAGAAATATTTTCATGTATATACTGTATATAGCTTTATATATTATTATATTATTATAATTTAGCTATTTTTATAATTTATATTATATATAAATATTTTATATACTGTATATTTTTTCTTAAATATACATGCATGTAATTTAATAATTATCCACAGTGCACCCACGTATATTATGTAAACACAAACTTTTATTTTGGATAAATTAATCGTTTTACAGCCCTAATATATATATATATATATATATATATATATGTATATTCAAGTAATGCATAAATTTGCACTCAAATAAAATATTTTAATATATTTTAAATGTTTTATATTTTATATATTTATCTTAAAATATTTTAATCTTTATTTAATGCATATTTTTATTTATTTAATGTGTATTTATTATTTTAAACTATATAGTCTAAATGACAGGTGGTTAATACAGGACTGTCGAAAAAGAGGAGCAAGAATAATAATATTGTGCACTAATTAATCATTCACAATAAGAACAGGAACAGGAAAGGAAAGAAGGAATACTAAAAAAAAAAAAAAATGAAAGTAAACAGAATTTGTTTTGATGCCATGTCAACTCCGTCAGGCACTGGTCAAATCTCTCTGAACAGTAATTAAAGGTCAGAAATGCACGAACAGATCTTTGCGATACATATCCTGGTGTGGACCGGGAGGTTTCTGTGAGCCCGCGGCCACTGTCGCGATGATGCATACTAGTCATTAAAATAGAGCCACCTTTTGGAAAGCTTTATGTCTCCATTAAGAGAAGTGTGCAGTTCTTTTATGTGGTGTGGACAGGCTGTAAAGCACAGAAAACACACAGTGTAGTCTGCTCACAAAGACCTGCAGAGAACCGAGACGACTGTAATTCTCTCATAGATATTCTTTTTTTTTCTCTCGTAATAATGCTAATTTTAGATGTGTCCTTTTGTACTGGTGAGGTTTTCAGTACACCATGAAGAGACCTTTATGAATCAGATGTTACTCTTTCATAATGGAGTTCAATTTTAGTATCAGGTTTTTGTCAGATCCTCAGAAGAGGTGAAAATAGACACAAATGAGTCAACATGAACATGATTTTGGAATAATTTGATGATGAAATCTTGATCGCACACTTGTCAGGGTCTGTCACTTCTGTCTGGTTGGTGACAGAGCTCTCACTCTAATTGTTTAGTAAACAATGCTGGGTTGTTTTAACCCACATTTGGGTCAAATATGGACAAACCCATGCATTGGGTCAAATTTAGATATTTTTAGGTCAAACCGTTCATATAATGGAGGTCTATGGTCACCACCTCAAAGAGCATGCACAGAGAAGTCCAAATGACTTAGTGACTCGTAAATGTAAGTACACATTGATGGCCTAAGACATGGAACGAGCGGTTTGTGTGAGAAAACGAACAGTATTTATACAGTTTTTACAAGTGGTAAAAGCAAGACGTTTTAACAAGAGGTAAAAACGATATAAATACTGTTCGTTTTCTCACACAAACCGCTCGTTTCAGGTCTTAGGCCATCAATGTGTACTTACATTTACGAGTCATTAAATCATGTTTAATTTGGACTTCTCTGTGCATGCTCTTTGAGGTGGTGACCATAGACCTCCATTATATGAACGGTTTGACCTAAAAATATCAAAATTGAAAAGACACCTACATCTTGGATGCTCTTGAGGTAAGCTAAAACATACCAAAAATTAATTTCAAAGTGAACTATGCCTTTAATAAACATCCATAAACATTAACATTTTGTCCATTCCGTGACAAATCTGAGCACAGTTTGAGATATTATTGAGATGTTGCGAGAAACATCCGAGAAGCAAGAGTCTTTCATTGCAAAGACATTTTTGATGTTTTTTTTCCCTCCTTTCAGCCGTGAGTATAAGCTAAAAATGATGTTTCCTTCTGAAAGATTGGCAGAATTCATTTCTTAAAATGATTTATTTTCTGAGTGCTAGCTTCTTGGATGGTCAATTGCAATTTCTGTCAAATGCCAGTCAGAAAAGCTTCACTTGCGGATTGGTGGTGGTAAACAGATGTAATTTCAGTGCTTCGCTCCACAGCCAATTTCATTCAGACCATTTTTTTTTTTTGTCCCAGACTGTGTGGTCGATTTGCATGCACACACCTTGTTCGTTTGGAGCGTTCGTTTCCCGGTGTGTTTTCCCTGTTAGTTTGGTTCTTTATGCATATATGAACACAGCAATTGTTCATGTTTTAGTTAGTTATAGCACAAATTTCTCCAAGCACTTCCAAAGAACATTGATCTAAGACACGCCTTTAATAAACATGGATGTTGAATATAACTAACCTGAGATTAGCATTCAGGCGGGGTCGATGTCATTAAGCGTGCACGTGAACTTGAGTGTTTTTTAGTCCCTAGTGACATGTTATTTTCTGCTTGACTTGGGCTCATCAACACTGCCTTTTCATTTAATGTCTCAGAGTAATTCATTATGTCTTAATATGATGAGAAATGCTCATTATTTTCTCAATTTTCTCTGCGTGTGACCCGTGTTTCGCAAACCATATTTTGTATTTGCAACGTTTGGATCATTGCCGTTTCTGCACTAAAAATATATAAAAGCTGCTTAGTGAAGTGTTGTTACTGTTGCAGAGTGTGAAGCAAAATTAGACAGACATAATATTTCATATTTCATGCACCTTTGCTTCTTAGGTGAATTTAGCTTATTCAGAGGCTTTTACTGAAAAACAAGACAATACTAATGTGATTTTTGCAGGTTGCAGCTTTGCTCTCGGCGCTGAACTCATGCGATAAAACCTTGCATTGTTAGCATGGTGTCATAATTTGACAGGAGAGCAGAAATTAGCAGAGAAAGGTCTCCTCTCACTCCTATTTTTGTCCACACAGCGTCACAACAAGACAGTCTTCCCGGCTGCAGTTAATGTTTCTTAAAGGGCATCGGGTGAAATATCCAAGTCTAACAGATCCCGACGGGCAACACATTTAACACTGATATTCATGAAAGGAATAGTTCAGCCAAAAATTATTTCCTTTCCTTTCAACATGCGGGTGAAATAAATGAAAGCGTATAGTAACTTTTAACAGCTTTGCATGAGGCATTGAAGTTGTCTTCATCTTTATCTTATATATGCAAATATGATGCATGAAGTCACATTATATGGAAAGATTGACTGTGAATTTCAGTATTCACAGCACTTTTAGTGTATTTAGAGTCAGATCGTGAACTGATTAGTGAATGACTTCAGTATTACTTTACTTTCCATACTTTTAAACTTTGATTTGTTGATTGGACTTGTTGCCTAGAACTTTAAACTTTACATTCATGCATTTGGCAGACACATTTATCCAAAGCAACTTACATTGCATGCAAGGTACACATTGATTTCCCTGACAATCAAACCCACACTGTACAAATGAATATGCCATATCTAAGCAATAAAATTACAAGCAATATTATCAATTAAATTTAACAAATTAGAATTGAGTAATAATTAATCAAATTAATTCCTTAAAAGTTAACCAGTGAAATAATTAAGAAAAAAAATATGTTAAACATAACCAACACCTTTTCTATTTGTTCATCTGACTGTTATAACTCGGGTATATCAGCCAAACAAAACTTTAAGTGAATGATTTAAGGGGCAAGAGCCCAACTAAAACAAACACTGATCACCACAATGGTGACTTAAAATGATCAGTGATTCTGCTTGTTAACATCAGGTGTCTTCAAGATTGGCAATATAAAATAAGAGTTCTTCATTCATCTTTGACGTCTATCTGGGTTTTGATATTTTAGTTTATTTTTGTGTAAATGGTTAACTTTTAAGGAATTACTTATTACTTAGTTCTACTTTGTTAAATTTAATTAATAATTTTGCTTGCAATCTGTTGTCACAATTTTATTGATTAGATATAGCGTATTCATTTTTACAGTGCATGACCATGGTACTTGAGCTAAGGCTTTATTTAAAAATAAAATGTGACATTTCCGTGTATTAGATTGTTTCTCATAGCAACTGAGCATATTTTTTGCAGTTTGTGAGTTGAGGAGGGAAATGTCAATACTATTTTCTGCAGCAGGTCCAGTACGTGTCTTATTTTCAGAAAGAAACATGGACCAGATATCTTTTTCTTATTTTTCCACTGGTAAGTCGCAGAGGAAGGCCCTTAGGTCTGATTAAAGCTGCAGTCGGCAAGAAATGTTGGCTAGACGCTGATAAAAAGCAATGCTAAGGTCAGTTTTGTTTATGCTGTGAAGGTCTGACTTCCAGCCATGCTCGTAACTGAATGAAAAAGGCTGGTTAAATGTGATGGCTTTCCTTGAACGGACTCATCTGATGTTCTTCTGTCTGGAATGGTGCAGATGGGAACTGAGCATCTCTTTCATCTGCAGATCCGAGTGTGTTATGGCAAGATTTGCCTCCTGAAACACCTAAGAAACACTGACAGAACTCATAGGGCCCTATTTTAACGATCTGAAATGCAAGTGTCAAGTGCTAAGCGCAAGTAACTTTGTGGGCGGGTCTTGAACGCTGTTGCTATTTTTCCGGCGGGATAAATGACTTTTGAGTCTAAAAGGGGTTGGTCTGAAATAGCTTCATTATTCATAGGTGTGGTTTGGGCATAACGTGAAATAAACCATTCAGAGCATCATCCAACATACCCTTTAAGAGCAGGCGCGCATGTTGCATGGCGGATTGTTATTATTATGGCGGATTTACCAGGAACGTTCACAGAACGTTCAAGACAGAAGTGACGTTGAATGGGGATGGGAGAAACCCACCCAACATCAGCGTCAGTTAAACATGCGTGGGAGGAAATTTTTTTATTTTTTTTTATTTTTCATTGTTATAGAGGGATTTCACTGAGATCTCATTCTGGGCGGTAAACCGGATGCCCGCGCGGCCATTATGGAGGCACTCGGATGTAAACAACAGCATGGACTGCACTGTTTATGTACTACTGAACACATTTTTACACTAAAAAAAACACAGAAAATTTTGACAAATTATAGTTAATATGTGGTAAAGGTACGAACGAGCTAGGTTCTCTAGCCTGTACTGCAAATATTCCTTCTATTTCCTATCCTAAGCATTAGCTACGTTCAGATTGTCAGTCCAAAAAAAGCACATGTAATCTGTTTCAATCTACATCCATACGTGGTTTGAAATCACATATCAGGACATCAGCTTTAGTCTGAACGATCGGATTTCGGGTGGTATGTGACTCTTGTAAACGTCAGATGTTGTTAGAGGAAACATGCTGCAAGTCGCTGCCGAAACAATGCTGTGTTGTTGCAAAGTGCCGGACGAGCAGAAAAATATTATTACATATTTTGAAACCGGAGCACGGAAAAAAGCTATACAAAGACGCAGTATAGTCCAGCGCGGCGGCTACACATTTCCATGCTGTTAAATTTAAATAAGACAACATAATTTTAGATCAGATTCCAATCGGATACAAAGTTAATCGGATTTGGACTGACAGCGTGAATGTAGCCATAGTTAACACGTCAACATTTTAGCCATAGACAACGCTTCATTTACACATGTAACGTTGGCTGATGTAGTCCCTCTCTCAACCACAAACGCTTACTTTCATCAGTTTTTTGCACTCTTCTCTTTAACTTTTGGCGGTCTATAGAATTTGAAATGTTTTTTTCCGATGCGACCAATTACAGACCATTTTTCAGCAGAAATAATCTCGCGAATTTCGCGAGTCCGTTCAGTTCAGTGGCATTGTTTATGTTCAGTGCCTCCAAAATGGCCGACTTCCGGACGCGTCGTGAAAACCCTCTATAATGTATGATTTGCAAAAATAAAAATCTGTGTTGGTGAGAGAATCAAAGTGTATGCGTGTTGTGCACCCACTGCATTATGGCCAAGCATGCACGCTTAAAATAGCATTATGAACAACGTGCAACGCGCCACTGACTTTAGACTTGTTTTTTTCTGTGGCGAAATTGTTTTCTGGAACTGCAAAATAGCACTGGGGAACGTTTGCGCCGAAACACGCCTCCTTTTAGCGCCGACCCGCCCAGGGAGCGCAAGTTCATTTCCTAGTTTACCGACGTGCATCTGTGGAGGGAGCAAAATAGGAATTATACATGCGTCAGTGTACAAAGTCGATTGCGCCGGGTTCAAGATAGAGCCCAAAGGCTTTGGTTACATGGAAGGAAATTGTAACGGCCATGCACAAGTGATCAATGGCACAGCTGACGGACCCATCTGGTGGATGGCTCTTGGCGATCTCATTGATGCCGCTGGAATATCATGGGAATTCAAATCCATTTTTTCCCTGTGATGTATCACAGGAAAGGGCCGACGGGAGATCTTGAACATCTCTGATCCTGAAACAAACAACTGTGTGGACTTCGTGTGAACTTTGATTTGTCAGCACCGTTTGAGACATTGTTCTGAAATTCTAGTCTAGTCAGTCTGCAAGAAAGCAGGACAACTTCATCTTCAACGTCATCATTTCTTCATCTGATCTTCCTGTCGAGGAGAAACAGAGATATTAAAGAGATCTGATGTTTAATCTTCTCTCATATGGGTTGACTTGATTTCAGCATTTGGCCTTCAGAGTGTAAAGTACAAAAGTCAAAGAGTATTGTTGCAGTGCTTTTCTGTAAAGTATTTTATTGGCATGATTGTGTTTACATACAATATTGCCAAAGCATTATACAAAAAAAAAAAACCATGTAATTAGTAAGTAACAATGAAATAACTCCAACAATAAGATCAATTTAAATAATAAAATAAATATTATATCATGCACATTTTCTGTATGCATCAAATAACAACATGATCTACTATATTTGCATAAATGTGTAGTTTTAAACCAATGCAATGCACTCAGCTTCACCTTCCATTGCTGAATCTGAATGTTTTTTGGTGTCTCCATCTTGACTCATTTGATCAGGAACCGCCAACGTGTTTTATAAAATATTGCATGCAATTACAAACCAAAAAAGTGCAAAACATTTCCATTCTACTAATTGGACAGCACTTGCTAAATTGGGTTAATGCACAGCTGCACTTCTTCCTGAACTTCAGCCAGTTCCTTGTTTCCTGTCTTCCATTATTGGACAAACTTGATTAATTCAGGTGTGCCTGATTATTGTTGTGACTACTGAGGTCAGACACACCTCGATTAATCAGTTTGTCCAATAATGGCGGACAGGAATCAAGGAGCTGGCTGCAGCTGTGCATAAAGCCGTTATGTAGTGAGATCATGAGACGAATACATCACACCGTTTTAAAATCAATTAAAAACACATTTTGCAAACTGTCGTGCGTGAAATAGTTCTCAATATATAGTGAATCGTTCTGTATTAAAAAATAAATAGGTGTTGCATACAAGTAGGAAATGTTTAGTACATAATGCATTTGGTATTGGTAAAAGAAAACAGTGGGGAACAGTAAAAACTGCACAGTTTTAGACTAATATATACTAATACACTAATATATAAATGGGGGCTCGTCCGGGATACACTAATATCTCATTCAGAGCAAAACTAGCCAGAACGAGATGAGCGAATGATTTCTACACACTTATATTTTTACCAGAAAGTCTTCAAAAGTTTTTTTTTTATATATATATGAATTTAAATGTCATGTAGAACAATATGTGACTTTGAAAAAGAAATGCTCTCGACTTATAACCTCTGCATTCCACATAATCATTAATATTATAATATATGGTATTGTTATTAACGTGTGACCGGTTTCACTTCTGGAGCGAATCAAACCCACACACTTCCACCTGGTTATTGTGACCCGTGGCCACACTCGTGGAAATTCAACGAAATAACTCAGATTAACTATTCATTTCTGTGTCTACATCGCATCTATAAAACATGAAACATCAGGGCATCAACAGATTCTGCATTTCCATCATACAGGGAGAGCTCGATGCATACAATGAGATAAAAACATTCGTTCACACAAAGAAGACAGGACAAACATACATAATTAACAACACAGCTTCATTATGAATGAGCTCCAGTGACTAATCTCTGCAATTACCCGAGAAGCTTTTCTGCAACCGTCTTATCACATTTGACACCCAATCCGACAGTCCTGTCCATCTCTCGAGTGATTGTCCGGCATTATCCTGTTGGCCACAGTTCATTTGCTACATATTTAATATCCCTTTGCAATTTCTCAGAGATCATTAAGATCGTCAGCATAATCACAGCTGCTTAACTGTGACGATAAATGTTCAGCAATGAATCACTTTGTATGCGACGCCAAACTGCACTTTGATTCCTGAATTCTTTATCATACATTGTCCTCGCTGAACTGCACTTTAGGATGAATATGCTAGAAGGAGTGAGATTTTGAGTTTTGAGTTTGAGTTGCATGAAAGAACCACATCTGGATTGATTTGACTGTACCCTCGTCCCTTTCCAACACGTCTCTTCTCTAGCCGAGGCTCATTGTAAAACAAGCTTGTGGCAACACTTCTGTAAAATGATATTACGTTACTTCTTGAGTGCTTTGAAAGACTTTAAAAGTGAATTGAGTTAAATGCCGGTAACACTTTACTTGATACATATATATACATACACTCACCTAAAGAATTATTAGTACCACCATACTAATACTGTGTTTGACCCCCTTTCGCCTTAATTCTACGTGGCATTGATTCAACAAGGTGCTGAAAGCATTCTTTAGAAATGTTGGCCCATATTGATAGGATAGCATCTTGCAGTTGATGGAGATTTGTGGGATGCACATCCAGGGCACGAAGCTCCCGTTCCACCACATCCCGAAGATGCTCTACTGGGTTGAGATCTGGTGACTGTGGCGGCCATTTTAGTACAGTCAACTCATTGTCATGTTCAAGAAACCAATTTGGTGCATTATCCTGCTGGAAGTAGCCATCAGAGGATGGGGACATGGTGGCCATAAAGGGATGGACATTGTCAGAAACAAAATGCTCAGGTAGGCCGTGGCATTTAAACGATGCCCAATTGGCACTAAGGGGCCTAAAGTGTGCCAAGAAAACATCCCGCACACCATTACACCACCACCACCAGCCTGACCAGTGGGAACAAGGCATGATGGATCCATGTTCTCGTTCTGTTTACGCCAAATTCTGACTCTACCATCTGAATGTCTCCAGACTCATCAGACCAGGCAACATTTTTCCAGTCTTCAACTGTCCAATTTTGGTGAGCTCTTGCAAATTGTCGCCTCTTTTTTCCTATTTGTAGTGGAGATGTGTGGTACCCGGTGGGGTCTTCTGCTGTTGTAGCCCATCCGCCTCAAGGTTGTGTGTGTTGTGTCTTCTTCACAAATGCTTTGCTGCATACCTCGGTTGTAACGAGTGGTTATTTCAGTCAAAGTTGCTCTTCTATCAGCTTGAATCAGTCGGCCCATTCTCCTCTGACCTCTCGCATCAACAAGGCATTTTGACCCGCAGGACTGCCACATACTGGATGTTTTTCCCTTTTCACACCATTCTTTGTAAACCCTAGAAATGGTTGTGTGTGAAAATCCCAGTAACTGAGCAGATTGTGAAATACTCAGACACCAACAACCATGGCACGCGCAAAATTGCTGAAATCCTCTTTCTTTCCCGTTCTGACATTCAGTTTGGAGTTCAGGAGATTGTCTTGACCAGAACCACACCCCTAAATGCATTGAAGAAGCTGCCATGTTATTGGCTGACTCGATAATTGCATTAATGAGAAATTGAACAGGTGTTCCTAATAATCTTTTAGGTGAATATATATATATATATCAAAGGTTAGCAGTAACCTAATAAAATGAAACCACTTCGTATCGATCTATCTGTGAATCGTTGAAAGATTGTGCTCAAATTTAAAACTACAAAGAATGAAAAGATCAAGTGCGAATGCTGACTCTGAAGCAAAAAGTTTCTATCCTGGGATGACCTAAGAATTTAGATTGTGAATGTCAGTAGAATTAATCTTGACTCGGTTATTATTGACCTGAGCCTGCAGGACCTGTGGCTTTAATTGAGCTGGGACAGATTGAGATAATTTGACATTTAGCAGCAGACACTTTTATATAGAGGTGGTACCTATGGAGAGACGTGAGGTTAAGCGTGTGACCCAGAGCACAGCAGTGATAAAGCCAGATTATGATCTCAGGATCTCTCGGGCGTTCGGCTCAATCCTGCTTCTATCTAGAGATCAAACCTCTGACCTTTGGGAGATCGGCTCAGATCACAGGAGTTGAGCTCACAGATGGGTTAACACCGGCCAGACCGGTCTATAAAACACACAAATAACTACACACATACTCTTTCAAACATTCAATTATTTGGCTGTGAACTGTAGTTTATTTGCATCATCAATGCAAGCACTTTCATGAGCATGTTGATGAGACACAGTTTTAAAAGGGTTTTATTTTAGCTTTAAACTGATCAAATTCAGCCAATGTTAATGCATCAAATATAATGCATGCTCCAGACACACATTGTCATTGCATTACTCTTACTCTTGCCTCTGAATAAACAGCATTTTGTTCATTTCTTTCAAACAATCTTGTGAATGTTTCACTGGTAAATCCAAAGGGACAAATACTTCAATAACACAGTGAAACTGGCATCGTATATGTTTCTTCACATTGGTACTCACGATGATGATGGCATAAATGTATTATGATTTAAAACCTACAATTTTGCAAAAACTTGTATAAATACAATTCACTTCGGTATCAGTTGAAATGAACACTAGCGTCTGTAAAACACCAGCGGCTTTTATAACTAAATTATGATAACATACAAGTCAAGTCACTTTCATTGATATAGCACTTTTAACAACAGTTCTTTGCAAAATACTACGTTATGACTTTAAAACACTACCAATATAGTGCATGATTTGTAAACTCATACATGCTGAAGATGTCAATTTTCCAACTATTTTGGCATTTACTGATGTAGTAAACTTGTACGGTGCAGCTTTGCACACGATCATGTACAAGTCCCATCCCGTGAAACACGAATTAAAGAGCTCAAAGACTTGTAGATTAAATGGCTGAAATAGAATATATATATTTATATATATTTATATTTCGATAATATCTCACTTTTGTTAGTTTGATGGAATATCCCTTTAAATATTTAATCATTCTCCAGGAAGTGACTTTGATTTGGATGTAATTCAACAGCACAAACACTAGCAATGGATTTGATGACATTCATTCTGTTTGATCACATCACAAAATAATTTATTATTTTAATTAGCTGTTTAGAAATCTTCATGCGGTTGTGTAAATTGATTAAAGTTGAAGTGTCTGAGTTTTCTCAAATTATATTTTTCGGAGTCTGGAATAATCTTTTAAAGCAGTGCTTCCTTAAATTACGCCACGAGTCCTCAAAAGGTTCTGCAGAGACCAGGAATGAACCCAGAGAAATTGAGGCCTGAGCAAACATGTATGCAAAGTGTATGAATAATTTAAAAGGCACTCTGAGAATCGTGACCAACAGATGGATTTATTAAATCGTCTGCACCAAACCACTTACAAACAGCGACATACTGCAAAAACTGAGCTAGGAAGAATGAAAAACCACTCAGTCCCTCTGACGGTGGTGTCCCGTTTCAGGGCTAGTTCCTTCTCTTCTCTCTGTATTTTACTATCCGGGGAACAAGATAATGCTTGTTCTGCTGAGGTGGTTGTAATCTTGTAGACCTTTGCTTATGTGTGTAACCTTTTCACAGGACTTGTAATTAATAGCAATAGCCGCATTTGCACTGTCTGGCCAGTGTGAGCCAGAGCTTTCATTGGGCCGGACCGGGCTAATAGACTAAAAATAATAGACCCTATCGCAAAATCACACTGCAATCACTAAAACCCCCCGTAACACTCCTCTCTCGAACAACGTCACACAAACCCATCATTTCATTTCACCAACAAATAGAAGTTTATCAGAAAACTAACCATAAAGAAATCACTGGAATCTAGCGCGATCGCAAAACCTTCATTATAAAAGTGGCCATTTTTGTTGTTTACTCACCCTCGATTTATAACCCATGTATCGATGTTTTACCACAGTTTTACAATAATAAGTGATACATTGATCATAATGAATTAATTTGTGTCAAGACTGCACATTAGTCACAGAAATAAAGCATTATGAGAATGAGTATTCTGGGTGAATACTCGATTTTGATTGGCTGCAGGCCGGGTGTCCATTAAAAGTGATAGAGGACACCTGGTGAAACTGACTGTTTACCGTTCGAAATTAATAAATTAAATGCGCTGGCTACATCAGCTGTGAGTAACCATAGCAACAGGCAGTCAAAGTATCCTACAATTTATTGTATCAAAACCATATTAGACTGTAAAAAATATGGACAAAGCGTCTGTGACGTCACCCATAGACTTTCTGAAGAACAGTTTTGAGGCTGTTTATGGGGGGTATGGCGGCACCATACTGGAAAATCTTGGGATATACAAAATACATATGTTCAGAAAGGATACAGAGGTGGTATGATGTGTTGTGTCAGATCATGGCCGAGACGTCAAACTCCACTCGGCGCAGCCCCTTATCAGCTGTCAATCAAAGTTAACCGCCCTTATTTGTCATACATTTTATATCTAAATACGATCTAAAAAAAAAATTCACCCACCTCACAGTTGTCAGGCACTCGGAACCTGTCCAAAAATACAATAAAAGTCCATGGGACCAACCTGTAATTTATACTGTGAAAACGGACATTTTAACATGGGGTCTATGGACATTTGCTCCCGTTTGGGTCCTCCCTCTAGTGGATTTTAGATGTATTGCAGTTTTTCTCACTTCCGGGTATGCTTCATTTTTCAGATTAGAATGTTGCCGTTTATAATATTAATAATAATAATAATAATAATAATAATAATAATAATAAACACCAGATAAGCCCAACTTACATGGAAAAAACTAAACAAAACAAACAAACAAACAAACAAAAAATGTTAACTTTCTGGCTTCTTCTACGAGCTGAGCTGACTAGAAATATCTCTGGTTGCTAAATAAACCGTCAGGCGTAACCAGGGAAACCAATTTATTGTTTGTAAAAACTTTAGATTTCGATTGTAAAACTAATTCAAATATAAACGAATGTTTTAAAAATGTGTTATTTGGAAAGTATGGGGGGTAAGGGGGTTAATGCCCTTCGAGGTTGTCTATATAAATGGCCTCTGCTGCATGTCCGACGGTTCACGCCTCGCCGTCTTCATTACAATGGATACCTCGTCGGGCATTAACACTTAGGCCTACTTATTTCACAAAAGAAGGAGAACATATACATATTCAGTCACTGTTTCTGTTTATTTGTAGTCACAGGACTGTATCTTTACATTACATTCAGAATCAGAAAGAATGATCATTTCTACAAAATTTCCACCAAAAAAAACGACCTGGGGAGCTTTGCACTCGGTCAAAGTCCCAGTTATATTTTCAGTCAGAGAAACAGATGAAGCTCCCGAAAAACTGGAGTTGCTTTATTATTATTATTATTTTTTTTAACATACTCTGAGCTAAATATGAGCTGATTTCTTCAAGCGGTCGTGCTATGTTTATTAATGATTCGTGTCTTTTGCATTGCATATAATATATAGGCCTATATATATTTTGCCTTGCGATGATCTGAATTGACATCGGATCACGAACAGAAGTTATTTTAAGCACTCGATGCTGTCTGAAAGTGAGTTGAGCTAAAATGATTTAAAAGTCTTTAATGCTGATGATAACTGCATATGAAATGATGTATTTATTTATTATATTACATAGGCTGATCTTATGAAGAAATGTATGCGGTGTGTGTGTGTGAATGGAATATGTAGGCTATATATGGACATTTGGTGATTATCTTTGTGAGAATCACTGTAATATTAAAGCATTTAAGGTTTCAATGCAAGAGCCAATTTCATGACCTCAGTGACTATCATCTAAACTTGACAGAGATCATTTATCTATTATGGATCAAAATGAGAAAGTTCTACTCCCTGAAACTCAGAATACATATTTGAAACCTCTCGATTAAATTATCGCTATGCTTTTCTTTTTATAAACGGTAGATATCAAACCTCTAATGAATCATTTAATGTGCATTAATTGATTTTAAGAGATTTTGCTTGGGTCTTTATTTTGCTCAACCTTGAAGTGTCTACAGCACATGAAGGATGAAATGTACTCATATATAATTGACCGGTTCGTAGGTTTCGGTCCTGCTTAGTAACTGCTGTTGAGTTGAGAAGAATCTCCAGAGCAAATGAATCCCTGAATGACAAAAGCCCTGTCTAACCATGTCTCCGTGAGCACTTAAATGGACAGACATGTTATAATTATCTCTTGAGTGGGTAAGATAACAGTGATATCTCTGGATTTGTCTGTAGAAAAGTGGATGAAAGGGTTTTTTTCCTTTCATCAAAGCACATACTTTAATTTTTTCATTCTAAAAACACATTTAATACTCGTCTGTACTTGTATTTTATGTATGTTTTAACCTAAAACATTGAGATTTAGAAGAAAAAAAAAAAAAATCAAGATCATTATTTACTCATTCCAAACACAAATGTTCCAAGCCATGTGATAACTTTGATGTCATTGTTTTTTGCATGTCCCATTACTGACAGAACGTTTGAATTGATGAGACTCCTGCATAGGGCAAGATTTTCAGTAAATAACAGTGATTTTAAAGCTTTCAAGTCTCTGAATATAATGCATGAGTCATATGAACTACAATTATGGAGCATTTTTGGAGTTCAACTGCCCAGTCCAAAATATTTTCATATGTTCTCCAAAAATAAAACATTGCAATTTGTTGATTGCTCATGCTGCAGTCTATTACTCACAGTAGTTAAACAGCATGATGAACAACTGCCCTCACAAGCCAAGAAATGCATTAGCACTCAAGGACTATCGATTTTAACTTAGCTAAACTTTTCACTTGCGAAACACCTGTGGATCCAGATTACTCCCCAACAGCGAGCTGATGAAATATTTACTGAAAGACCTGCAGGAGGCAATATTTTATATATTTCAGACTTTTTCTCAGGACATTTAGATATTTTACAATACATTTATTTAGTTTGGAAGATTATGCAGTGTTAAAGAATTTCAAATAGCTTTATAAGGGGATTCTGGGGTTGTAAAAGGCTCAAACCTGTTTCCTAGAAGATTGAAAAAGAAAACAAACTTTAACCTACAACCTCTTCTAGTCCAGGTGAGCACGGGCACAGGAACAGACGTGTGACAGCATGAGTGTGCGCGGCTCACAATAGAGGTCCTTGTTTCATTACGGAGGCCATCATGGCTCAGCAGGAGTACAAAGGTGTAATTAAAGGTTTGATCCCATTCGGACAAAACGCATGACTTTCAATAAACTCATTCAGGACACTTCAGCTCTTCTAAAGCCTTTATATTCAACAAAAGTACCATTTCTACTAATCTGTATTTCTCAGGCCTGCACACTGTCTTCTCTCGCAGCCTGAGGTTTGATCACCTGTCACAAGCTATTGTCACAACCAATTATTTAGTCAAAACCCTTTATGCTGACTTTAAAGTTTTGCAGGTTTTATCTTCATCATAAAGGTTCGGATCTGGCGGACTAGCAGCATAAATATCTCTATATAAACATAGATGTCAGAAATGCCAACTGAATTGAGATATTTAAGACCTTAAAGACGTAAGGGCATTTTTACAATTAATTTTCCGTCTGGTTTTATTTACTAAAAGCTCGTAAAACATCAACCCTGTTGTGCACAGACAAATGACACACCTCTTTTTTTTTCAGTATATTTGTGTTGCATTGATGTCACCTGAATGTACAATAAGTTATGGGACCATAAAGCGGAACGGAAATTGAATCGCGCAAATATTTATTGAAATCGCACACAAATAAATAAAAGCGAATCAAATTTCCTCTGGAAAACAGTTTATTCATGTCTTTGGAGTCCTGGAGCACAGGAATAAACATAATAACTTGTACAAAACCAAATCTATTTACATTTTTCCCAAAAAAAAGTCCAGGCGTTTTTGGCCTCATGATATTCACTGGCATAGATATCCACAATAAAGGCGGGGGAGTTTCTACCGTCATCACCGGCGGCCATCTTGTCACAGGCAAGCTGATGTAAGATGAGTGATCAGCACAAACACAAATACTCTTACAAACGGTTTGGTTTCTTACAAACGTTATTAATGTGGCTATAATTCTGGATGATTATTTATTTATACACTTATTATTCATAAATATGCAGTGTCATAACTACATCTCTGGTGTTTATAACAAAACAAAACCGTTTGAAAATTGGGTATTTAAGTTATGGTTATTTAAATAGTACATGCACCATTAAAACACAATCGCTGCGTCCCAATTCGCATACTATCCGTCCTAAATAGTATTCGAAAATAGAATTAGTACGTCCCAAATCGTAGTATGTTGAAATGAGTGTTTCAAAGATACCCGGATGGTCTACTTTTTCCGGTCAGAATCCGAAGTGTAGATCGATGCACACTCTAACGGCTGATATTGCCCACAAACCATTGCGCGTTGGACGGGGATTCGGTTAGAACTACAAACACGAGTAAAAAGTGTTAAAAAAAACTACAGACACGTAGTCGATACGGAGGACGCGCGAGTCCCCGCGGATTTTACATAAAGAGCTTTGAGTGATTAATTATCAATATCTAACCTGACGAAAATGAATTTATTCAATGTTGTTCACATTATATTGCATTTGCAGCAGCATTGTGAACTTTTGTAAAGACACGTTTAGCTATTACGTTTTAAATGCATCATTATATTCAAATTGCAAACACGAGGCTAGCATGAAAGACCCACAACTGGCAGATTAACGTGCTCTCCGAAACGGTAGGAAATAAAATTAGATAGAATGGAGGATTTTAACTGTGACAAGATGATTGATAGGGTTGGGTATCGAGAATCGAGTATCGATTGGAACCGGTACTAACTTTTAGTTTTTCCCGGAATCGTTCAAAAGTTAAAATTTCGATTCCTAGTTTCGATATTCACAGTCCGCCGAGCGGAAGAAGAAACCGCTGAACAACACTAACGAAGAAACGTCTACCGGAAGTGTTGGCATAACCACACGAGTCGAACATGAGTACCTTACGTCGGCGGTCCAAAGTGTGGCTTCACTTTTCTTAAAATAACGAAATCTCGGCAAAATGCAAAATTTGTGACAAAAGGAGTATTTTTACAGAAGGAGTATTTCCTTCAGAAAGGATTATTTCCTTCAGAAAGGCCGTTGGTTAGCAAGGTTAGCTAAACTTTTTTGACCCTGCCTCTTAAAAGAATCGGAATCGAGAATCGTTAGGAACCGGAATCGAAACAAGGAATCGGAATCGGAATCAGAATCGTTCAAATTCAAACGATACCCAACCCTAATGATTGACAGGGCAGTTTACGGTGACAGGATGCACGCGACAGAGCTGTCCGTTAAAGATGACGTGATAGTACGTCCCAAAGCTTGCCTACTCTTTTGCTACACACTCAAAAGTATGTACTTTTTCCTCACAAAAAGAGTACATACTTTTAGAGCGTAGTATAAGTAAGCGAATTGGGACGCAGAAAATGTTAAGAGCGAGCTGCCTGTGACAAGATGGCCGCCAGTTGCAGACGTCGACCTCCATTGGCCAGCAGCGCGGACGAGACATCTAGCCTTTATTATGGAGATCTATGTTCACTGGTGCCATGCCTCAAAACAGTTCCTATCAGGAATCACACAGAGGGCCACGTCACAGGCTTTGCATTTCCAAGGGGTGGCCTGTTTGGCCTGCCTTTTCTGCTTGCAGTTCACACACTGCCTTCTACCATAGGAGGCCTTCTTGCTGGTTTCAGTTTGGTCTGATATTGGCACAGGTACATGGTTACTTTGTTGCTGGGTGGGGGCAACAGCAACTGTAACACTGCAGAGTTGGGCTGTCAGCTCCTCAAGAAAAGCCCTGTGGGTCATGGGCTGTTGCTGCTTCTCTGCACAAACCTCCTTGTGAAGCAAGTAACTGTTGGTCGCGGCAATGTCCAAAAAATGGAAAAACAACGTCCTGTACCATCTCATAGTTTTATGGTGAACGGAGTAGTATTGGATGAGTTGATCAGAGAGATCAACACCTCCCATATTCTTGTTGTATTCAGTGATTGGGGTTGGGCATGGAATGGATTTGGCCTTCCAGCTTCCATCAGTTCTTCTAACCCTTCTCTCAACCGTGTTGCCAGAGAAGGCCGGGTGAATCGTGGAGCAGATTGAGACTTCCCGAGCGTCCATCCACTTTACAAAAACCAAAGGGCCATCACGGATCCACCTGATGGTGCCCCTGGGATCCTTTTTTGTCATGGCGTTTTTAGTTGCGCGGGGGGATCCCAGCATGTTGTCCCTGTAGGTGCCACATGCTCCGAAGTTCATGTTGTGGAGATCCATGAATAGCTTTGGACTTGTGTAGAAGTTGTCTACATACAAATGGTAGCCACTCCCTAGGGATGATTTGTTCAAGAGGGACATGACCGAGTCGTATGCCAGTCCTAAACCAGAAGCAAACGCAGACTTCCCAGTGTACACAGCAAAGTCTAAAGTGTACCCAGTGCTGCTGTCTGCCAGCACAAAAAGTTTGAAGCCCCACTTAGTTGGTTTCGCCTTTATGTATTGGGTCATGCCAGTGTGAGCCTTTGTTGCCACCATCCTCTCGTCCACGGAAAGGTTCTGCCGTGGGTGATAAAATGCTCTGCATGCCTGTTGGACGTCATTTAAAAGGGGCTTCAGACGAAACAGCCGGTCATAAGCTGGCGTCCCTTTTTTTTGGTCGTTCTGGACATCTTCATCGGGGTCGCTCATGTGGATGTTCCAGGAAATGACCTGATACCTGTCACGTGTCATCACCGAGGGGGGGAACGGATGGCTGAAAATGGTGTTTGTCCTCCAGTAGTTTCGGATATTTGAGAGTCTCAACAGTGCAAAATAGAAAGTCAGTCCTACATATTTGAAAAATTCTTCGACGGTGAGGTTTTTCCAGAGATATTTTTTGCCATTTGCGATGTTTTTTGCAGCGTTTTTGTTTGTGTTATTACACATAATGATTGCTGCACTCTCACTGACAAAAAGTTTGAAAAGGTTCAATGCTGTGTATGTGGATGTGGAGTTGAGCTGATGCCCTGGCTTTCTTGTTGGGACGAACCTTTTGGGATCTGGAGGGATGTCTGGCTGAAGCTCACTCTTCCATGAAGGAGTTGGGGCTGCTGGCTGTGGTGATCTAGATCTCGAACTAGTGGATTCAGGACTGCCGGATCTGGATCTTGACCTTAATCGGGCTCTCTTTCGTGACCGTGACTGCATCCGTCCGTGATCTATTCCTGGCGGCTCCTGGGATTCTGCAGCAGGAGTGGAAGGGTCCTCCTCAGCGGACGAATGGGAGCTTTCCTTGCTGGTTTGGGTGGGTGGGCTGGTGTCTTCTTCATTATCACCACTGTAAAACAAATAAATAAAGCAAAATATTAGATCATACCAAATGCAATCAATGAGCGTTTTTTTTTTTTTTCTCACATAAGACAATGACAATGGCTGAGATTGCTACTGTACTATGGGATCAAAATCCCCCCAAATGTATTGCGGCCATGGATTAAAAAAATAATAAGCGCGATTCAAAAATATAAAGACACATAAAAATGTAAACGCATATTTCACAAACTGAAAAAAAGTCAGTTTTAACGTTAACGTTAAAGTGCGAGAGTTCAGTCACGCTTGATGTTTCAAGGCCTATAAATCATACGTGTATTTGCATCTGCCATGCAACATTAAGCGGACATATCGGACATTCCCGTCAATGCGAGTCGTACGTCGTTAAAAAGTTACATCGTCTTTTTAAAACATTTCTCGGTACAGATATAACTATAAAGGCCAATTTATACTTCTGCGTAGGGTGCGCGCAGTAGGTACGGCGTAGCATACGCACAGACGTGTCCCATTGCGCGTACCCTTCGCCTGACGCGCACCTCCTCAAAAATGTAACTACACGTCGCGACGACGCGGACCGCAAGATCGGTGATTGGTCGGCTTGGTAGCATCGCATTTCCTCACGTACCTTCTCACGCATTTCCATCACTGTCTATGATTTCCACACGTACCATCTCCTCCGACGTCTTCTCTCATTTCTGCCTTTCAGTTTTAGTAATTTCACTAAAGTGAACTGTTTTTCCACCTCAATAAGCTCCAACTCCAACATGATCCACTCTCTTTCAATCGCTATTGCTTGTAGTACCCTAGCCGCGAGGAATCTAAACACAGTGGAACATTAAAACTCTCCGCCGCCAACTAGCGTTTCGGAGCAGTACTGCAGAGCAACAAGACCTGAACGCAGAAGTATAAATGCTCATAACACATTACGCACATTACGGCGTACCCTCGACGCAGAAGTATAAATTGGCCTTAATAAATTACACAACTCTAGTTGAATAACAGAGTATTAATTTCGTTCATTTGTGTTAAATAAAAGGCGAACTGTGCTGAAATGTGTTCCTTTTGAAATCATTCTTTGCTCGCGGTTGCTGCTGTCAGTTTATTGACAAGCAGTTTCTCTAAATAAAGCTGGCTCGCATTGGTATTTAGTTTCTCCCGATAGAAACCCTTTAATTTATCTTTCTTCTCCATATCTTCCAAAGAAACTACAGCGTCTCGCTAAAATGTAAACAAATACTGCGCTGCTGCTTTCTTGTTGGGACGAACCTTTTGGGATCTGGAGGGATGTCTGGCTGAGGCTCACTCTTCCATGAAGGAGTTGGGGCTGCTGGCTGTGGTGATCTAGATCTCGACCTAGTGGATTCAGGACTCTGTCGACCCCTCGAGCTGCCGGATCTGGATCTTGACCTTGATCGCGCTCTCTTTCGTGACTGCATCCGTCCGTGATCTATTCCTGGCGGCTCCTGGGATTCTGCAGCAGGAGTGGAAGGGTCCTCCTCAGCGAATGAATGGGAGCTTTCCTGGCTGGTTTGGGTGGGTGGGCTGGTGTCTTCTTCATTATCACCACTGCAAAACAAATAAATAAAGCAAAATATTAGAGTGTTTTTGTATTTTATTTCTCACATAAGATAACAGTGGCTGAGATTGCTACAGTACTATGGGATCAAAATCCCGCCAAATGTATTGTGGCCACGGATTCAAAAATAATAAGCGTGATTCAAAAATGTAAAAAAAATATTGCACAAACTGAACAAAAAAAAAAATGCGGTTAGAGGAGGAGCTGTCAATCTAGAACTATGGACTAATGGTGACGCTTAAGCCCGCCCTAATTTACACGAAACTCGAACTGCAACATTTGGAAGAGCAAGCGCAGAACACGGAAAACATAAATTTAAGTTACGTGCAAAATACTTTTTAATGTGTTTAAAGTTATGCATGTTTATAACATTTTGATCCGTGATAATTTTTTTGCATTATTTTTTTTTCAGTTTGTGCAACATATTTTTACATTTCTTAATCGCGCTTATTATTTTTTTTGATCCGTGCCCGCAATTGAGAACGAGAATGTGACATCACGCGCGTTGCATAACTAAAATGTAAACAAATACTGCGAAGTTCTGAAGGCGTTGCCCCTGGCAACCGATAGCGTCATGGCCGAACAGTTGCTGCACACTCACTGACAAAAAGTTTGAAAAGGTCCAATGTAGTTTTGTCACGATACCAAACTTATTGTTTCGATACCGATACCAAGTCAAGAATCGCGATTTCGATACTTTTTCGATACTTTTCCTGAAAAGGAAAATATTTCTTACAGGGAAAGTATTTCTTCACATGCACCTCCTTTCCGTAGGTATGTGCTCTTTAAATGCTGTAATAACCTAATAAATCACTGACAAACATGCGCATGCTCTGATTATAATCATATAGTGGGGCGGCAGTGGCTCAGTGGTATCGATACTAATACATTTAGGTATCGTGAGGTTTTTAATTTCCGAGTATCGCGATACTTTTGAAGTATCGGTGCATCGTGCAACACTAGTCCAATGGTGTGTATGTGGATGTGGGGTTGAGCTGATGTCCTGGCTTTCTTTTTTGGACGAACCTTTTGGGATCTGGAGGGATGTCTGGCTGATGCTCACTCTTCCATGAAGGAGTTGTGGCTGCTGGCTGTGGTGATCTAGATCTCGACCTAGTGGATTCAGGACTGCCGGATCTGGATCTTGACCTCGACCGTGACTGCATCCGTCCGTCATCTATTCCTGGCGGTTCCTGGGATTCTGCAGCAGGAGTGGAAGGGTCCTCCTCAGCGGACGAATGGGAGCTTTCCTGGCTGGTTTGGGTGGGTGGGCTGGTGTCTTCTTCATTATCACCACTGTAAAACAAATAAATAAAGCTAAATATTGTGTTGAATTTTTACTTCCGGCAGCGGCTGTGGGCGGGACTTTGATGCTCTTTTGTCTCCACAGCTAAAAGGTGTGACCAACCCCCCACTACAACATCCATTGTGTGTATTTCTAGGTAAACCCAATAAACCTAAGACAAAATCCTACTTTTACAGAACTTATTTTACATATTTAGACGCATTTCTATTATATCATATTACTTTTTTATTTTTTATACTTTTACAGGCAATAAATAAATGGCACTTACTCTTCAGCGGGGTCTAGACCATCCTGGTAATCTAGTTCCTCATCGGTCAAAAAGCTCTCTTCTCCTGAAAATCCATCATCCTGCACGTCATTAAAAAAGTCCAGCGATTCATTTAAGTCCATGCTTGCCTGACAATCCATTTTTCTCCGTGTTTCTCTGTGTATCCTTCAAAACAACAACATTGCCATGCGTCTCTCTCTCCCTCCTCAAAATATATTTGCCGTGCGTCTCTCTCTCCACAACATCAGAGCTTGGTTCATGCGTAATGACGCACACCAACGTGGACGACGGATCTTCTTCTTTAGGAGCAAACCAGCTAAAAGGTGCATTTACCAATAATATCTGTCTGTCTGCAGAGCCACACTGTTTTACACCAGCAGTTTCACCCCGCGCATGCGCAGTTTCGCCACAACTGCTTTATTCGCGCATGCGCAGTTTCAATATAATAGTTTTACCTGCGCATATTGTTCAGTATTAAAACGATCTAATCATGGTTATTATTACCAATTATTTTTGATTATTAGTCTGCAGAGCCGCAGAGCAACAGTTTCACCACGAGCATGCGCAGTTTCACAACAACAGTTTTACCCGCGCATGCGCTGTTTCAATATAGCAGTTTTACCCGCGCATATTGTTCAGTATTAAAACGATCTAATCATGATTATTGTTACCAATTATTTTTGCTTATTAGTCTACACCAGCAGTTTCAATGTATGGTTATTTACCAATTATTTTTGCTTTAGTTATTTTTTGCTCCTACTGTTGCTTGCAGGCCTTCGGGACCTTTACTGAAATAAAACAATGCTTGGAACACTTTAATCTTTTACGTTTTTTCCTCCAAAAAACGAACAGCCTGACCTATTTGTACACTTACCTATTTGCTAATTGCTCAATCTGACGGTATAACGCATTTAAACTTCTGATTTGACAGAATTTGTCTCCTTTCCATTTCTTTTGCCACATCTCGTTTAGTGCAGATTTTATTATTGCTTTGACTTTAGATTTACTCAGTGATGCATTAATGTCTATTACATTGTGTTTTAAAGATCTCTTTGCCAGCTACCCCACATGTGCTGAAACCAATAAAAATTAAATTCTTACCCCTATTCTGTATATTCTGTACAGGTTTTGTAGCACTTCATATTAGGTATCATGCCTAGATGTTGACTTTCCACTATTTATACTCATTAAAGCTGAATAAGAGTCAGAAGAACAAATTACTACATCCATTGGATGAATGTCTTCCGTTTCCCGAAAGCATCGTTACTATGGTCGCAAATTCCGTCGTTATCAGCATAGTGCAACAGTATAATGATATCACAGTTGTTTACCATATATAGTACGGAAACTTGCTGTTAACCAATTAACAGTTTTGCAGTTTTGTCTTTTACAGTTAAAATTATGATTATTTTTTACAGTGTACAATTCAATTTATAAAATGCAAAAATGTTATATACACACAAAATCAATGTTATATTAGTCATTTACCCATTTCACCAGTGGTTCAGCTCTCACGGAGCCACTGGCTAATGCCACACCTCGTGCCCTGGCATAAATCAATCAAACTCCTTTCATGGATCACATGTTTCCATTGATTGGAACAGGAATGGCAGAGGCTTAATTTCTTGTTAATGTAGTGCTGAAGGCTGTTGTCCTGAGAGAGAGAGAGAGAGAGAGAGAGAGAGAGAGAGAGAGAGAGAGAGAGAGAGAGAATGATATCCTTGGGGAAGTGTTCAGATGTTAATCAGTAGAAGAGGATTCAGATCAGGTCATGTTGTTACTCTGTCAGGTGTGTCATGTAAATGTGCCAGTCTGTTAGTGGTCGAATATCAGCTCATATTCACACCTGCTATGCGACAACAGCTCCAAGGTCACACAGAGACTGCGACAGTATTAGCAAGTCTTGCTCTGTTTCAAAAGCCAGCTACTGTCTGCTGCTTTTTACTTTGTGATGGGTTTGTTCATGGTTTTTCAGGATGTCAAGAGTTCATGCTGGCTTCTTCCAGCTGGTTGGTTTAGAGTGGTGATTCCCAAAGAGGGTTATACTTCCAACCCGATCTCACGGCAATTCGTCCGAGTTTTACGAGATGGCTAATTCGTACGAATTCATACGACCCCAATTGTACAAATTTGTAAGATTTTTGCTTATCTGTACATATTTTAAGAGTTACCAAATTCGTATGAGTTCGTTCCCCTGACCCCGCCCCTAAACTTCCCCATCACGTGGGTTTAGACAAATCGCATGAATTCGAACGAATTACGTTTTAATCACTCGTACGAATTCGTACGAATTGGTCATGAGATAACGTTGATACTTCGGCATCTTGAAGAGATTTGATTTGAATTGTTTAATATACAAACATAGTACAGTTATTCATGATTAAAATAACATTTAGGTTATTATTAATGAAGGAGGGGTTTCATAGACTGGAACTATACAGAGGTGTGTTTCCCGTACAACGACGTAACTCGCTGTTTCACTACTAGGCTATAGTAAGTTTGAAGAAATCAAGCTAGTAAGGACTGTTTCCAGAAACCATATTTTCGCAAATTGGTCGTTCAACCACGTTGGTCAATGATGTCACTTAAGTGGTGGAGTAATAACTTATTCTATTCGATCTAATGAATGCGAGATATTTTGCTATAAGTTAAGATTTAAATTACATAAGTATTCTACATAAAAGAGACAGATTGCACTGAATGTCAGCTTGCTTTTATTAAGTCCACATTTCATGCAAACAAGAAACTATGCTTCTAACCGCAAGATCTGTCGTTCAAAAACACACAACTTTGCGATGCTGTTTGCGAATGTTCTCGGGATGTTTTCGGGAAACAACGACTCGTTAAACTGCTGATAACGACAGAAGTTGCAACCAACGATGCTTTCGGGAAACACACCCCAGAGCGTTACTGACAGACTGGGAAGAGATGAGCTGCAACAATACAGAATATGGAGAAAATAATGTGTTTTTTGATCATTTAATCATGCAAACATGCTCCATTAAAGCTCAAAAACTAAATCAAGACATTGCAAAATGACATAATATTTTTTATGGGTTATGGATTGGATCCGTATTGATTGCTAAACAATGTTTAAAGTCTTGAAGAAAAAAAGATATACAACCTTGAGATTTCATTAAAGCCTAATCAAGTTCCCTTAAAGCTTCGCTGTGAGTTGCTTCACTTTCTTGCTGTTTACATGCTGCTAAAAACACAAACTCTGTTTCTTTCTCAGAGCGCCAGTGGATATTCTCATCTCTAGATACTGTGTGGTGTCATCCTTTGAAGTAATATTGAAATATTATTCACTTTATAGTATATGATGAAATGTTACATCTGATAGGAGCCATTTTAGTACATTCATATTTCAAAATTACTGGAGTTTCTGCTACTGAGAGAAAATTAAACAGCTTAAAGCTAAGTCTAATCCGATTTGCTGGCATGATTGCTGAATTCTCACAGCCTGTCAAGTGTCCAATTTCACTCGAAAACTGGTAAAACAGACCAGCTAAGATCGTACACCAGTTTGATATTGTTTAACAGCAGGTTAAAGAGACCCCCATCCCAATTTTTCAAAACTTCTATGTTTGTATCATTGTAATAATCACAAGTTTGGGGTATTTAAAAAAAAATAAAAACACCAAAACTGCATTTATTTGACCAAAAAATGCAGTAAAAACGGTAATATTATAAAATATTATTACAGTTTAAAATAGCTGATATATTTATATTATAAAAATGAATTTAAACCCTGTGATCAAAGCTGAATTTTCAGCATCATTACTCTGTCTTCAGTGTCATGTGATCTTTCAGAAATCATTTTAATACGCCGATTTGATGCTCAAATGATGCAATTGTGGAAACCTTCATACTTGTTTTCATTATTTGATGAACAGAACGTAAACCAAACAATCAAACAAACAAACAGCTTTTATTTGAAATAGAAATCTTTTGTGACATTAATGCATGTCTTTATAGTCACTTTTGATGAAGTCAAAGCATTAATGCTGACAAATAAATCGTACTGACTCCAAACTTTTTGGTGTCCCATAATTTGGCTCTCCATAGTGAATTATTGTAATATACAAGTCTTTTTAGCAGGCTGTTAAAAAACTGTAAAGGTTTGCCTCATGCGTTAATAATAGAGTTTTGCAATAACCGCAAGGTCCATGCAAAGAATACAAACCCCACTTTATTATGCCTCTGACAGATTAGTTCTGGACGGAGGGAAAATGTAACCACAAAGCACAGAAATAACGGGTTATGCAAATTTTCGGGGTCGTTTGCAGAATGGATCGCTGCGCAATCATTTACATGAGCTTCATTGCATAGGTCTGACTGTGCCAATAATAAACCTCTGAATTAAAACGCTGAATGGTCACCAGTTGTGTGTTTCTTCCTCCCCTGTTTAGTATGGATGGCCATATCTCAACAGCACTAGCATCTCGGTGTTAGCATGTAAGTGCTAACGTAGTGTCCTGCTATGACTTCCATGCCGCTGATAACAGGCTCGTTTCAGCAGAGAGAGATGCTGAGAGTGCAGGGCTCCTCCACAGGGTCAGTGTTGTTCTTCTAATGCCCTTGACGGGATCACGATACCTCACACAATGCTCCTGTCAATCACGGCTGAAATGATCTTAGCTAGCTTCTGTGAAGAGATTCTGGGCATTTTGTTTGTGCTCATATTGATGGTTTTGAGATTTTGTGGGATCGGTGAGTCTTCAACTTTAAATTCCAATACTAGCCGAATAGGGCTTGGGCGCCGCGTTACATTCTGGGGCGTGGCGGCCATGTTGACAGCTTCGCGAATGTAAACGTACTGAAAGTCGAACGAGGAGAAGCAGCAGAGTTGGGAGAAAGAAAATAAAAAAGATGTTAAAATCCCTAAATAGGGAAGCAGGGACCGTTATTTGGACAAAACCGGCAATTTTTAACGGTTTGGATCTATGTGAAATACTAAACTAGCAGCTATTTGGAGCACATCTTAAAGTCACCTTTGCCCAGATTACTGTGTTCCCACTAGGGCTGTTGGAACGAATTCCGAAATTCGAATATAATTCGAATATTAAAAAAAATCAATACTATTCGAATGCTGAAGTTACTATTCGAATATTGCTTTTTTATGTATGTATATATAAAAATGTTATATGCAATCTTGTCTTTCTCGCTGCCTTGGCTTACACGCATGTGAAAATGAAATGCGTTTGTTTCGTCTGATGAACAATAAAGTTTTTGAATCGTAACACAAGTGTGCACGTTATCCACGCTGTATCATCAACATTACTGTCAAAAATGGATGCAAAAAGCGCCTGTGAAGCGAAAAACGCAAATATCTCAACGAATTCGTCGAGCACCGAGCTTGAACCGTCTAGTCGAACTGAAAAGAGCGATATAAGTTTCAGAATTTTTGGGGTTGTTTTCACGGAGATATTAGCCGAAGCGCTTCTACCATATTCAGCGCGAATAAAACGTTTATTAGATGTCCCCCTAGTGGACAGAACGTGTAACAACAACCGGATGCTATAGTGGCATTGGCCATCCATAAGCCTGTGTAATGTCGTAAATATTAATAATGGGATGAATTTGAGCATTTAATATTCAAATATTATTCGAATATTAAATAAAATGGGATGGAATTCGAATAGTATTATAGAGGAAGATTGACAGCCCTAGTTCCCACTGTTTGCCGACACTTTGTTGGAAATTTCATATGGATCCAAACCGTTAAAATTACTGATTTTGTCCACATACCGGTCCCCGGTTTCCCAATTTAACGTATCCTGGTAAATTCCAGATACTTTTAGGGATTTTAACATCTTTTTTTTATTTTCTTTCTCTTAACTCTGCTGCTTCTCCTCGTTCAACTTGCTGTATGTTTACATTCGTGAAGCTGTCAAAATGGCAGCCATGCCAAGTAATGACGTCACAGCGCCTAAGCCCTATTTCATGCTTTAGCACACCCGTTTACTTTAAAAGTTGAACATTAATTTAAACGTTAGCAATTTCTTTTTTTAAATGTGTCATGTTACCTTAATGTCATCATGAAACGGAAGATGCGATAGACTATCCTTCTCTAGTGTGACGTATATCTGAACGAGACGACTTCTAGAGCAAGAACACATGTGGGCGGGGCTTGATTTTGTTGATGGGGAATTGATTGGATGGTTGTGGTTTGCTATTGGTGGATCTCATGTGAGTGACAGGTTGCTCCGCCCCCGTCATTAGAGAAGAGACACATTTACGTGTTAATTGCAAATGTGGATTTCAATTACTATAACAAAGTATTTTTCAGTCAGACATCTCAACTTCAGCAGCTATACTTCTCATCGATATTTTGAAGGTTTTTACCAGATTTGATCATCTTGTATCCTTCGCCTGATTAATATAACATTTCATTCCTAAAAATAAGGAGATTTTTATATCATCAAGTTGTTGACACTAGTAGTAAGTGATAAAAAGAGATCCCCTCTGTAAAACCGTACAGGCAATATGTCAACAAGGAATTATCCACTGTTTAGATTTCTGTTCTGGAAATGTATGCAAATGAGTGCATATTTAAAAGATAATGCCTCATTTGCATACTTAAACAACATTTTAGAAAACTTGTAAAACAATTGTCATAATGTATGATTAATCAACAGGGGAAGTACAGTGATATATCTACTGTAGTTAAAATATTGCTGCAAATAATCTTCTAGTAATTATTATTGTTTATTTAACTAGAGAAAAACAATGATATCAATTAAAGGCTTGGCGAATAGCAATAAATAATCAAATGTTATATTAACATTTATGATTATTCAATATAGTATTGATTCAGTGCTTTTGGAATTCGACTAGTAATCATCTTTCTGTGTTTCATGTCAATATTTTTGTTTGATTAATATTAATGACCTAATGGTGAGCAGAAGGTCCATTAGCCAGCATTTACACAGCACAAATCCGATATTTTGACACAAATCCAATTTCTGCCCCGCCTGTTAACATCCACTACGATAAACCTCGCCAACGCAGGCATTTTGACCGAGAAACACACTCGCATTAGCATGAGGAGCACACTTTTCTTAGACGTGCATGAGGCACACCGATTATGGTTTTAATATTCATTTAATATGGCTATAATGACTCTGAGTATGTTCCAGGGGCCGCCTCGGATCACAGAGCATGTTTAAATTTCTGTCATTATTCATAATTGCGCTCGTCATAAAGCAACCTCTGTTGTTTACTTCAACAATTAGGATATATTTAGTTTATTCTCTGGAATAATTTGCAATGTAGTTGGAAGCGGTGTGCCATACGGCTTTCGTTGTACGCTCTAAACGCTTGATTTAAAGATCAGAGTTATTGGTTTAGTGTTGTTATTGAGGAATCAGAGCTGGTTTCATACAAAGCTTACACTTTTGGCCAACTTGCTGTGCCCAACTGCTCAGATTTAATCAAATCTGTCCACTTTTCACCATTATTCCTTCAGTAATTCAGTTTTGTTTGTCCGGCTTTTCACGTGGCATCCATGCTAAAACAATCAATTCATAAATTATAGTGATCTTCTGTCACCATGGTAACAGAGGTTCTCCACAGTGAAAGTCTTTTTCTTCGGATGCGCCACTGATCAATAACACTGAACCTCTGAAACCATCATAGGACAACATCATAGTTTGGGATCAGGAAGATTAATACTTTTATTCAGAAGATGGCTAAAATCGATCAAACGTGACACAAAGACGTCAAGAAATTTCAATTTCAAGTAAATACTGTTCATTTTAACGTTCGATAAATCCTGAAACAAAAGTATGAAAAAGCACGACATTGTTTCTTGGGCGGCAAATCAGCATGATTTCTGAAGGATCACTGAAAATACAGCTTTGCATCACACAAATAAATTACATTTTAAAATAAATGGCATTGGAAAACAGGTATATATATATATATGTTGTTTTTACTGTAACTGTGTTGAAATAAATGAAGCCTTGGTGAGCAGAAGACTTATAAACGATGGTGTATTAATTTCCTTCTTTCTTTATTTTCTTTTTAAATGTGATGCAAAATATTGTGGCCTTTGTTCAGTATCTTTGCACTTTAAATAATAGTTACACTTCCATTTATGATTTTACTCCCTGACGTTTGACCTTGACAGACTGAATAGAGGACATGAACCAGAGAAGATTTCTATACGTCAAAGAACAACACTGCAAAACAAGTTGCTGCCTTACATTTTTAAGTACAATCAACTTGTTACTGCAACTTAAATTACATTAAACTGACTTAAAAAATGAGCTGAATCTTGTATAACTTATTTTGACGAGCAATGTAAAAACTAACACACGCTGTGTTCGAAATCACCTATTACTCACTATATAGTGGACTATAGAGCTCACCATTTTGTAGTGCTGTCCGAATGTATAGTGATGATTATTATACCCTACATATAGTCCACTCAATGTATCCCAGAATGGATTTTGAAAAGTAGTGTACATCCGATGGTCACTAACCTAAGCCCTACAGTACATACCATCATGCATTGCGCGGATCGTAAAAATAAGTTATAATCATGTGTGGAGTAGCGCATTACAACAAAAACGGCCAGAAATGACTTGTAGTTTTGAAATTTTTGAGAAATAAGCTCAATATAATGTAATGTATTTATTTTAAAAAATCTATTTAGCCAGAGCCGGCTCGGCACCAGCTGACAGGTGACGTAATCAACCGAGACACGATCGAGTAGTGTCCGAAAGTAGTGTTTCTATTATGCTGGTGAGCTCACTCTATATAGTGGCCTATATAGGGGGTAGGGAGTAGGGGTTTGAGTGGAGATTTCGGACACAGCAACAGTCTCATCCCAAGTCGTCATATAACTGACGTCTTGGGACATCTTTTGGCCATACACGTCAACATCCGCCTTTTTAGGGTACCCTTAAACGACGATCCCGGGCCGTCATACAACTGACGCTTTACCTTTAACGTCGGTTAGGTGACGGGGTAGGTGTAGGATCCGATAACGTCATCTAACCGACGTTTAAGGGTACCCTAAAAAGGCGGATGTTGACGTATGGTCAAAAGACGTCCCAAGACGTCAGTTATATGATGTCTTGGGCTCATTGATAATGTAATTATCAGAAAAACCCTCGGATTGTTTTAACAGCACAGTGCTAAAGGGGTGATTGTGCATCTGTGGCCTTGATGACGCATATATCCGCATGAAAAGCACAACAAACATAAAATAATTGTCCCTTTCTGTAAAGCTGCTGCTGGCATCATGGTCGAGCACTCTAATATATGAGTGTTTTTCTTCTGGAGGGTTTGAGAGCGTCATATCAACTCATGACTCCACATCTCTCTGCTTTCTCACACACCAACCAAACCAGCACATCAACAACCTGATAAGAGTCTTTCCTCCTTTTCTTATGCGCCGAACTCATTTTTCCTCATTGAGTTTTACCCCTAACGGAAATGAATAATACTTTTAGCTAATTTATTTTAAATGATGTCCACTCACACTAAAATAATACACAGGTACATGATTTGAGACATCGTAACACATTACTGAGTTAAAAAATACACATTAGCTGTTGACTGTAATGAATGAGATCAGTGATCAGTGCACTTTGGGCTCCTCTGTGTGTGATACCGTATGCTACACGAGGAGATCTCAGCAAACAAAAG
>NW_024121532.1:1394114-1414114 GCF_016745375.1 Pimephales promelas
GTGTCAGTGTTTCTAAACTCCCTGAAATGCTTCCATTCACTCTAAAAAATGCTGCTGGGTTGTTTCAACCCAAATTTGGGTCATTTGGGTGAAACAACCCAGCATTTTTCAACCCAAAGTTGGGTCATTTGGGTGAAAAAACCCCCCAGCATTTTTCAACCCAAATTTGGGTCAAATATGGACAAACCCAAATGTTGGGTTAAAATGTTAAAAAAAAATGTAAAAGTTGAAAGTTGAAGTTGGGTTAAAACTTTAAATTACATTTTTAACCCAACATTTGGGTTTGTCCACATTTGACCCAAATTTGGGTTGAAACAACTCAGCATTTTTCAACCCAAATTTGGGTCAAATATGGACAAACCCAAATGTTGGGTTAAAAATGTAATTTAAAAAATGTAAAAGTTGAAAGTTGAAGTTGGGTTAAAACTTTAAATTACATTTTGAACCCATTTGGGTTTGTCCATATTTGACCAACATTTGGGTGAAACAACCCAGCATTTTTCAACCCAAATTTGGGTCAAATATGGACAAACCCAAATGTTGGGTTAAAAATGTAATTCAAAAAATGAAAAAGTTGAAAGTGAAAGTTGAAGTTGGGTTAAAACTTTAAATTACATTTTTAACCTAACATTTGGGTTTGTCCATATTTGACCCACATTTGGGTGAAACAACCCAGCATTTTTCAGCCCAAATTTGGGTCAAATATGGACAAACCCAAATGTTGGGTTAAAAATGTAATTAAAAAAGGTAAAAGTTGAAAGTGAAAGTTGAAGTTGGGTTAAAACTTTAAATTACATTTTTAACCCAACATTTGGGGTTTGTCCATATTTGACCCAAATTTGGGTTGAAACAACCCAGCATTTTTTAGAGTGTGTAGTCTTGGGGTTTCTTCCAGGAACGAACACGTCACAATATTCCTCATTTAAATAAATAATTAATAAGCCTACACAGAATAAAGTCTGCTCTAGTAGAACCAAAAACAACATTTATAAAAGCGTATAATAGGTGCACTCAAAATTGCTGGGTTGTTTTAACCCAACTTTGGGTCAAATATGCCATTGGGTTATTTTTTTTTCATTAAATTTTTAACCCAACGTTTGGGTTTGTCCATCTTTGACCCATTTTTAGCATTTTTTTTAACATGCATGGAACCTTTCCATTCTGCAAAATGTTCTTTGTTGTAGAAAATGGTTCTTAATATTATTTAAATGTTCTTCACACTAAGACAAAAGTGGTTATTTTAAGATTGTTTACTGAAAGGTTCATTAGAAAACCAGAAATTGGTCTCCTATTGCTCTGCTTTTTTAAAGAGTGTTGTTTGCAATGTGGAGAGCATGTAGAGAACCCATTTTGTTAAGGCAATAGCATTATTGTTTTATGGGGCTCAGATCTGTGTGATGAGTTATGCAACACTTGGGGTTAGAGGTTCAAAATCATGATGGTGCATTAGCAAGCATCGGTAATACTCCACAGATAATTGCATCATTTAACCCCTTTGACCTCGTCTCCGTCTCCTTGGCTGGTTGGAGATTAACATCTCCAGTAATCCAGCAGTCGTGATACAGATACTGAATATATGGACACTGACATGTCTTAATATGCATTAATAGAAGCCAGGTTCAGATGAATTAAAGATTTGTGCATCAATGATGATCACAGACAGTCATGTTGTGTTTGCGTTGATAGTTTTAGATACTGTAACTGTAAACTGTATTTTCTGCTGTTTTGTCGCAACTATAATATACGTATAGTTATAGATCTGTTTCCCATGACCATCAGACAGTCAGTCTGTAGTGTTTAGCAGTGTGTGGCTCCAACATACACTACAATTACATTGTCAAACACTAATGAAGCTTTATACCCATAAGTCCAAGCGTATAACTGATTGATCACAATACATTTATTTTGATCCTAAGATGAATTGGAGAAGTGCTTTAATTAATCTCAGTTTGCTCGTACAGTATATATTTGATCTTACTAATGGCTCATGGAGGAATATGGTTTGCTCCATTAAGTAATTGAAGATCTTGTTTGAAATGTACTTGATGTATTTGAGACTGAAATAAATGAGACTGTACACACACACACACACACACACACATTAAACCTAGGACCGGTCTCCGTTGGAGCAGGTTGAAGTGAGGTCAGGGTTTCAGTGTAAGTGTTATGGGGTTTATTACACATTGCTACATCATGTGTACGTAGAAGATGCAGAAATCCAGTAAGATGAATAATTATTGAGGTTTATTTTTCACTGTTTTCCATATTTTGTCATTACTTTTGTTGTTAGGAGTAGTAATTTGCCATTTTGTGATATTTGGAGTTCATTTACTACTTAAAATGACACATTCAAACACAAAAACGATCTATCAAATGTTCCCGTCATTGTGTAATGTTTGCAAGTATTGAGGTCTGCGTTCACGCGTTAATAGCAAAAAGTGATGAGTACTGCAAGTATTGATTACTTAAACATTTCTGAGTAAATCATATACTTAAAAAGTGTGGTCAAATTCAAAGTTATATTGTTTGAGTGAAATGTTGTACAAAGAAGAATCAATTAAATAGAATAGATATGACTTAACCTTTAATTAGCTAAATAAAAATTACTTAATTTCTTATGTAACTTTCACTTAACTTAGTCAAGTATAGTTTACTTAATTATATGTGTGAGATTTACTAAAAAAATATTAAGTAAATATTAAAAATTAAGTACATTTTACTAGTGTATCTGGCAACCTCGAGTCAGGGGGGACCGCTCTACAGTAATTTGAAAGTGATTGCAGTTCCAGTTTTGGCCACAATCTTACATACTGCTCCTTTAGTGTTTTCTCTAAAGTGTGCAATAACACTTTGCAAAAAAAAAAAAAAAATCAAAATCAAAAAAACTTTCAAAAACGTAAAAAAAAAAAAAAAAAAAAAAAAAATTGATTTTTTTTCGCGTTTGCAACGTCACGTAATACGTAATTACGTTCAAAAGGTCACGGGCGACATAGCCAGAAGTACAGAATCAAAATCGTCCGACATCGTTGTTTTACCTTTTAATTCATTTTTTTGTAAACGGCGTTTGAGTTAGTTTTCACGTTCAACCTATGCGTTCAACTTGTAAACACTCTGACTCTGCACTTACAGCTACGTCGCCCGTGACCTTTTGAACGTAATTACGCATTACGTGACGTAACAAACGCGCCTCACAGAATAGAGCAAGGCTAGCATTTGTCCTTAGAAAAGTTACATTTTTGGAATAAGTTTTGAAATAACCGATCGTTTCGCATGATAAGACCCTTATTCATCGTCTGGTGTCCTTTAAAGACATTTAAAGCTGCATCTGAAACTGTTATTAACTGTCGTTTGGACCTTGTACCGTTTGGTTCCCATTGAAGTCCATTATATGGAGAAAAATCCTGGAATGTTTTCATCAAAAACCTTCATTTCTTTTCGACTGAAGAAAGAATCACATGGACATCTTGGATGACATCGGGGTGAGTAAATTATCAGCAAAAGGTTGTTTTTTTTTAAAGTGAACTACTACAAAGATGAGTTTTAAGGGATAGAATTGACAACAAAGTTAAAATCCATCCATCCATCCCCACAGAAGGAAGGTCACACACGTCTCCTCTCTCGTACCGGAGCGGCAGTAAAGCTGTTCATGTCTTCTGAGGTTGATTCTTCAGTGAATAGATGGAGTGTGATCTGTGTGTATAGGAGGTCTTGGAGCTCAGCTGTGGCCCAGAGTTCCCAGCAGGCCGAGCGTAGGCTAAGGTCATCTCTGTCGACCCGGATCCGCACCATCTGTGATGCGTCACTGCACAAGCACAAACACACACAGCTCAGGTTAGTCACGCTACATGACCGACTGACTGAAAAATTCATAGAAATTGTATGTTGTGTACTGCAAGTGCTATTTGTGCCAGGGTTATTATCGTTCATTTTATTTACCAAATTTGAGCACTTTAGTTCAGCCTGTAGAGAAGAAAAATAACAAATGACGTCTCATTAGTTTCTATATTGTTTTAAGTCAGCAGCTGAGGACATGAAGATATTTGCTGCTTCTCCGACATTATTATAAATGACGTCCGTGATCAAAAGTTAGACATGATCAAGAAACATGAAATTACTCCATGAGCCAATTAACGGCTGTCCACGTTCATTTTACAGCTCTTTACTTGCTGTAAATGCCAAGTATTTACTCATTTGTGTCTATAGTGAGAAAACATGATAGCTAAGAAACACACAGTACCTGAGCGAAAATCCGTGCCATGAAACACAAGTGCCTTTCTTCAAGTTATTCAAGGTTGTTTAGGATTTAAGATCGTTGAATTTCTCACCATCGTTGCAGGAACAGTGCAGTAATTATGACTCCTCCGTCAGCAAAAGTGATTAACCTAATCACCTGTAATACTCCCAGGGAGCTCGACTGTTCGTAAGTCACGGCTCATTGAATAAAGAAATGACAATTAAATGAGGTTTATAACCTAAATAAGATGTGTAAAGAGCAGAGGAGGATGCGTCCCTCCTGATGACACGGTGAAATCCATTTGCTCCTATATGCCTGAACTGTAAAAACAGAGGATTATAAATAAATAAATAATCTGAACCTTAAAAAGGACTTTCATTAGTGTAACATAATGCAGTCAGGTTGGTTCAATAGCATTAAACAATTATTTTATTTTTTGATTCCTAATATATCTTTTTTTCTCCTAAAAGCCCTTAAAATAGACTTAAATGAGTAAGCATACAGAGATATAAAGTTATATTATATATAGCAGCTCAAATTGTTTGGTCTTGGGAGAATTTGATGAGAAATTCTCTTTATTGTCATTCAAGGGAAAATGACATGCACTGCATTGCTGTCATATGGTACATGAAATTACCTTTATATTGTTGTCATTTTGGTAATGTTAATGTTAAATAATATTACCAAAATGAGAACAATTTAAAGGTCATTTCGTGTACCATATGACAGCAATGCAGTGCATGTACTACAATGACACGAATCCAATGAATTAGACAAACTATATACAGTATTTATACAGTACTTTTAAGCAAATATTGAGGTGATTATTTTGTTTGGATCATTTTTGCTGCATATTACATTGTTCATTTTCTTTCCATCCATCCCTCCCAGCCACCCATCCATCCATCCGTGCATCCAGGCATACACCCACCCTCCCACCCATCCATCCATCCACCCATCTATCCATCCACCCATCCTCCCACCCATCTATCCATCCACCCATCGGTCCATTCGTCCATTTGTCCGTCCGTTCATCCATCCATACATCCATCCATGCATCCACCCACCCACCCATTCATCCATCCATCCATCCATCCATCCGTGCATTCGTCCATTCATCCATCCGTCCACGCATACACCCACCCTCCCCACCCATCCATCCATCCAACCATTCATCCACCCATCCATCCATCCGTGCATTCGTCAATTCATCCGTCCACGCATACACTCACCCGTCCATCCATCCACCCACCCATCCATCCATCCATCCATCCATCCATCCGTCCATGCATACACCCACCCTCCCCATCCACCCATCCATCCATCCATCCACCCACCCACCCACCCATCCATCCATCCATCCGTCCACGCATACACCCACCCTCCCCATCCATCCAATCATCCATCCAACCATTCATCCATCCATCCACCCATCCATCCATCCATCCATCCATCCATCCATCCACGCATACACTCACCCATCCATCCATCCATCCATCCATCCATCCATTCATCCCTCCATCCATCCATCAAAACTTGGTGTCAGTAATACTTTTAATTTAGCAAAGATGTACTAAATTAATCAAACTTCTAGTCATTGATTAGCATATATATATATATATATATATATATATATATTCTGTCATGATAATCTATAAATCGCGTTCCCGGGGGTGGGGTTTATGTAATTGTTAGGGTTGGTGATGTCACTTACCCAGGAGGAATACCTGATCGAATAAATGCAGCCCATGTGAGAAGAAGAGACTTATTTCATGAGCATTAAAAAGTCTTAAGAAACTTTTTGAAGTCACTTCTCCTTTAAAATCCCTTCACTAAAAGCTGCCCCATAAAATAAATGTAAAAATATTACTAAAGATTTTAATTTGACCTCATGGGTCGCTGTCGATTCCTCCACCTCCCTCCCCCAGGCAAATGTTTTCATTGTGATGGAGTCGGCAAACATCTCATTCCTGATGTCGAGACGCCAGCCGAATACAAAGAGCTCAACCATGTCAGAACCAAAGTTGTCGGCCATTGATGTGTGAATGAAGACCAACACCACGTCACATCCCTCAAAGGGGAACGGCCGGCGATGAGGTTCAAACAGGTGGACAGACTGATAAAATGCTTCATTTATATGTAAATCAAAAGGATGACCAATCAATTATTCTCATTTGAATAAAGAGTCCTGTACCCTACGCCCCATTGGACCATCGATTCGACTCCCAATTCCAGTCATGCCAACCCCCTCCGACTGCAGATATAAATAGCCGAGCGGCCTCATCTTTAGACCTGTTTGAACTGCGGCTTTCTGACAGAACGCAGGCTGAACTATGCAAATTGGAAATCCATATTTGGGCGAGCTCTCTGCAATCGCAGCACACGATTAATTATTTGTCAGATGCTGTCGCCGTGCGAAATGGGTGAAAAATATCACCGATTTCACATCTATTAACTCGCCGCCTGTGCTTTTCACTCTTTATTTATCCGGCTTTGTCTTTTTAGGATTACATATTTATAGTCTTTTATATATGAATTAATCCTTGTAATGGATTAAATTGACCAAAAGTGACAGCAAAGACATTTGTAATGTTCCTGTTTCGTTTGAACTTTCCATGAATCAAAGCATCCTGAAAATGAAAAATAAAAATGTTCCGGTTTTCCACACTATTAGCCTATCTTGCTCTGCTTTTTTATGATTAAATATTTATAGGTGAAATGAATTGTCACCAGTAACTTGGATTTATTTCATTTTTTGCCACGACTGGGAGTGCATTAGATATATGTGGTCTATCAGCCACCATCATGTGCGTTTCAAGCGACAACCATGAGAAGTTGTTCCCAAGGGTGTGTTAAGGGGATCTTTCCCCCCCTAAGGGATGTATAATGCACATCACTGACTATTGTCAGGACTTATGGGGCAGAAATAGCCAGACGTACGGCATAATGCTGGTTGAAACTCATTGGGTATGCAGGATTCAGACTGCTGCCATGGATGTTTCTCTGCTGTCAGACTGCTGATGAGGGTTTACGCTCATAGAGGGCACATTGACTGCCAATATGACCTTTTCTCCAGAGACCTAATGCTGATGATGGGTCTCGGCCGGCCCGGAGAGTGCGAGCGAGACAGCTGTGCTTTGGCGTGTGCGTGCACTTTCTCTAAGCGTTCTTCTCTTTCTTTGGTCAAATCATGCATGTTGCAGGTTGCAAACAAACGTCAAGGTTATACCTTTGCATGCACAATATGGCTCTGTGATTGAACTCACAGAGGTCCTGCTAGGCTTGTGGGAAAGGATGGCTGTATTAGAGAGGATAAATAGGTCTAAATAAGCTTTTCTTAGAGCATTTCATGAGTCAAGAATTCAAGGTCCAAAGGAATTGCCTTTGGATAGGCTCAGAAGTCTTGATCTGTAGAAACCAAATCAAGTGATCAACTCAAAACTGTTCATCTAATGTTGTGAGCTAGTTTGTTCGGTAACACTTTACAATAAGGGTGCACTAATTCATGCTTAACTAATGCACAGATAATACTGAATTAATGTGTAAGTAATGATTATCTAAGCTATTCATTAATGATTACCACATTAGGAACTAATTAAGAGTCTGTTAGGTTAATGTATTAGTTCATACATGAATTGTTATTAATTAAATATGTAATTGTGGATTAATTCCATAATAACTCATTTTTTTAACTAATAGTGTTAATTAATATGTTAATTACCAGAAGAGCCAAAGCCTTATATTTCAACTTCCAGATAATAAGACAGGGACACTAATATGCATTATTACATGATTAATTACTTAATTGTTAGTGCAAATTCATGTGAAAATTACTAAATGACTAGTTAATAATGATGTGCCCCATCAAGTAAAGTCATAACATAATGATACCTTTGAAAATCATTAGCTAATGATTGATTAAAGCAGACAACTGGAAGTTGAAGTGCATAGCTTTGACTAATTGTGGTAATTAACACATTAATTTACACTATTAGTTAATAAAATATGTTATTAAGGAATTAATACACAATGACACATTGAATTATCATGTATTACTTAATCTATTAATCATATAGATTCTTTATTAGTTGCTGATGCAGTAATCATTAATTAATGGTTTAGTTCGTCATTAACTCATGATTATATGTGTATTAGTTAAGCATGAATTAATGCATATTAGTGCACCCGTTTTGTAAAGTGTTACCGTTTGTTCATTTATTTATTCATTTTGCTTTTATGTGCTTGCCTTTTTGCTCATTTATTTGTTTGTTTGCATGTTAATTTATCAGCTTGCTTATTTGACATATTTATTTACATTTGTTCTGTCTTACTTAGTAAATTGCACATGCTCTTAATTGCCAGAAATCACCATGCATTTTTATTGTATGGAAAAGAAATGACATTTTGCTTTACGTTTAAACCCCAATTCAAATAATAATAAATATTATTTATTGTAATTTGATTATTTTGTAGCACTGACAATATTTTACAATACCACACATTTGCAACAGTAGTTGAGCTGAAAAACCATCTCTAAACCTTTGGTAAAACCTTGACCAAAAATAAACTATCAGAAGTTGCATTTCGCAGAGTAACCGCAATCATCACAGGTGTGTATGTGTTAATGAACTCAAAGGGAGACGGTAATTCCAGATGGCACCGTTGCTGGCAGATGAAACGGATGTTCCCGCTTGATGCCATTGTACCTTCATCCTGATTTACACACTTGGAAACTCAGCCGGATGAGATCTGGACTCTTCATGTTGAATGTTGACATGTAGTTTAGTTAATAAGCTGTATGTGCTCCAAAATAATGACAAAATTCATATAGCATTCAAATCTTAGTCTCTCACTTCTATCTAAATGGATCAATGATTTTAATGACATAACTCTGCACTCCAGCATCTCATCAGATTTTATATTCAATCAAATCCTTTCGAGAATCTGAAGCTCCGCCCCCTTACATTATAAATAGATGCTGAGGCTTCGGCTTAAATCGGTCACTTGTTCACACTTTCATTGTTTTCTATATAGGGGTTAAGAAACGATTCAGAGAGTGTAAATATGATTTCCATTGGGGCTGAGCCATTTTTAAAAAGGGGAGGAGCTGCCGATATGCCCCGCCCTGTCTTCCTGTTTCAGTGGAAATTACTTCAACACACTGAGTAATGCTGTGCATTTCAATGCACTTCAGTGGGACTTTAAATGTTTCAATTACACTCTTGCAGATTAACATATCCAATTTGAATATTCCAGAAGAGATCCAGGGTTTATTTTACCCTGAAATATATTTAGCTAACCAAGTCAGCCATGTATAGGTCTTTGAAAGTTAAAAATTTTACAATAAGGTTCAGGTAGATGACAGCAGTTATGCAATAGATAACATGAATTAACAATGAACATCATGTTCATTTATAAGCAAGCAAACAAATATGCAAAAAAAATATGCATTTTTTTTTTAAATTAAATAATTAACCTTGATAAATAATGCTGTAAAGGCATTGGTTGTTGTGGGATTTAGCATTGAGTTTTGTATTAAAAAAACTGTAGTATTTTCGAATTACCATGCTTTCAAATCTCATATCCCCCTGAGACGAGAGATTTATGTATTTTTTGTCTGGAAAAAATCCTCAGATGATGCAAAAATCATCATACTTAACTACTTACTTTAACTAATACGCTCTGTTAGGCCCTCCTTAGTCTTTCATCCACATAAGCCAAAAATACAAGCTCCAAATTCAAAAAATAATTTCACATTTCTTCTACATAAATGACCCATTTTAAATACAAATTCATCTGTCCAGAGGTGAAGTATCCCTTTAATGAATTCAAGTCCATTTTAAGTATTAAAAGCCCAAGAGCAGAGACTCTTTTAACTCTCTTCTTTGTTTCCTGAGGCACATGTTACAGCAGGTGCTGTTATTTTCACCTGCGGAAATCAATGTCACTCCGTTTCTCAGGATCTCGCCATACTTTAGCTTGCGTAGGGAAGTTTTTGAGGTGTGAAGATGTGTTAGAAAGAGGGCAAGCAAGAAATTATGTGTGATTATCACAGATCATAATGTTTACCTTATTAATACAGCACTATCAACAGATATTCAAAGACTGCCGCTGTAGATACGGTTCATTATGGTGGAAAAATAACTTTCTCTGGGAGTAATTACTTATAATGGGAATGATTTCTGTAAGAATGTCGTCTTTTGAGCTGTATATTAAAACGGTAAAGGTTTGTTTAGACAAAGCACATCTTTTTCAAACATTGCAATGCATTTTGAACATAACACATGGCTGAAATTAAAAGACAGTTTATTTGAATAGATTTTGCCTGCCTTTTTTCATAAAATGGCTTTTCTGATTACCCTGTCTGCCAACTTTGAGATCATAGCTTAGCAACAAATATGTATTTTGTCTTTAGGATGCACAGATATTGGGCAAAATAGTAGAACAATTATTGTTTGTTTTACTTATTTTATTTATTTGTATTTGTTATGTTCATATTTAAATAATAGTTATGGTTATATAGTCAACATTTCTTCTTGCATCTGCTATTTATTTTTATTTTATTTGACTATTTTTATTTCTTCTATCCATCCATTCATCCATCCATCCATCCATCTCTATTGTCATTTCTAAATAAGTTTAAAATCCATCCATCCATCATCATTTTTGAACATCTTTCCATCCATCCATCCATCCATCTCTATTGTCATTTCTAAATAAGTTTAAAATCCATCCATCCATCCATCTCTATTGTCATTTCTAAATAAGTTTAAAATCCATCCATCCATCCATCCATCCATCCATCCATCCATCCATCCATCCATCCATCCATCCATCCATCCATCCATCCACCCACCCACCCACCCACCCATCCATCCATCCATCCATCCATCTATCCACCCACCCATCCACCCATTCATCCATCCACCCATCCATCCATCCACCCACCCATCCACCCACCCACCCATCCACCCATCCATCCATCCACCCACCCACCCACCATAAGTTTAAAATCCAGCAATCCATCCATTGTAATTTTTGTAATCAAATCCATCCATTCATATTCTGTGATTGATATTGAAGAAAGCATGATGCTGACTAGACATTTTTGTTTGAGAGTGTGTGTCGGTGTTGTCTAGCTCTGGCCAGATATCCTGCTAGGTTTTGGATGTGAGCTTGATATAGTGATGTTTTAAATCACACAGTCATTGTGAACTGCACCTTGCAATTGCAGCGGTTCCACACAATTTCGGCAGCCTTTTGACAGCATTTTTATTGTCGTGGAGCTTTATGAATTTTTATAGCGTTATTGACTTCAGGTCCTCATCAGCTGCCTGTGTAGAAATGGAGGAGCATATTGTTCTTTGAGTGCCATTTTAGGACCTTTCAGATCAAAGGCACCTTTTGTAGGGCTCATTGTCCTGCAGCAATTATTTAGCCCATAATTACACACGGTGCCCGTCTCTCTCGCTGTCTCTTAGCTCACGGTCATATGCCGACTACCTGCTGGCATCGGGTCTCATATAATCCCTCATTTGGCGAGTCACGGCGAGGTTTTGACAGAGTTTGTGCCTCACTCGCATTCGCCTGGATCCAGATTACACAATCAACAACAGGTCATGCACTTTATTAGCATGATATAGTTTGGCCCCTGGGTGACATAAGCTTCATAAAGCTAGAAAATACCATCTGGGCGACATTTAAGTGGCATCAGGGATTACACGTGGGATGACTTGCTATTTACGCTGTGCGCAACAAAATGAATTTTGATTTCGTTTAGTTTTTGTTAGTTTTAACTGTCTGAAAATTCTTTGGAAAATCAACCGTTCTAGTTTTATTTTGTTTCAGTATTAGTTCATGATGAATAACGACACGTCACCTTTTCAGGAAAAGCAGCAGCAAGTGATGTTGTCAATCAAACAGACTGTTTATATGGGTGTTTTTGTTTTCAATTGAATTTAATTTCCTTTTAAAGGCTATTTTTGGACTATAGGTTGTGATGGTTAGCCTTAAGAGATTAAATAAATCAACTCAACATTAGTTGAAGATCAATGTTAATTTTGAGTTCATTTTCAACCCATTTTTTTGATGCATTTATACACTCTAAAAATTGCTGGGTTGTTTTAACCCAACTTAAATATGGTCAAATATGGACTAACCCAGCCATTGGGTTATATTTTTATTAGTATATTTTTAACCCAACGTTTGGGTTTGTCCGTATTTGACCCAAAGTTGGGTTAAAACAACCCAGCATTTTTTTTCAGAGTGTAGTTAAAGTTTAGTTATTTCTTATTTGAAACCATGATATTCCCAGTTATGCTGTAAACTGAGATTATGCTAAAGATATGCTATAAACTGAGATCTGATAGTGGAGGGGAAGCATTTCCAGTGAAAATGTTTAAATTTACCTTCAAATCTCATGTCATGGACAACCCAAGGTCACTCTTCACAGGGTGGTTTTGCCCTCAAATACAGTTTCCCTCGGACTGTCTGTCTGCAAAGCCTAATGCATCACCAATATCCCAAATCTTCACAGGAATCTCAATCGTGGCACTCAGAGTTTGAAGGTATTCTATCAAATATACTGCATCTCATCAAATATTTAATATGTAGCACTCAACGCAAGTTATCATTACCATTATAGTCATTATCTCATCTCAAAAGCACTTTTGCCAATCCATTCTGCTTTTTGTGTTTAAAACAAACAATTAGTGACGAATTGCTCTGTTATGTTTTTCTACTAAATTAGCAGATTGGATTTCAAAGTGAGAGGTTACACTCTTAGAATAAATGGTTCTATTTAGAACCACAAATGGTTCCATCCCCCGCTTCATATATGGAACTCCAAAATGGTTCTATATAGAACCAATTTTTTTTTTCTTTTTGGTTAAAGGTTCTATTGGCCAAGTATGGAGCCCCAGGGTTCTGTAGGAATCCTTTTTTAAGAGTATATAGAACCTTTTAGTGGTTCCAAATACGTAGCGCTGATAGAACCTTTTAAGTTTTTATATAGAACCTTTTATTCTAAGAGTGTATTGCGGTACAAGGTTAGATGACCAGAAGAAATGCAGTCCTCCAGCCTTTTATGTTATGATTTAACAAGACAAACCCGCGAGCACTTCTAAAGGGCAGCGTACCGCAAATTGAAAGAGACGTCTGACGAAACCCCACAAACCATTGCTGGTAAATCAGTGCGAGCTGGTTGATTGCAGTGTTTCCGTTCAGAAAGGCTGCTTTTTTTATTGGTTTACATCAGACAAATATAATACTAGAGGCCCGTGGGAGTCACGGCACAACTGGAAGAAGTGGAGCTGTTGAGACGCAGGTTTGGTTTGTGCTTCTTTTCCTCCAACTCACCGTCCGCTCCTTATTATTCTATCCAATTAAAGGTGCATTGCGCAACATTTCATGTTAAAAAAGCCGTTTTTCTAACTCTTAAACAGTTGCCTGATGGCTGAATGAGCCCTTCTCTCATCCCTGCGATCGCCTCTATAATCCTGTACAGTAAAATAAATAAGAGGGATTCGGGACGGACTTTGAGACTAAGGTCATGCGCGTTCACGCTCACCTGGTTTGTGTATTCGCCGCCATATTCCGTATCAGCGAAGACAACAAAACTTGAGCAACAAAACTTTGCTCAACTTTCCACAAAAGTAGAAGATGGATTCAAAGAGACTGGCTTGTAGTTCACTCCAAACTCCAACGCAAACTCCACATAAGACAAAGAAAGAAATATATCTTATTATTATACATTTTTAAAATTTCATGCTTCATATTAAGATATATTTTGTAATATTATCTTTATATTGTCATTTTAATCTGCCTTGCTGAATAAAAGTATTGATTAACCCCAGAAAAAAAACACTGTCAAAACAAGTCACACTCTTAGAAGAAATGGTTCTATTTAGAACCAGAAATGGTTCCATCCCCCACTTCATATATGGAACGTCAAAATGGTTCTATATAGAACCATTTTTTTGGTAAAAGGTTCTTTTGGCCAAGTATGGGGTTCTATATAGAACCCAGAGGAACCGTTTTGTATAGAACCTTTTACCAAAAAAATAGTTCTATATAGAACCATTTTAGAGTTCCAAATATGTTGCGCTGATAGAACCTTTTCTTCTAAGAGTGACTTTGAGCATTTTCTGTTACTTTCATGCTTTTTTTTGTAGCTTTAAAGCCAGTGTGACCAACCTTCATACTTCTCCTTTAATTAATTATTCCTTTAAAGCAACAAATGAAAGTCCTTTGAGGTTTGTGTGAGGTGTGTTTTTTATGAGCAAAAGCATGTACTGTATAGGGTTCGATTAAATTCTGAATAAAAATGACAGCATGCAAGTTTAAAGGGGTCGTGATATGGATTTTATTATTTTCCTTGAGGTTCACTTATAATGTTAATAACGTTGGTCGCACTTTATATTAAGTGGCTTTAACTTTAACTCTCATTTGGACCTTGAACCGTTTGGTTCCCATTGAAGTCCATTATATGGAGAAAATCCTGGAATGTTTTCATCAAAAACCTTAATTTCTGACTGAAGAAAGAAAGACATGGATATCTTGGATGACATGGGGGTGAGTGAATTATCAGCAAAAGTATTTTTAAAAGTGAATTACTCCTTTAAATTGGACAATATCCAAAATCACAATATCCAAATGAGGTGTTTTGGAGCTTGATTAAATAAAAGCTTTGTTTAAAATGAAGAGGACGTTTTAAGATCTGAAATTTTCTGGATGTTTAAATGGAACAAAGACCTCTTTTATATCAAAAGATCAAGGCAAATTTGGTTTCTCATGTCATGACCTCTTTAAGTAAATCATGAACTATTCCTTTAAATTCTACACAGTGAGATTCTTTCATTTTCTTTTTCTCAGTATGAGTAAGCACAATGTCTTGGTGCAGGCCTCATTAAAACGGCTCAGCTTGTTGCCTTTCCTGTAATTGTAGACATTGTCCTTGTACTGTGCCCTACACACTTAAATAATTATAATGATCACAAGAAAAGGAATAAGGCAATGACAAAGATTTTTTCCCTGGATAATTAGGTTCATTTCCTCCGGCAGCCTTTCTGTTGAATTTGAGGGTTTTAGGTTAAATAATGGATAATAAATCAAGCATGCGGCATTCAGTTCTCTTACAGTTTGAGCTGGATTTCACTTACATTTGCATTTACGATCTTATCATTAGATTCCCTTGTTGTCTGACTGTAAAGGAAGACGCGTTCTGATGTGAATGGAGACACAAAGAGCAAATTAACAGCCGTGAAGCCGAACAATCACACTGTTGCCATTGGAAACCGACCACTTTATGAACTCGCCTCTGAGAATAAAACCACTCTGCCATGTTCACACACATGAGAAATCGATAAATGGTGGAACTGTGGAAGAACGTCTTGGTCTTTCTTGTTTGGCCAAATCCAATCATGATAAGTTAACTGCATAGGAAGTCCCATCAAGTTTAAGAAGAATTCATCCAGCCACATTTTCAGGAGACAGACATTGAAACTAGAAGGTTCATCAGTGTTACAGTATGAATATTATAGAAAGGAAATTTTAGGTTTGAAGTTGATCGTTGCGAGGATGTTCGACAGTTTGGCTTTGTGAGACCAACATTAAACTTTTTGAACTGAGTAAACTACACCAAAGTTTAGTATTTATAGTTAGGAATTGTTCACATTTCTAATCTTGACTATAACCAACAGTAATAGACATGCTAGACTTTATTCAGCAGAGCTATTTTACTCAAGATGCCTTTAAAGGAGCGTAAGATGAGCATAACAGATGTCCATTGATATCTAAAAGTTTTTGTTTTTTCTTCTTCCTAATATTTCAATATTAAAATTGAATAAACCAAGGATATAAATAACGGTAACACTGTAGTTTAGGGTCCAATTCTCACCATTAACTGTAAAAAATAATCCTGTAAAAAAACGGTAAACTACTGGCAGCTGTGGTTCCCAGCATCATACCGTAAAAATACGGAGTGTTACTGTTTTTTAAATTAACAGCTAAATACAGTATTGTCCACTACAGTATAAAACTTTAATTTAACAGCTATTTGCTCTAACACAAATACAGTAACACACAGGATAGTTACGGTATGATGCTGGAAACCACAGCTGCCAGTAGTTTACCGTTTTTTTACAGTGTGCATATTAGATTATTGGCTGTTTATTAGTAATTGTAAAGCACATATTATTCTGCATGACCATATTCTACAGCCCTTAATACTATCCAATACCTAAACAACTACATTACTAACTTTAAATAAGCAGAAATTAGGAGTTTATTGAGGCAAAAGCAAGGCGGTATTTGATAAGTTTATCGATAGCAGACTGGTGGGAGTGGCCTTGGACGGCACCATGCCTGGTGCATTGTGGGTGTTGAAGTTTTCATACCCATCCAGCAAAAGGGAAAGGCAACACTCTGTTTTGTTCTTGTTCAACAGCACCGATTACTTTGTCTCTGTGATACTTTCAAAATATTTGAACTTGTGGCTCAACCAATGGCATGAGTTTGTGGTGGGACATTAGGGCGGTTTTCGGATTGCAATTAATTTTGCAATTTCGTTTTTGTGCAGTTCAGTATTACACTCTTCACCCTCACTTGCCGTCACAGAAAAATTCAATAGAAAGGCGTCAAAGAGAGTGGCTTCATTAATTAACAGCCTGTCTCAAGAGGTAATTACACGACGTCTGAAAGTCTGAAGGTGATCTCTCAAACAAAAGCTAAAAATCTCAAAGTACTATTATGGATCTTGTAATAGCAACAGGAGGATTATGAAGACCTTCAGGGACAAGGGATCATCAAGGGTAAGAAAGGACTATGGAAAGAGCCCAAATGTTCCAATTAAGATGAAATGAGGAAATAATTCAAGAAGACTTCATGAAAGCATTAGTGGAGGTCGTTCACTTGTTGATGACTGAACCATCCAATGATCCAACACTGATTTTGAAAGCTGTTGCCTATTAGAAATCCCATTCGGCCTTGTAATAGTGGTGAGCATGTGCCCTATCTGGAAGCCAACAGACGGAGAAAATAAAGGGCTTGTTTAAGTAATGCTCCAGTGCTTTAGAGCTTCCCAGAAATTGTCCTGTTGTCTCTCCTATCCTTAATAAATCATCAAACAAGGGTGTACAACGAGATGACGAGGCAGAATTGCAGATCTGAGACAGAAAGGTGATTGAGTTGACCTCAAAGTTTCCAGGGTTGATGCGAACTCATCAGGGAATTGTAAGCATGCTAATGGATGAACAAGGACCGAAGCTGAATTGATTGTTTCTTCTTACTTCTTTATTTTGTTGCATTTGCACTAAAAGGTTTTTGTCAGGACGTAAAAAAAGTCACTGGAGGACACATGTATGTACAAATAACGCAGCGTTATGATCTATTCAGCGCAGTAGAGACTCATCGTCACTGATGAAGGAAAGATTTGTGTATGTTCAGATATGAGGTTAAGCAGAGTTCATTTTGTAGATGGTTCCCTCATTTTGATGGTGAAGAACACACATCGCTGTGCAAAGCACTTCAGTGACAGTAATACTTTCTCATCACATACTGACATTTCGTATACATCCAACGCACATGGCAATATGAGATGCAGATATACAGTATATGGGGCAGAAGGCGCCTCCTAGTGGTCTAACCCTAACCCTACCCCGGACCTAAACCTACCCATAACCCAACAAAGCTCTGTGTGTGATATATTGATGCTAAAGGGTGCCATGTGCGTTGGATTTAGACGAAATTTCAAAAGCGTCACTATATGACGTGCTAGGATGAGAATGCGTTGGACCATCAGACCTCGTAAGGCGCCATGATAATAATGAATGCATTTATTTATTTTGCACTGTTTGCTTTCATCCAAAGTATGGATTTTGTCAGTGTGTCTTAAAAAAGTCTCTTTCTGAAATAATTGTGTATAGTCTACACTATCTCACGACCATGTGTATAGTCTACGCTATCTCACGACCACGAATTTGTACGATTTGTATGAACCCACGTGATGGTTAGGTTTAGGGGCGGGGTAAGGGGTAGGTCATTCGTACCAATTCATACGGATTAGCCAATTCGTAAAATATGTACGATTTAGCAAAATTTAGAGTGAGGTCGTACGATTTAGACACGTTTTAATCATGCGTCGATTTCGTACGATTTGGTCGTGAGATCGGGTTGGTATAGTTCATGATCATTTTTACTAAAAATACCATATTTAAAAAGTAGTTTGCACACATTTGCATTGGTATCTAATATTTTTGATATTGGAGATGCATTTTTTCCCCCAAAGTACATTTTGTAATGTAAAGTGTGGATTTAAATATTTTTTTTTCCATTTTAGAAAACACATGTTTGGCCAGAATGTAGTTTTTTAGCAGTAAGTAACTGACACATGAATATACATTACACATATATGCACATATATAGGAATGTGTCTGGCACTGATAATCAATGAATACGGTATATAATGATGGGGAAAATATGAAAATTATATTTTAATGCTTTTAAAAGCATCAACGCTCAGCTCTATATTGTGTTATTCCAACACTATCTCACGACCAATTCGTACGAATTCGACGCATGATTAAAAAGTGGCTAATTCGTACTAATTCGTACAACCTCACTCGTACTAATTCATACGATTTGTCTAAACCCACGTGATGGTTAGGTTTAGGGGCGGGGTCAGGGGTAGGTCATTCGTACGAATTCATACGAATTGGCCAATTCGTAAAATATGTACGATTTAGCAAAATCGTATTAATTCGTACGAGTGAGGTCGTATGAATTGTTACGAATTAGCCACTTTTTAATCATTCGTCGAATTCGTACGACTTGGTCGTGAGATCGGGTTGGTTGTTCATTGTCCGTGCCTGTCCATAACGTACTTTAGAAAGGCACTTTCTCTTTTATATTGTGATCGCTCTGAGGTAGCATTGGCCAGTGCAGTTCATTATTGCTTCACCAGTTCACTCGATTCGCCAGTAAAAACCTTGACATGCTCCAGTTTCCAGTGAAATTGCAATCTGTTCAGTGGTTTTGTAATGTGCATGGTGTTAATGATCAGTAGATTTGCATTTAGGTTTGTTTGGGGAAGGTTAAATTGGATTTACATAGAGAGAACTGTGTGTTCAGTGACGTGATGGAGGTTCTGAACCAGTAATCAGAGTTAATTTTTATAACTGGTGTTTATCGTCATCTCAAGAGCCGCATCCAGACAGGCATTATTATGTTCTGCAGATGTGTTAGCTGTACCTTCTTCAGAGGTAAAGGATGTGACATAAGACTAAGAAGTGTGTATGTGTGAATGTGTTTGTGTGTGTGGGTGGGTGGTAGCAATGAATACATCAGTAAAGGGAAATATACACAATGCATAATACATGATATACAGTATATTTTTGGTTTGTTTCTTTTGCTTACACATTATGTGGAAAACAGATACAAATTAGCTGGATGTCTAATTTGTGTTTGCATAGTTAATTCTTTTTTAAATGCATATTTAAATATACTTTTTTGTTGTTGTGAAAATGTTATTACAGTATAGAATAAGGTCTCATTTGCTATTACATTAGTTACTAATGAGCAATAAAGCATTTACCTGTTAACATTAGTTAGTAAAAAAGTTCATTGATCATCTTAGTTCACAGTGAAAACATTGAGTTTTAGAAACGTTTTAGTAAATGTTGATGGTCTTTAACTCATTTGGACTCTGAAGCATTGATAATTAGAAATATTTAGAAGATGCTTCTTTTGAATAATTAGCGATAACCAGTTG
>NW_024121532.1:1419114-1449114 GCF_016745375.1 Pimephales promelas
AGGCAGGCTGCAAAAGCGAGTCAAATCTGTATCTCTCCCATGTTAAAATGCCTAACTTCACAGCAGAAAAAAACATGTTTACAGCCTGGTGGCAAATAGTTGTTTTGGTCTATATCGCTAATTTTTCCCTTCATGACGACTGTGAGGGGGGTGAATTTTTTTACAACTCATCCGTTTAAATTATATTAAACCTTAAAGTTCTGCATAATCAATTATTTCATACAATTTAATACACGTATTATACCTTCGCCCATGCACGCCGTCGGATTCTGTCATGTCGAGTATGGAGAGACTTTAGCGACGAAGCCAGTAGCATATAGCATTAGCACCTCAGCTCCATCCACGACCCGCCTCTTTGCCTATTTTATTTAATCCGGGAGTGACGAGAGGTCACGCGCTGCCAAGATGGCGACGGCCGGCCCTGCCCACTTTAGGCTTCAAAAACGTTCTTCAGAAACCTACGGGTGATGTCACGGATACTACGTCCATTTTTTTCAGTCAATGTTTCAGACATGCGCTGTAAGCGGTCGACCAATCACAACAGACTGGGCCATCGGACCAATCAGAGCAGACTCGCAGAAAGGAGGGGTTTAGAGAGGCCGAATCCTTTATCGAAGCGTTTCAAAATATAGACTTGTTTTGTTCCAGCTAGCTTAACTAAAACTTCAATAAAACATAATAAAAAACTATATTGGCATATTTATAGAAATATATATAGGCTATATATATTTATATATGCTAATTAGGGCTGTGCAAGAATTAATTGCGATTAATTGCATCCAAAATAAAAGTCTGTGTTTACATAGTTTATTTGTGTGTGCTGTATATAATTATTTTGTGTATACCTATGCATGCATGTATATATTTAAGAATTATTTGCACTTAAATTCTGTATATATATATATATATATATATATATATATATATACATAATCTATATTATATAAATATAAATATTTTATATATGAATAACACATTTTATTAAATATATACATGCATGTGTGTGTATTTGTATATACAAAATAATTATATACAGCACACACAAATATATTATGTAAACACAGACTTTTATTTTGGATGCGATTGATCGCAATTAATTTTTGCACAGCCCTAATGTTAATATAAAAGTACTAAATTAACACTGGTTTGCATTGAGATTATCTTTGGGGCATTTGTTATGAATACCTGAGAAAATTCGCATAAAGCATTTTGAATCCAGTAATAAAAGTCCATATTAATAATAAAAGTAAAGTATGACTAGACAAATTTTTTTGTTAGTCTGCCTGATATAAAATGTTTTTTTTAATTTTATGTGTGCAATATTTTGCATTAGTCGTGCAAATGCTAAAATTTCAAAACATTTCAAGAAGAAATTATTGATTTGATTTGTACCCAGCACTGGCCGTTGTTAAAGTGCTGAAAGCTTGTGAAGTGAGGAAATGTGTGTCTATCTCGATGCCGACTCTGTTTGGCTGATTTGTGAGATGAGGATGTGATTTTATGTAAACATAAAGCTGCTGGAGAAGTGCTCACTGTTGTGTAGAGCTCAACGTGATCTCATAAACAAGACAAATGTCTTCTGAGTCACACATTATGCAGCTAAATGACAAAAGCAGCCAGTGAGAATTGACATTTCCATTCAGTCGGTTATTTATTGCTGTTCTTCCGTCCTTTACACAAAGCCTGATCTTCATTTTCAGCTATTTTCAGATATCAATTTATTCAAGTCATGACCAGAAAGACACAAGTCTTCGACATGCACCAACCATCTTTGAATGTTGCAAAATGCAACTTTTATTTTGTGTTAAGTTAGATGTGTTATTTTTCTGTGTGTGTGTGTTAAACGATAGATTTACAGCATCATCATTTCAAGCTTAGTGAGTCTTGCATCACTAATTCACAACACAGCGCTAATGTCACCTAACTTTCCTCTTCTTTCTGCTTTAAAATGCCAAATTTACACATGAGAGATTTAGTTCTGAATATGAAACAGTTTGAGTCCAGGGAACAGAAAGCTTTTTAACAGGCTGATATTGGAGGCAGATTAGTTTCACATTTATATCACTGAAAACAAGTTGAGGTCGGATTTACTTTGAAACAATTTTCACTCAGAATTTCACAAATAATGACAAGGAAATGCATCTTGTACATCCAATAATCTTCGTTTTATTTACAAGAAAAGTATTTTTTTTTTTTTAAATGTAGCTTTTCCATAAGTTCATTTTGATGGTCATGCGGTGGGGCATTTAATATTTCTATTTTTAAACATTTAGCTATTTATAAATATTTATTAGTATTTATTTAATTTTCATTTGTATAATGGAATTTGTCTGTTTTTGTTTGTTCATTTTTGAAAATAGACCCCAAATAGATAAGAATACCATACACTGTAAAAATGAATGTGCTTTATCTAATCAAAAAATTGTGGCAACAGATTACAAAATTGAACAAATTAGAATTGAGTAATAATTAATCAAATTAATTCCTTAAAAGTTAACCATTTAAAATGAGTAAAGCTTACAACAACAACCATGAAAACATAAATTGAAGTCACCATTATGGTGATCAGTGTTTGTTTTAGGTTTGTTTTAAAATGACGGTTTTCTCCTGCTCGTTAACATCAGGTGTCTTCAATGTTTCCAATATAAAATAAAGAGTTCGTCTGTCTGTTAGGGAGATATTTTTGTAAATTTTTTTGGTGTACACTTTACTCACTTTACTCAAGAAATAATTTGATTAATGATTACTTCTAATTTGTTAAATTTAATTAATAATATTGCTTGTAATCTGTTGCCACAATTCTAATATAAAATATTTGTATGTGTTAATAATCTGTGTTCTTTAGAAGAGAAAAAAGGCTTGGCCTTCTCCATTATTACAGATGATCATGTTCATCGTCACACTGAACTCTCTACGTTGCAGAAACACAAACATCTGTTTTTATGGTGTCCTCCTGCCACTGCGGGGACTAGAATCACGAAGAAGAAAAGGTGACTGAGGTTTCAACAGATAGATCGATGAGCTGATGTGGGATTAGCGGACTGTGTCTCTGAACAGTCCTTTAAACCGGCTGTCGTGGGCTTCAATAGCAGGATCAATAGCAGTTGATTTCAGTCCACAGACTCACGTGTGTGTGTGTGTGTGTGTGTGATGAGAGATTATGCGTCACTGGTGCTCAGCTGGGAGGGAAGGAAGCTCTGATACCGCTGTAAAAGGTCTTGATGGACAGAACCAGTCCACTCTTCTTATTAGTTTGATGTGAGTTTATAGCTGCTGGGTAAACAAGTTGTCCCCTGTGTTTTAAAGTCACCATGAAATCAAATATATATTTTTTTATTATAAATGATGCCTGTAATTTTAAAATTCATGTGCCTTAATAATCTTTAATCAAAATAACATTTTAGTGATGTCTCTTCACTTCTCTGATGATGTGTTTACTGGTGCAACCTGTCAATCACATGAGATCCGCCAATAGCAAACCACAACATCCAATCAACATCAAGTCCCGCCCACATTGGTTTGTATCCCTATGCGTCACAAAAGGGAGAAAAACTTTCAAGAAAAAAAGCCACTATATTTCAATATCTGTTGATCAACACTATTAGATATTTTTTGATATTTTAATTTAAACTATAGGGCTGTGAAACGAATAATCGTGATTAATCACATCCAAAATAAAAGTTTGTGTTTACATAATATATGTGTTTGTGAACTGTGTATAATTATTTTGTATATATAAATACACACACACACACGTATATATTTAAGAAAAAATGTGTTATGTATATATAAAATATTTATGTATAGTAAAAATTATATATTATATATATATTCACACACACGTATTATGTAAACACAAACTTTTATTTGGATGCGATTAATTGCGATTAATCATTTCACAGCCCTTATTTAAACTAAATAAAATAAATTATACAAATACACAAGGTTATATATATATATATATATATATATATATATATATAAACACACTACCGGTCAAACGTTTTAGATTGGTTAGATTTTTTTATGTTTTTAAAAGAAGTCTCTTCTGCTCACCAAGGCTGCAATTTTTTGATAAAAATAAAAAAAAACAAAAACAAAAAAAAAACAGTAATATTGTGAAATATTATTACAATTTAATTCTGCAGTTTTCTATGTAAATATATAGTGAAGTGTAATTTATTCCTGTGATCAAAGCTGAATTTACAACATCATTACTGTTGCTGATTACACATCAGTTTTCAGTGTCACATGATCCTTCAGAAATCATTCTAATATGCTGATTTTATGCTCAAAAAACATACATTATTATACCATTTACCCCAAAAAATTCTATGATGAATAGAAAGTTCAAAAGAACAGCATATTTCAAATGTAATCTTTTCTAACATTATAAATGTCTTTACTGTAACTTTTGATCAATTTAACTCATCCTTGATGAATAAAAGTATTTTCTAATTTCTTTTCCCCAAAAATAGAAAAATAAATTCTTACTGACCCCAAACTTTTGAATGGTGGTGATTAATGTTACAAAAGCTTTCCATTTCAGATCAATTCTGTTCTTTAGAACTTTCTATTCATCAAAGAATCCTGAGATAATAAAAATGTAAAAAACTGTTTTCAACATGGATAATAATCATAAATGTCTCTTGAGCATCATATTATAATAATTTCTGTAGGATCATGTGAGACTGAAGACTGGAGTAATGATGCTGTAAATTCAGCTTTGATCACAGGAATAAATTACACTTCACTATATATTCACATAGAAAACTGCTGTTTTAAATTGTAATAATATTTCACAATATTAATGTTTTTTTTTATTTTTTTATTTTTTTTTATCAAATAATAGCAGCCTTGGTGAGCAGAAGAGACTTCTTTTAAAAACATAAAAAATGTTACCGATCTAAAACTTTTGACCGGTACTGTATCAAACGCAGTTTTATTTGTCTAATTATTAGACAATTCTGGGAAAGAATTGAAGATTTCAGATGCAAAAGCCTCTAAATGCCATTTGAAATTTTCTTCTTTAATGATGATTTTTTTTTTTTTTATCAAACTTGTATATTTAAGTTCAGTAATTTCACTTAAATAACAATTAATAGGTAATTATCATTGCCATTTAAGTGAAATTACTGAACTTTAATATACAAGTTTGATAAAAAATCATCATTAAAGAAGAAAATTTCAAATGGCACTTAGCTTTTGCATCTGAACTCAATTGCTTTCTACATATTACGAAAAAAATGCAGTATTAGTAATATTATAGTATAATTCAATGTCACTGTTCTGAGATCTGTGAATTAAGCTGTAATCCTGTTAAACCTGATTCCACCACTGAAATGTGATCTGATGAGCCGTAAATAACCTGTTTTATTTATTGCTGTTTAAACACTAAAGATCATCTGTGTTTCCAGACATCTCCGAATTCTACACAAGTGTGTTAGTACGCCCTAAAACTTTTTTCACATTGTTCACGCTCTCTTCCTCAAGCACACACTTCTTCACACAAGTGTCTCAAAAGAGGTTTTTGAAAGCACCTTCTTTTCCCTCGTGTACCGCACAACACCTGCCACAAACCTCCAGTCTTTGCTTTAGCTCCAGTCAACATGTACCTTCTTGATGAAAGCGCTCTTAAAACTCGATAAAGTCGCGCTAAACATAGATTGGGGAAACGACCTTATTATCATCCGCTCTTCCCAGCTTCTTCACAGTGATTGTTCCTGGTGTTCAAGGTAGAAACCTTTTCCTTCATTTGTTGCTTCAGAGGATCATCGCTACATTCACACCATTCGACTTCACAGAGGAGACGATCGAGCAACCTGCGGTTTATTCACTGTAAGACGTTATAATTGAAGTCAAACCTGACGGTTCACAGAGTTTAATGAGAACGGGAATAATACAGACCAGCGTTTCTCAACTGACGGGTGCTGACACCCAATTAGACTCATGAAGTTACTAATGCAAAGAAACACCTCCCATATTTTTAGTTGTTTATCTCCAGTCTAGTCTGTCATTTAGAGGATAATTCTATTAGACAGATGCTAACGAGGACAGGTTATGTGTTCTTCTCAAAAACATGAGAAAAACTGCACAAGGTCAAAGAAAATGACAGACTACACTGTCGTCAACTAAAGTAAAGATGAAAAGCGGTTTTCCTTCCTTTTATGTAACATAATTCCATACTTGGTTTTGCTATCGTAATTACACTGCTTTAGTTAGTTGTTAATTAGTGGCATTTGTCTTTCATTTTACCCGCTGTCTGCATCTTACTGTAAAATATTCTTGGATTTTGGATGTGTCACACATAAAGATGGGGATGACCAGGGAGGATTATGGGAAATGTGGTGCAGAGGGAACTGGCGTGGTGATTGGACAAATTGATCATGACATGATATTTATAATTGTTTTTTTTTTGTTGTTTTTTTTTTTATGATGATGAGACTTGTGACATTTAACGTGTCAAATTAAATCCTAATGTTAATTAAAATATTCAGTTATAAAAATCATTGAAACAATCATTTTATTTAAGAAGCAGCATAAGATCTTCAGAGATTTTATCATTATTGATACACTGTAAAAAATGCTGGGTTGTTTTAACCCAATTTTGGGTCAAATATGGACAAACCAATTGGGTTACATTTTTAAATTACATTTTTTAACCCAATGTTTGGGTTTGTCCATATTTGACCCAAAATTAGGTTAAAATAACCCAGCATTTTTTAGAGTGACTTGGAAAGACATAATGTTTGCAGTGAAGGACAATCTCATCACACTTCAGTTAGGGTCCAATTCTCACGTCTAACTATGCCTTTTTATTGCTTATTAATAGGTAGATTATCGAGTAGTATTAAGAATATGGTCATGCAGAATAAGGCATTAATTTTGGGCTTCATAAGAACTAATAAACAGCCAATATCCAATCCAACAAATTCTGCACTGTAAAAAATATTGATGGTTTGACTTAAAAAAGTAAGTAACCTGGTTGCCTTAAAATTTTAAGTTCATTGAACTATAAAAAGTGAGTTAATACAATGAAGGAGATTAATTTAATCATCAGAAACTCAAAATAATAAGTTATCTCAACTAAATAATTATTATAAAGTTGATTTGACAAAAGAAAATATGTTGTGATAACAAATCTTGAAAATATTTTTTTACAGTGTGGGTTGTTTTAACCCAATTTTGGGTCAAATATGGACAAACTCAAACATTTGGGTTAAAAATGCCATTTAAAAATGAAACCCAATGGGTTTGTCCACATTTGACTCAAAATTGGGTTGAAACAACCCAGCATTTTTTAGAGTGTAATGTTACCCATACTTCATATCTTCATCACATGGACTATTTATTGACCAAAACAGTAAAAGTGTATGTAAAATTATTTGTGTGTAACCTACTTAATATTCATAAGCTGAGCTGTACTGTCACAACAAGCGCATCTGTAAATCCCTTGGTTAAAACGAGTTCTGAAAATTGAATAACAATTAATAAACATTGATATATTTTTATTTCAATATGTTTCAATAACCCCCCTAACAAGTATTGTAAAATTGCATGTCTTGAAACCAAAAGCAATTAACAGCAGTCACTGTTATAGCCTGGAAGGATCGTCTGCATGAAAGCAGAGAGCGTTGTGATCAGGTATTATGATTGGGAAGAGCAGCACTCAGGAAATGAGTTTCATCTCATAAGGTGCTGCCCAATAAATCCTAGTGAGTTTTATTAACAGTGGCAGCTGGGGTTACAGCAACAAGACAATCATTTCTCCATAATAGTAACTTCATTTTTATATGAACCATCTGTGCATTAAGAGAAAGCTTGCCGCAGTATAATTTCAGCGTGTGACCCAGTGGATACAGGTTGAGGTTGAAGGTAGAGAACTTCCGAGAACTAAATCGAGGCTTTACCTTGATTCAAGACACTCCAAGACCAAGACATTCAGCTGATACTAAACCAGCTAGAACCAGCTAATGACCAGTTTAACCACATCAAATTCAATATAAAATGGTAATTGAAGGACATTTGTTTCTGATTGAATTAGAAGAAAAAAGTAGACCATGACTTTTATTTTGTTAAAGAGGACCTGTTATCTTTTTTTCCCATGTTCATGACAATATTCCTCATTTAAATAATTAATATTATGCAGAATAAAGGGGCGGGGCCTGGTTGAGTTAGTTAGTAGTGTGTTGAAACTTAGTTATGAGCGCTAAGTGCTCAGATAAGGGGCGGGACGTTTCCCGCGCTCGAAGTGCTTGGCCATTCATATTACACTTGTTCAGCCGACCAATTAGAGCACATTGCTCTTTTCTCATTAATATTAACCAATATCTTAGATTGTCAGCTAAATATGACAGTCATTTCAGAGGCAGAATTAAAAGATTATGAAAAAAAAAAAAACATTTTTATTTTATTTATTTATAAGTAACTAATATATCCAACCCAACCTCACGAGAATTCATACGAATTTTACAAGGTGGCTAATTCATACGACCTCACTCGTACGAATTAGTACGTTTTTGCTAAATCATACATATTTTACGAATTGGTCAATTCGTATGAATTTGTACGAATGACCTACTCCTGACCCCGCCCCTAAACCTACCCATCACGTGGGTTTGGACAAATCGTACGAATTCGTACGAGCGAGGTCGTATGAATTAGTACGAATTAGCCACTTTTTAATCACTCGTACGATTTGGTCGTGAGATAGCGTAGATAAATCGTCAAAAAAGCAGGACAGGTCATTTTGATTTGCCGTTGACTCTAAGCTGGATCAGTTTTGCTGGCCATCATGTAGCACTCACTGCAAGTTGAGGTCTTGGATGAGTAAAGCTGCTTCCAGATCAGCATTAAAGCCCCCCCAGCATCAGCGCTTCGAGTCCAGGCCGCTTAGCGCTCAATGCCCGTGAGTTTCGCTCAAAGCTATTATCATCGGCTCATTCCAACTTGGCACCAGAGGTGTTGCGAGAGGCCGGTCAAGGTCAGCTGAACATGTTGACACATAATGTATTAAATGAAGAGGCGTTTAAGATGGATTAGTTTGGAATCATAAAGGTTGGGGGATGAAAACATGATAAATAGAAGGAAAGCAGAGGGGCCAAACCTGCAGATTTCTGTAGTATTAAGCCGGCCTGGATGGGCTCCAGGGGAGAGAGGTTAAGTCCCCCAGTCTTGCTTATGTCAAAGAGCTGGAATTGAGCCAGCCGGCTCATCGACAGATGGAGAGAGAGAGAGAAATAGGGTTGTGCGAGGGCATTGTTTCAGAACGAGCTGCAATAAGGATCTTTCCATAAAGGGCAGTAATAGAGCTGTTCTTCTTGAGAGAGTCAAATGTGCAGCAATACTGTAGACCATTTCCACATGCAGAGCTTAATTGAAGGATCAATTCTGTGCCAGATGTTCCTCTTAAACTGAAGCAATCTTTCACCGGCCGAGAACATATGCACACTCGGATGTTATTTTATCTTATTTTTTGACAATTAAGCACATTTTATCATACCTTACATTACCATATTTCTATATAATTTAAATATTTAAAATATTTGTTTATAGTACAGTGGAAAAAATGGTGTCAAATCAATTTTCGCACGGAATTTGGAAGTAAATTTTACAATTAATTACAAAGAAATGAAAACTAACACATTAAATGTTACATTTTGAAGCAGAAAGACTGAAATACTTTTTTTTTTTTTGTAAAATGTACTCCAATTATCTTTATTTATTCTTATCTTTAAAAGGTACACCTTTGAAATATCTGTTTTTACAGTGTAGTATTTGAGGCACTGGCAAAATAATGGAAAATAAATGGCTCAAAATTAAAAAATAATGAAAATAACTAAATTTGAGATTTTGGGGAGAATATGCGAGAAAATGCTAAAATATCTGGATTCTTTGAGTAGAGAGTTTAAAAGAACAATGTCAATGTCTTTATGTTAAATTTTTAAAATCAATTTAATGTGTATATGCACTCACCTAAAGGATTTTTAGGAACACCTGTTCAATTTCTCATTAATGCAATCATCTAATCAGCCAATCACATGGCAGTGTCTTCAATGCATTTAGGGGTCAAGACAATCTCCTGAACTTCAAACTGAATGTCAGAATGGGAAAGAAAGGGGATTTAAGCAATTTAGAGCGTGGCATGGTTGTTGGTGTCTGAGTATTTCACAATCTGCTCAGTTACTGGGATTTTCACACACAACCATTTCTAGGGTTTACAAAGAATGGTGTGAAAAGGGAAAAACATCCAGTATGTGGCAGTCCTGTGGGCCAAAATGCCTTGTTGATGCTCGAGGTCAGAGGAGAATGGGCCGACTGATTCAAGCTGATAGAAGAGCAACTTTGACTGAAATAACCACTCGTTACAACCGAGGTATGCAGCAAAGCATTTGTGAAGAAGACACAACACACACAACCTTGAGGCGGATGGGCTACAACAGCAGAAGACCCCACCGGGTACCACTCATCTCCACTACAAATAGGAAAGAGAGGCGACGATTTGCAAGAGCTCACCAAAATTGGACAGTTGAAGACTGGAAAAATGTTGCCTGGTCTGATGAGTCTCGAGACATTCAGATGGTAGAGTCAGAATTTGGCGTAAACAGAACGAGAACATGGATCCATCATGCCTTGTTCCCACTGTGAAGGCTGGTGGTGGTGGTGTAATGGTGTGGGGGATGTTTTCTTGGCACACTTTAGGCCCCTTAGTGCCAATTGGGCATCGTTTAAATGCCACGGCCTACCTGAGCATTGTTTCTGACCATGTCCATCCCTTTATGGCCACCATGTCCCCATCCTCTGATGGCTACTTCCAGCAGGATAATCCACCAAATTGGTTTCTTGAACATGACAATGGGTTCACTGTACTAAAACCAGATCTCAACCCAATCTCGAGTCATTTGCCTTTCTCAAAGATGTGAGTCTACGGAGAAGGAGTTCATCAGTACTGGTGTCTCATGCTGTGTCCTCCCCACTGCGCCTAAGCGCTCGCATTTGCCTACTGTTGTGTTTTCAGACAGAAGTTTGTTCCTCCATGATCTCAGCAGACAGATTACTGCAGGCACACTCACCCAAGACCCGCTCATGTTCAGCATGGGGCGAGAGACTTTCGTCTGAACGGAGAACAAACACATTTGAGTCGGTGGCAAAAATAACCGCACCTAACTGCATTCACAGGTGAGGAAGTGTTGATAAGAATCACATTCACAGTCCACGCACGGTGATGCATGAAAAAAAAACAAGCTCTTGAAAAGAAGTGTGCAATCAGTACAATGATAAAACATTTACTATTCATTGTGAACGCTACCAGCTTTCACAGGATTTGATAAGCCATTGTCAAGGTGTTGCTAGTGGTTTAGGCAGTGACTAAGGTGATATGGGCGGTTGCTAAAACACAGGAGCTTGGTATAGTGCTCTTAAACGGGTTAACTAGCTTTTGTAATTTTTTTATATTGTTGTCTGAGGTCAACTTATGGCGTTCGTTGGGTTTTTACCATAGACAGTAAAAGAAATGAACAGAGCGATCTCATTGGAACTCTATTGAGACGATTGAAGCCCGTTTTTGGCGATTTTTTTAGCACTTCCGTCCCTGACGCGCAGACTCAAACAGAGCTTGACGACGTAGATGTGACGAGAGCAACCCGTCTGTCTTCTAGTGCTGTGGCTAGGGTTGGGTATCGAGAATCGAGTATCGATTGGAACCGAGACTAACTTTTAGTTTTTCACGGAATCGTTCAAAAGTTAAAATTTCGATTCCTAGTTTCGATATTCACACACAGTCCGCCGAGCGGAAGAAGAAACCGCTGAACAACACCAACGAAGAAGCGTCTACCGGAAGTGTTGGCATAACCGCGCGAGTCAAACATGAGTACCTTACGTCGGCGATCCAAAGTGTGGCTTCACTTTTCTTAAAATAACGAAATCTCGGCAAAATGCAAAATTTGTAACAAAAGGAGTATTTTTACAGAAGAAGTATTTCCTTCAGAAAGGATTATTTCCTTCAGAAAGACCGTTGGTTAGCAAGGTTAGCTAAACTTTTTTGACCCTGCCTCTTAAAAGAATCAGAATCGAGAATCGTTAGGAACCGGAATCGAAACAAGGAATCGGAACCAGAATCGTTCAAATTCAAACGAGACCCAACCCTAGCTGTGGCATGAGAAATCTGAATCGTTCCCTTCCGAAACTAGGAGCTGCCCATGAGCTAAGGGAAGAAGACACTTTTGCTAGGTATTCTGATTGATTATTTTGCCATTTTGCCTCCACGTTTCCCCGATTGCGCGCGAGCTTCTCCTCCTGTCCATACGGTAATCTCTCTACTGTGCAACAGAGAGTCGCTTGGTTATGACGCAATCGTTAGCCTACTTTCACTAAAACTGCTTCTACGGGGCCATAACATAAGCTACAAGGTAATGGAGCCTTTTATACATTGTCGTGTTTCTTTAGAAATAAATAAAGGACTAATGGGGTCTTCAAACCCCTCAGATGTAAAGTTATTAGCTGTCAAAGTGACGCCAAAATGAATGGGAGTCAATGGGAATGCTAACGCAAGTGAAGTTCTGCTACAAGATGGCAGCTCCCGCGAGGCTTCAACTTCCGGTCGATGGATTACCCCCTTGGTTTTTACATTCAAAAACTTCTAAATGAATAAGTAATAGGCTATTTTCTACCCTAGTTTTGAGCCTAGCTCAAAAACGCTCAGTTTTTAATGGGCGTCTTGCACTGAAGACTTGTTTATCCAAGAATGCACTGTAATATAAGGTAACGGCATATGTTAAGTTGAGGTTAGGACCTAGTTATGACTGAATTATTGTTACAGCGATGTTTCCTCCTCGTTGCTGACAAATATCATGCAGCGTTTTAGTAATAAAAGTCACAGGGCATCGTTTATAAAAATATTCTGTGTCCGAGAGTGACTTGTGTGTGTGCACATCAATGAAAACATCGCTTTAATATGGAATGGAGATTAAACTGACTTGACTGTGGATTAAATGGTTTTACTGCACACCTTCCAGCCAATCAGAATGCAGTTTTCAGACAGACCCTGGTATAAGTACTTTATATATTAGGCTTTTATTTTGTAATTGTATTGCCAAGGACTAGAATGTGCACAAGTCCGTCTCTAGCTGTATTGGTTGTGTGTATTAAATCCAGGCCCATATATCCCACTGATCCACATTTGAGCTCAAACAGTCCCCCCCGTTCATTTTCCCCTGACGTGTGATTGGCTGCAGAGGTTTGTCAGACAGGTCACCAGAGACAGACGATATTACCCGACTGAGAGACCAGACGAGCCCCGAGAACAAAAGGTGACGTCTGGGTCATCTTGATTGAAGTGGGACATCGGTTCATCAAATCACTTCGGATTTTACCAGCACTCGGCCTCTCCTGAGTGAGTGACCGAGCTGTTAAGATTTCATTCAAATCAAAATAAATCAATAACATTGCTAAAATTTCTGCGTTTTTTTTTTAAATGAATAAATAATTCTGCTTATTGAAATCTTGTACTGGATAATACTGTATGTGCATTTTTGCCAAATTCATACCTATATGGAATAATTGCTCGCCATTTAAATATTGGTCTATGGTTGCATAATGATTGGCTACGTAAGTGCATCTACCAACAAATTGGATATAACAACCTCTCAATGCGTCGGCTGACAGTTTCTAACGTTGTATTATCAGCTGTCTCGACACCTGTAGCGGCCCTGACCCGCTGCAGATAAATCTTGAGTGCTTCTAAAAGCCTGATCCTCTTTTTGATTCATTATCTGTTCCATTACGGACCACATTCATCGTCGGCCGCACGGGTGTAGACGCCTCTTCAAGATGAAGAAGACTCGCTTTACCTCAGGTTCATCCATTCAGCTTTTTTCTTTAAAAGCGCTCCTCTTGTACTCTATTAGTATTAGTATGACAGGCTCACAATGACGGGTTTCTTTATCGCTGGTGGAATTTCTGAGCGGTAGATCTACACTGACATTTCTAAATTTCTCTGAGAGAAAGAGACAGAAATTGAGAATGCATTCAGAAAAGGCATAGAAAAGACAGAGCAAGACCCCATTTTGAGGTGAAGTCTCATAGGTCGTGAACAAGCCGTAATTTGTTTCAAACTGAACAATGTCCTTTACTTTCCAGTGTACTGAGAACAGACTGAACCTTGATAATGCATGATTTGTGTTCAATGGAAAATGAATCAGTCCATTGTTGATGGATCATATCAATGGCTCCAGGAAAACAAGGAAAATGGATTTCAGAAGGAGCATGTGATTTTTTTATGGGGATCTGGAACATTCCAAAGGAACACAAATTAAGATGCCAGGAAATGATTGGATAGTGTAAACATAAAAAAAGCCTTCCTATAAAGAAAAAGTGTTTTTTTTTTTTTTTTTTACTCAATAATGTGCATTTACTAATCATTCAAAATAACACCACACTTAAACAATGCTGGGTTGTTTGAACCCAAATTTGGGTCAAATATGGACAGACCCAAATGTTTAGTTAGAAATTTCTAACCAACTTCAACTTTCACTTTCAACTGTACATTTTTAAAGTACATTTTTAACCCAAAATTTGGGTTTTTCCATATTTGACCCAAATTTGGGTTCAAACAACCCAGCATTTTTTAGAGTGCACGGACATGTATTGAGATTTTATGACTTTAAAACGAACTGCAGATTCAGAAATAAAAGTCTTTTTTTGTTTTGTTTGGGCTCTTCTAGAATAGGTTTTCACGCTTGAATGTTCAAAAAACACATTATTTTTCACATATTCTCCATTGTTGCAGCTCTTCTCCCACCAGGCTGTCGGTAACGCTCTGTTTAGTTCTTGGCCGTTTCTCAATATGCATTCCCAAGAGTTCTTGTGTTTTCATATACGTCATCATCAACCGTCGACGTTAAATTCCAGTCCTCAATAAGGCAAATATAGAGGATGCACGAAAGTACCCGGTGTGTTCTTGATATCGAGGATGCAATGAATGCAGACCGTTCAAAATCCCATAAGACGCTGTGTCCCGTTGATGTATGGAAGAAGTTCTCACTGAAGAGATTCCCGCTGAAAGCTTGATTGCTTTGCTTATTTTTAATAAAGTGATGATCTGAAGAAAGCCTGCAGTATTTTTTATTTGCCTTTTAAAAAAGATTCTTATCACTCTAAAAAATACTGGGTTGTTTGAACCCAAATTTGGGTCAATTATGGACAAATCCAAATGTTGGGTTAAAAATGCTATTAAACATTTACAGTTGAAAATGAAAGTGAAGTTGGTTTAAAATAATACAAAAATTACATTTAACCCAACATTTGGGTTTGTCCATATTTTACCCAAATTTGGGTTCAAACAACCCAGCATTTAATTGTTTAGAGTGTATTTTTGACAAAGCTAAACATATAGGCTACTCATTTTGTCTATACACTCAAAACAATGCTGGGTTGTTTGAACCCAAATTTGGGTAAAATATGGACAAACAGAAATCTTATTTCAAATATTAACCTAACTTCAATTTTCACTTTCAACTGTACATTTTTTTAAATTGCATTTTTAACCCAACATTTGGTTTTGTCCATATTTGACCCAAATTTGGGTTGAAACAACCCAGCATTTTTTAGAGTGTAATAATAGGTTGCGATGTTTGGTTGTGGCCCTCGTGTCCTTCCAAGTTTGTTCTTTCAAGGTCATCTGGCAAGACTGGTTTCCACGAGAATGCAAGTCCATTCTTTGTGTTCTTGGAATTGAGCAACAGTTCCTGTCTCTATGAAGCCCCTCCTTCCAAAAAGCACAGTCTCCTCTGATTGGTCGGCTGGAGCAGTGTGCTGTGATTGGAGTGTGTTTGGAAAATGTCAACCGCCAGTTTCAGCACACTACTAACTAACTCAACCAGGCCCCGCCCCTTTATTCTACGTATTAATTATTTAAATGAGGAATATTGTGACGTGTTCGTTTCAGGAAGAAAACTTGTTTCAGGGAGTTCAGAAAAAGTCCCGCTGCTTTACAAAGCTTTTTCATACTCAAACGGCAACATTACACACTAAAGAGTTGTAAATGTGAGAAAGAGCTGCTCTTTAATCATCTAATGCACACAGCCTGTTGTGATGCTGTATCAGATCCATTGTTTTGGTCTGTTTTAGACTGGGCCTTTGTTGCATTCATTTGCATTTTTTTTTCTTTGTACCAACAAAGACAACAGATCTGACACACATGCTCAGATTGCTGATGGTGAGTTAGAGCTACAGTGTACCTCGGTGATCAGGAGAGACATGCTCAGCATTTACTTACCAAGAGCTCTCATGCACCAAGTGCAGCGTTACCATTTCAGCACATTGAATACAGTTCACACACATCCTTACATAAATATAATGCATTGATGTATGCATGCATTTCATTAGTTGAAGAGTATGGCAGATTTCAGTTTATTTCTGGTTGTTTCATGTTTGCATGTCTGAAAGAGAATGTTTTGTTTTACATGCTGTGATACAATGGAGACATAGTGATTCAGTGATCAATTCCAGGTTGTTTACAGTAATAATTTCAGAAACCTTCACTCTAAAAAATGCTGGGATGTTTAAACCCAATTTTGGGTCAAATATGGACAAACCCAGCCATTGGATTACATTTTTAAATTACATTTTTAGTTTGTCCATAATTTTACACTCTAAAAATGCTGGGTTGTTTGAACCCAACTTTGGGTCAAATATGGACAAACCCAAACGCTGGGTTAAAAATGTAATTAAAAAATGTAACCCAATGGCTGGTTTTATCAATATTTGACCCAAAATTGGGTTAAAACAACCCAGAATTTGTTGGATTGGATAGAGTGTTATTTTTTAGAGTGTATTTTACAGTATATCATATATCATTTTTTCACTCTAAAAATGCTGGGTTGTTTGAACCCAACTTTGGGTCAAATATGGACAAACCCAAACGCTGGGTTAAAAATATAATTAAAAAATGTAACCCAGTGGCTGGGTTTGTCCATATCTGATTCAAAGTTGGGTTAAAACAACCCAGCAATTTTTAGAGTGTAATGCATATTGTCAACATTTAAGCTTGTTTAAAAAATATTAGAAGTGAAAATTAAACATTTATAATTAATTCAAGTGTAATCAACCAGTCTCTGTTGTCCCGTTTCCACTGTAATGGCGCTGGCTCTCGTACCGACACTTGTGTCATGTTCACCGGGGGAACTTACTTCGATAAATAACTCAATCCATGGGTTGTTACGTCTGACCCAAGATAGAAAACTACCCAAACACTGGGTTGTTACGTCTGACCCAGGAGGGTAACACTACCCAAATACTGAAAAATAAAAAAGGCTCAACCCAGGATTTGGGTAGAAAAAATAACCCAAGATATTTTAGAGAGGCAGGATATTTCTTTTCTAAAATCAGTTTAATGCAGATACGAAATTGCAAATGACATCATTACACTTTTTAATAAATGCTGGTTTGTTTTAACCCAATTTTTGGGGTAAAATATGGACAAACCCAGCCATTGGGTTACATTTTTAAATTCCATTTTTAACCCAATGGCTGGGTTTGTCCAGAGTATTAAAATTGCAGTATTTTAGGTGAATAAATAACTGAAACCTTAGGTTTTACCACAAGCTACGATGTTTGTAAGTCTGCTGCTGTCAATCATCGCACTGAATAGAGATTAAGAGCGTTAGTCGAGCTCCAGTGACGCTCGCTGCGTCTTAGCCCACCTTTTAGGAGGAACACTGCTGTGTTTGCCTATTCCCAACACATTAATGCATAATTTGGGGCCTGTTGCCCAAGAGAACTGCACATTGATCAGTTTCTGTGCTAATTTAAATATGTCACCAGCGTGGTTAAATCTGTATGCCCAGCAGCAGTAATTACAGAGCCTCGGACACTTTATACAGTGCCATAAAAAGATGCGATCATATTTCTCGACAAGAAGAAATGAGGCAATTTTTAAGCATTCTTGTTTTGTGAAGCATCAAATGATGGCTTGATTGTTTTTCAGGAATACGTGTGAATCTGTAATTAGTTCCATGTGGAAGGACAAAATGAATTAACTGTTAATGCTGCCATACATGGTTGCTAATTTGTTGAGTTCAGGTGTTTACTGGCATGTTAATGAGATGGAAAGTAAAATTTGATCATATCCTGCATGTGTTATGTTGTAAACACTGTAAATGAATAAGCTGGAAGACAATTATTCACTAGCTATGAAGTCTATGATGACAAGAAGTTTATTCGACTCTTCAAACCTCCACGAAACATCCTTCTGTTTCCAAAATAAATGAAATCGAGATCTAATGTTTTAAAAAGGTCAGGCCGGTTTTGCTCTGCTGCTCGACGGTAGAATATAATTGTAGCTAATGTAAACAACTAGCGCAGCATCCGCGATCAATGTTTGCCTTGTGTGGCATTTTATAGGTGATGTGAAAATGATTAAAACGAAGACACACTGTGATGTAACATTTAGACAACACGCTACTTATTGATCCAGATCTTTACTGCTGAAGACAACAGCCAATACTGCTCGCTTGTGATGAATTTCAGAGCCATTTCGATAACCTGCAGGTGCTCTCAAATTCAGAAATTATAAGATAACAGCTTTCGGTAGAGAAAGGTCATAGATATTTTAAGAGCATGAGTTGGTGTTGAAGAATTCAGTCTTAAACCATATAATTATATTTATATATACTGTATATATATATATATATATATATATATATATATATATATATATATATATATAAAATGCTTTGACCCAATTGGGTCAAAACAACTCAGCATTTTTTAGAGTATATATATATATATATATATATATATATATATACACACGCACACACACAAGGATGCTGAAATCAGCAATAGGGAAATTTTCTAAAGTCATTATGTTGTTTAGGAGTTGAAAAATTGGAATAATTAAGATTTTTTTATGTTTCTGATATTATTTATAAAGGATCGTGTGAGACTGCACTCTAAAAAATGCTGGGTTGTTTCAACCCTAATTTAGGTCAAATATGGACAAACTCAAATGTTGGGTTAAAAATGTAATTAAAAAATGTACAGTTGAAAGTTGAAGATTTTAAATTACATTTTAACCCAACAATTGGGATTGTCCATATTTGACCCAAATTTGGGTTAAAACAACTCAGCATTTTGTGTAGAATTTTATTATTTTTAATCGTACACTCTAAACAATGCTGGGTTGTTTATTAAATATGGACAAATCCAAACAACCCAGAATTTTTTTAGAATGTATTGCTGTTATTTTTAATCAAATACATGCAGGTGATGCCGAAGAGACTTTTTTTCAAAAGCATTACTTAATCTTAATCTTATTTTAATCTTTTGACCTATAAGGTTATACACTCTTAGAAGAAATGGTTCTATTTAGAACCAGAAATGGTTCCATCCCCCACTTCATATATGGAACTCCAAAATGGTTCTATATAGAACAATTTTTTTGGTAAAAGGTTCTATTGGCCAACTATGGAACCCCATGGTTCTATACAGAACCCAGAGGAACCATTTTTTAAGAGTGTATAGAACCTTTTAGGGGTTCCAAATACATAGCACTGATAGAACCTTTTAAGGTTCTATATAGAACCTTTCTAAGAGTGTAGATTTGAAACAAACATTTTAGCAGTATAGTTTGCAAACAGTAGCCCAGATTCTTAACTAGCCGTCTCCCTTCACAGATGTTTCCATATGGGTAATGTTCACACATTTCTGCTGTATAAAGGTCCACTTTGCCTTTGAGATATTAGGCGCTTTGCAATTTGTTTTTAGAGCGATATGAATCACAGCCTGACATGATCACTTAACCTGCTCCAGAGATTTGAGTTTCTCCCCGCTGACAGCCATTTTCCACGTTCTTAATCATTCCTCCTCAAATCAATTTAATCTCCGGGAAACAATGTGCTCAGGCGTACCCAATAGACACTTTGCTGCCAACACCATGAGAAATGGCCTCGATTGAGGGATGGTAAAAAAAAAAAAAAAAAAGCGTTTCGACCTCTTCCAGCTCTCCTCGGGCCCTCTGATTGGATGCAACCCTCCGGTCGGCACCACGGGCGTCGTGGGTATCTTCAGGCCTGTGAATGATGTTCTTGCAGGGAAGCGATGGATTATTTTTAAGGAGAAGCTGCCTCGTGGGTACAAGCAGCTTTGACAATATTGATTTTGGGGCATGAGGACTTAAAAAAAACTATTTTAATATTTAATTGTTGCCCTCAGCATGTACTGATGGGATTGGCTTTTGCCGTAGGTGTTCTACAAATTAAAAGAGGAAAATGCAAAGCATATTTAAATAGGACTGTCATTTAGGGACTTTGAGCTAAAGTCAACAAGTAAACTAATGTGAGAGCAGCTCCTCTAGGGCAAAGCCAAACCAGGTCACTCACTATTGTGATATTTGCATGGGAAATAAAAGCAAATGTTTCACTGGGGAAATTGGCAAGTTTGGAGGAAGTACTGGTGCTCATTAATGCCAATTCACACTTTGAGTTTTGACGGATCACTGAATTAACATGTTTGATTGCCGTTTGTCGGGCCGTGGAATTGACGTAATGTAGTCTGGTGATTGTCCGGTGTCTGTTGGTGCTGTGTGAGTAGTCGACTTTAGTAAAGTCTGACCGTGAAGGTAATTCCATTTTGATAATAATGAATGCTTTTATTCAGCAAGGATGCATTAAACTGATAAAATGTGACAGTGGTTCCCAAACCAGTCTTCATTAAAACTGAATACAGTATTAAAGATACAGGGATTACAGACGAAAAATAGCCTGTATGATGGACTTGAGTGCTCATGTTAATTAATGTGCATTGTCCCTTTTAAAATAAATACATGCGAATTCAAGAATTTATTCTAAGAAAGAAGATTATAAAGCAAGTAAGTAATGAAAGAGCTTTTGTTAAATGCAGTTCATTTACAAAAAGTAAAAGCTGCTGGAACCGGCTGTGGCCGCAAATACGTGAAATTGACTCTTCACTGTCCATGAAAAGAAACTGCAGGTTCCCATATTTTGCCTTTGCTTTTTCAGCCTCTTAATATTTAATTGAGGTTCATGATATAATGCAGGCGTATATCTAATGACTACTGCTCTTTTGCATATTCATGAGGCCCTCGTGAATTACACAAAGAGGAACAACACTTACAACTTTGCAAAGGATTGAGTCTAAAAGAAGTGAGTAACTTTAAAATGTAATTTTAGACTTTGAAACACATTGTGCTGTGATTTTAATGCTCAATACCTTTCTAGTTTCACAAGGCTTCAGCAAGATCATGTTTGACTAACATTATAAATTTATAATGACATTTTTTGCCAGTCTTTCATATTCAGTGAATACGTTTAATCATCCTATCCCCCTTTCTATAGTCGATGGGGGATTGATGTTTGTGAATTAAACGTCATCTTATACAGCAATTATATACAAGTGCTCTTAAAAACATCCTGTGAATGGGAGATCGATTCGGGGCAATTCTTACTCCAGTGTACATTGCTCAGGGAGTGTCAATGAAGATTAACCTGTGTTTGATGGATGGATGGATGGATGGATGGATGGATGGATGGATGGATGGACGGATGGATGGATGGATGGATGGATGGACGGACAGATAGATGGATGGATGGATGGATGGACAGATGGATAGATGGATGGATGGATGAATGGTTGAATAAATGGACAGACGGATGGATGGATGGATGGATAGATTGGTGGATGGATGGATGGGTGGATGGATGTATGAGTGGATAGATGGATGAGCGGATGGATAGATGGATGGATGGATGGATGGATGGATGGGTGGACGGATGAATTGATGGATGGATGGATGGATGGATGGGTGGATGGATGGATGGATGGACAGATGGATGGATGGATGGGTGGACGGATGGATGGATGGATGGATGGATTGATGGATGGATGGATGGATAGATGGACAGATAGATGGATGGATTGGTGGACGGACGGATGGATGGATGGATGGACGTACGGATGGATGGATGGATGGATTGATGGATGGATGGATGGATAGATGGACAGATAGATGGATGGATTGGTGGATGGATGGATGGATGGATGGGTGGATGGGTGGATGGATGGACGGATGGATGGGTGGATGGGTGGATGGATGGACGGATGGATGGGTGGATGGATGGATGGATGGACGTACGGATGGATGGATGGGTGGATGGGTGGATGGATGGACGGATGGATGGGTGGATGGATTGATGGATGGATGGATGGATGGATGGATGGATGGATGGACGTACGGATGGATGGATGGATGGATGGATGGATGGACGGATGGATGGATGGATGGATGGATGGACGGATGGATGGATGGACAGATGGATGGACGGTAACACAGATATTTATTTGCTTAGAGAAAAGAACTCATTTTTGATTAAGAACTAAATAACTAATTTCTAATTAAGTTTTGAGCTAGTGAAACCAAACCAACACACAAAACGTACTGCCAGACAAACAGTTCTGTGTCTTAATTTGACTTTGTAGAAGGTTTTTCTAATTATTTCCACTTCTTGATTGCATCTGTTTCTTATTAACCAATTAGTGCCTTTGTATAAAAAGCCCTTTTGTTCGCTTTGCTTTGCCTGTGTGTTAAATGTACATGCAATTTAAATCTTCTGTCAGTATTTTGTGAGTACGGTCTGCATAGTTTCATGAAATTTTAAGGCAAGTCTATTGGATTCAGCCATGGCTTTAGTCCGGTCATGTTTATCCGATTATACGTTGCTTTTCCCTTTCAAACATGATGAGGTTATTTCTATTAGGCAGAAATTGTGTTTTAATTTTTAAGAAAGGCAGCAGCACAGCGGTTTGAGGCATCGTCAAAGACAAAGGAAAATACTAATGGTTATGGATTTATGCAAATCCCAAGTCATAAGTATGAGCAACAGTCTTAGCATGCACCACTAATTTTATTAATAACATTGCAGATGTGATTGTTCTATTATCTGAAAGTTCATTTCCTTTTACAATCAGTGTTGAAAACAGCATTACGGAGGTTGATGTGGCAAAATTAAGATCCAAGATTGTTCTCTCACAAGATTACAATAATTGCCCATATTTGTCTTTCACATTCATAAATTATGGAAGGCTCATTAATAATACAAAGGCTTACTCTCAGCACTAATGCGAGCAAAGAAACCTTTCTCTTCCCTGTAGTGCTAAATTAACAACATTTTTTTGTTCTCTCATGGCAGGCAGTCGTGAGGTGCGTAGAGGACAGGTTTAGTAATGGGTAACAGTGTTGCGGATCATATTTAGAGAGACTTCTGCGCGTAATGCACATCACATCACACACTCGTGAACTGTCATGCTAATGGCATGAAATATGAGCGCTTGAAGAGTAGAGCAATTGTCATTTCTATATCACAACCACTCAAATTATCAAGTTTCACGACTGAATTAGAGATTGGAGTCGTAAAGAATGATTTCACTTTCCGATTACGTTTCCCTAATGATTAAGTGTGTGTGATTTAGTTTGTGGCGTGTGTTTCAAAAGTGCATGGTCAGTAAGATAATATCACATGCTAATATGTTGAATGCGAACCCATAAAGCTTTCAGCAGTCCAAAAAAGAGCATGTTTCTCCTTTAAAATAGAGCAAAGCCCCCATATAGCAGGCCTTGGCTAAAAAGAACAGATATGAATTATTGCTGACTCTTGCTTAGTTAGCGCTAACAAAGCCTTTAGCATAACACACACACACACACACTGGAAAATAATCAGCACTATAAGCTCTCCATGACCAAGGGCTGGTAGTTTATTGTCATCAACTAATAAGTATCTGGAAACAAAGATACGATAGTTAGTTCTTTATCTCCACAAACCATATTTGGTTGGCACGGAAGTGAGCCAAGAAAGATGTTCTTTCTACGTCTTGAAAGAACAGAACAACAAGACTATTAGCAGGGTTGCAACCTCATGTAAACATTCCCTAGGCTAAAAGCAAATAAATGCACATCAAAGAGTGCTGCGTGTTATACCTCCGTGTCGCTTTCTCTCTCCTTTATTTCATCTTTGTTCTCCAGACCATTGCAGGAGCATCATTAGTGGCGTTTCGGAGCCGTTGGCTTTGGGATGCAGCATTTGTATGCATCAAGCACCTCTGCGAATACAGCGGCCGCCTCCTGTTGATCCGCTTACATGATTTATTTCTCAGGAGCACGAGATGCTCTGCTAGGGCTTACTTTTACACTTATTTCTTCAATGGGGAACAAGTGGTGACAGAGCATCATGGAGAGTGTCCTTAGGCTGTTAGAGACCTGTGTTTATTAGTTTGACTGTCCAATAATGGGTTCTGAGTTTAGCAAGTAGACATTCAGCAGATGTTTGCATCTGTTTAAGAGGCCATATTATGGCCAACAACGCGTCTGAACCAACGCATTCTCATCCTAGGACGTCGTATAGTGATGCTTTTGAAATTTCGTCTAGATCCAACGCACATCGCTATGGAAGCTTGTTTCCGCCACAGAATGACAAATAAAAAAGGTAATTGCGAGTTTACATCTCGCAATTCTGACTTTATTTCTCAGAATTGCGTGATATAAAGTAAGAATTGCGAGGTACAAACTCAGAACTGCGAGACATAAACTCAGAATTGCGTGATGTAAAGTTGCAATTGCGTGTTATAAAGTCGGAATTGCGAGATATAAAGTCGGAATTGCGAGATGTAAAGTCGCAATTGTGAGATATAAAGTCAGAATTGTGAGATATAAAGTCAGAATTGCGAGATATAAAGTCGGAATTGTGAGATGTAAAGTCGCAATTGTGAGATATAAAGTCAGAATTGTGAGATGTAAAGTCAGAATTGCGAGATACAAACTCAGAACTGCGAGACATAAACTCAGAATTGCGTGATGTAAAGTTGCAATTGCGTGTTATAAAGTCAGAATTGCGAGATATAAAGTCGGAATTGCGAGATATAAAGTCAGAATTGCGAGATATAAAGTCGGAATTGCGAGATATAAAGTCGGAATTGCGAGATGTAAAGTCGCAATTGTGAGATATAAAGTCAGAATTGTGAGATATAAAGTCAGAATTGCGAGATATAAAGTCGGAATTGTGAGATATAAAGTCAGAATTGTGAGATATAAAGTCGGAATTGCGAGATGTAAAGTCGCAATTGTGAGATATAAAGTCAGAATTGTGAGATGTAAAGTCAGAATTGCGAGATACAAACTCAGAACTGCGAGACATAAACTCAGAATTGCGTGATGTAAAGTTGCAATTGCGTGTTATAAAGTCAGAATTGCGAGATATAAAGTCGGAATTGCGAGATATAAAGTCAGAATTGCGAGATATAAAGTCGGAATTGCGAGATATAAAGTCGGAATTGTGAGATATAAAGTCAGAATTGCGAGATATAAAGTCGGAATTGTGAGATATAAAGTCAGAATTGCGAGATATAAAGTCGGAATTGTGAGATATAAAGTCAGAATTGTGAGATATAAAGTCGGAATTGCGAGATGTAAAGTCGCAATTGTGAGATATAAAGTCAGAATTGTGAGATGTAAAGTCAGAATTGCGAGATGTAAAGTCGCAATTGCGTGTTATAAAGTCAGAATTGCGAGATATAAAGTCGGAATTGCGAGATATAAAGTCAGAATTGCGAGATATAAAGTCGGAATTGCGAGATATAAAGTCGGAATTGCAAGATGTAAAGTCGCAATTGTGAGATATAAAGTCAGAATTGTGAGATATAAAGTCAGAATTGCGAGATATAAAGTCGGAATTGTGAGATATAAAGTCAGAATTGCGAGATATAAAGTCGGAATTGTGAGATATAAAGTCAGAATTGTGAGATGTAAAGTCAGAATTGCGAGATACAAACTCAGAACTGCGAGACATAAACTCAGAATTGCGTGATGTAAAGTTGCAATTGCGTGTTATAAAGTCAGAATTGCGAGATATAAAGTCGGAATTGCGAGATATAAAGTCAGAATTGCGAGATATAAAGTCGGAATTGCGAGATATAAAGTCGGAATTGTGAGATATAAAGTCAGAATTGCGAGATATAAAGTCGGAATTGTGAGATATAAAGTCAGAATTGCGAGATATAAAGTCGGAATTGTGAGATATAAAGTCAGAATTGTGAGATATAAAGTCGGAATTGCGAGATGTAAAGTCGCAATTGTGAGATATAAAGTCAGAATTGTGAGATGTAAAGTCAGAATTGCGAGATGTAAAGTCGCAATTGCGTGTTATAAAGTCAGAATTGCGAGATATAAAGTCGGAATTGCGAGATATAAAGTCAGAATTGCGAGATATAAAGTCGGAATTGCGAGATATAAAGTCGGAATTGCAAGATGTAAAGTCGCAATTGTGAGATATAAAGTCAGAATTGTGAGATATAAAGTCAGAATTGCGAGATATAAAGTCGGAATTGTGAGATATAAAGTCAGAATTGCGAGATATAAAGTCGGAATTGTGAGATATAAAGTCAGAATTGTGAGATGTAAAGTCGCAATTGTGAGATATAAAGTCAGAATTGTGAGATGTAAAGTCAGAATTGCGAGATACAAACTCAGAACTGCGAGACATAAACTCAGAATTGCGTGATGTAAAGTTGCAATTGCGTGTTATAAAGTCAGAATTGCGAGATATAAAGTCGGAATTGCGAGATATAAAGTCAGAATTGCGAGATATAAAGTCGGAATTGCGAGATATAAAGTCGGAATTGTGAGATATAAAGTCAGAATTGCGAGATATAAAGTCGGAATTGTGAGATATAAAGTCAGAATTGCGAGATATAAAGTCGGAATTGTGAGATATAAAGTCAGAATTGCGAGATATAAAGTCGGAATTGTGAGATATAAAGTCAGAATTGTGAGATATAAAGTCGGAATTGCGAGATGTAAAGTCGCAATTGTGAGATATAAAGTCAGAATTGTGAGATGTAAAGTCAGAATTGCGAGATGTAAAGTCGGAATTGTGAGATATAAAGTCAGAATTGCGAGATATAAAGTCGGAATTGTGAGATATAAAGTCAGAATTGTGAGATATAAAGTCGGAATTGCGAGATGTAAAGTCGCAATTGCGAGATATAAAGTCGGAATTGTGAGATATAAAGTCAGAATTGTGAGATGTAAAGTCAGAATTGCGAGATGTAAAGTCGCAATTGCGTGTTATAAAGTCAGAATTGCGAGATATAAAGTCAGGATTGTGAGATTTAAACTCTTCTGAGGGCCTTCTGAGAATTAGCCTGATAACTCGCAATTGCGAGTTTACTGTATATCTCACAATTCTGAGAAAAGATGTCCGAATTTCGAGATATACACTCGCAATTGCATGTTATAAAGTCAGAATTGCGAGATGTAAACTCGCAATTGTGAGAAAAAAGTCAGAATTGTGAGATAAAAAGTCACACTTCTGTCTTTTTTCTCAGAATTGCGAGATCTCGCAATTCTGACTTTATAACACGCAATTGCGACTTTATTTCTCACAATTCTGATTTTATATCTCGCAATTGTAAGATAAAAAGGCACAATAATTTTTATTTATTGTTTTATTCACTAGCGGAAACAAGCTTCCATACATGGCACCCTTTAGCGTCAATATAACACGCACAGAGCTTTGTTGGGTTATGGGTAGGTTTAGGTCTGGGGTAGGGTTAGTGTTAGACCACTAGGAGGCGCCTTCTGCCCCATATATATCTGCGTCTCATATTGACGCTGAAGGGTGCCATGTGCGTCGGATGTAGACGGAATTTCAAAAGCGTCAGTATATGACACCTTGGGATGAGAACGGGCTGTCTGAACACACCTGATAGGCATGATAGGTCCTCTCTAAAGGAATAATTAATGGGTTAGTTAAAAAAAAAGAAAAAAAAAAGAAAAATGGAAGGGGGAGGTTAGTATTTGGCTGGTTGGATTCACCATGCTGTGACTGCACCATTACCAGGAGAAAAGCTTCTGTATTGGCAGACATTCAAAACTGGCTGTATATTCTGACAAAATAAAACGTTTGCAGCCACCTTTAAATCACAAATACAGTAGTTCACAATATTGTGAACTCGAAATCGAGTGATCGATATTTATTGGAGGATCTTAAAGCATGAAATGGACTTATATTTCTCCCTGTCTGCCGTCTTTGACCTCACAGCTCAAGACAGTGCCTCTTATAAATTACTAAGATAACTAGCAGACCTTCATGCTATTAATGTTATTAATAAGGATTTTATTAAAGGTGCACTTAGTCTTTTTTTTTTTTTTTTTGCTAGGTTTTTAGGCTCTAAAGTTGAGAAATATCATAAATATGATTCTAGAATTAGTTGCATCCTGGAGTCTGTGGACCTCTGCTAATTTTGGGGGAATTTTGCCTAAAAGTGTCATTTTAGTATCATTGTTAGAAGTTGCAGTCGGCAGTTTTTCCTCTTTGTCGCCAAATCTGCAATTGCAGTCATTCGCGGTATCATCAACTTTCAACGTGATCTCATGAAAATACATATGTAGGCCTATTTGTACGTTGAGTGTAGTTCTATCATACGGACATTTAATTACGTTTTATACGCGCAGAAGTGTATAATACTGACATATTTACGGTACTAAAACGTAAAATATTTACGTATTGACAGCACAAAAACTTAATTTATTTACGTATGAACAAATCCACCGACGTATACATTTGTACGCATCACTATTTATTAAAATCGTAGCATTATGTTTCGACTCTATTGCATTCAACTGTCTTATTAATTAAGTTTTCAGTCGCATTTATTAATATAATCATTAATATAAAGATTGTCCACCTGCATGAGTGGAAGTCAAAAGAAGACCTGAAAAAATATCAGACTATTGTGTCAGGAGGGATTTGCAGTCTTTCGAGTTTTTCCACGAGGATGAATGAAACTTCAAAGGCCATTCACAGCTGCCTTTTGCTCAGAGTGGACCATTTCAGCCAGGATCAAACATATATTCTCTGACTGCTCGTCTCGTATGTGTGTGTGTGTGTGTGAACAAGTTAGAGAAGCAGAGTAAAGACTGTAAAGAAAGCACTAACGCTCATGGAGATTCATCGATCCAGGAATTGCAGCTCACGTTTGGTGGTCAGACTGCGTCCTTAGCCATTAATTAACAAGGTGATTGTAGTCATCATGACCTATTTACCATGGCCAATTAAGACCAGATGGCGAAGAACATACACTCTAAAATGTATGCACAATTTTTTTATTAAACACTTTTACACAGATACAAATATTAAAATACTTAAAATATTGAGTACATTTTAACGCAAAAAAAAATATAGCCTATGAATTGAATTAATGTTAGTAAAAAAAATCTGAATAATGACATTTAGTACAATTACATCTATTTACGGTTTCCCCCCACAAAAATAGTATTTGACTGACAAAATACAACTTTAAAATATACTTAAATTTCAATCAAAATAGAACAACTATGCACTCTAAAAATGCTAGGTTGTTTCAACCCAAATTTGGGTCAAATATGGAAAAATGTAATTTAAAATTTTAACCCAACTTCAACTTTCACTTTCAGCTGTAAATTTTTTAACTACATTTTTAACCCAACATTTGGGTTTGTCCATATTTGACCCAAATTTGGGTTGAAACAACCCAGCAATCTATAAAATGCTGGGTTTTTTTAACCCAATTTTGGGTCAAATATGGACAAACCCAGCTATTGGGTTACATTTTTTTAATTACATTTTTAACCCAATGGCTGGATTTGTCCATATTTGACCCAAATTTGGGTTAAAACAACCCAGCATTTTTTAGAGTGTATAGTATCAAAATATTTAAAAAAAAAGCAAATCCAATTGCAATTATGCGAATAAATGCAAGAAAAAAGACCAATCACCTTTCAAATTCAAATACTATGCTGACATCAACACAATCAATTTAAGTGAATAAATGCATTTTAATCTTGATTAAAAAGAAGCAATGCAAGGACTAATCATTTGCAGAGTTTACTTACTAACTGGGTTTGTATATAATAAGTCAGAGCTGTGGTTCATTGGTTTGTAAAGGCACTGCAGG
>NW_024121532.1:1454114-1457558 GCF_016745375.1 Pimephales promelas
TTATCTGCAGAAATCATAAATTAAGATTTATTTTAAGATTTAAAATAAAGATAGATTTTCTTCTGAAATTGACTGAACCACAGACACAGAAAGATAGTTATATTATAACAACGCACCTTATTTAATTTCCTTCCCTCCATTTAGTTGAATCTCAGCAACTAAAAACACATACTTCTGCATCTGTGAGTAAATCTCGGGTTGGTGTATCACTTGCTTCTAAACTTCTCCTCATTGTAAGAGTTGCACTTCTTCATGCAATATAAACAGGCCCAGTAGGTGGCCCTGCTCACTCAGCAGGACGAGCCCCTGTTTAGCACTGGATTTATGGAGTCCTTAAGGCCATAGTGTAGCTTTAATTCATACTCCATGCTGTGGCATAGATAGGGTTTTCCCCCCTTTATTATCTGTTGTGAAGTAATCACATTTGAGGGCTTCACCCAGTAAAAGCAGATTACTGTGGCAGGGACATAATACAGAGGAAGAGAGAGCGTTTGAAAGGATAATACAATCATAATGTGTTTTATCCCACAATACAGTTGCATTTGCCTTACACATGACATTTGTTGCTTTCCGAGATTATTCTGGTCCTTTAGTGAGAAATGAACCATGCACATTGATTTGAGCAAAAGTTTGGTGATGAATAAAGGGATGTGTGCACATTTCTAAATTAGGATTATTTGCTCGTGTCCCTGTTGTCTCACCTTGTGAGCGTGTTGTCTTCTGATGGTTCTCCAAGGGCTCGATCTGCATCTGTGGTCTCGTTGCAGGCAGCGTGTACTGTATATCTCTTGTTGATGTTGGTGCACATCTACAGTGTGTATTGTATGCTTGTTGCATCACTGATCCACATATAACAGCATACAGCCTCATGGGTAACACTTTAAGACTGACATGACACCTTATAACCATGATATGACATATGGAAGGTTCATGCATGTGTAGTGTATTTCAGTCAATAATGACACTTTGAATGCAAATATGACATTGTTTAAGATGTCAAACTTATCAAACATAAACATGCATAAAACTTCCTTCATGTTTATAACGAAGGTGTCATGTTAGTCTTATGCACACCCCTTCAAGTAAAGTGTAACCGCCTCATGCAATGCGAGTCCAAATCATTTTTTTTTTTTTTTTGTAGACAAAAGCAACGGTCTTTTTAGTTCGTTTTTGTTTTATATTTTACGCTTTTGTAGTAACTGTTGAATATGTGTGTGGCCAAAAAAAAAGCATTTTGCCACTGAAGTCAAAACTGGATTTCGTTAGATACAAAATACTATATAATTGACCTTCATTTGAATGAATGATTGTGCATGCACTAAACATTTCATAATATGTTCGGTCTGAAATGATAAGAAATGATGATTTTAAAGGAGTAGTTCACTTTTAAAAATGTCATCCAAGACGTCCATGTCATTCTTTCTTCAGTCGAAAAGAAATTAAGGTTTTTGATGGAAACATTCCAGGATTTTCTCCATAAAGTGGACTTCAATGGGGTCCAAAAGACAGTTTCAGTGCAGCTTCAAAGGGCTTTAAACTACACCAGACGATGAATAAGTGTCCTGGGATAAATCCTGGAATGTTTTCATCAAAAACCTTAATTTCTTTTCGATTGAAGAAAGAAAGACGTGGACATCTTGGATGACATGGGGGTGAGTAAATTATCAGCAAATTTTTTTTTTTTTAAAGTGAACTACTCCTTTAACGTTGTCCAAGTTAGACGCATTCCTAAGTTTGTTGTTCCTGGAACAACATTTCTGTCCGGAAATTTCAATCTCTACGCCTAAACCTACCCTGCGATTCATAACTTATCGGGAAATGTTGGTGAATAACACGGATAAGCATCTAACCCTGGTTGTAAGCCTAAACATAAACTGTAAACGTGTCCCTCAAATCTGATTGGATGATTGGAATGTTGTTCCAGGATCAACAAAGACGTTAATCCAAGAACATGTTGCACTTGGTGAAATCAGTTTCTGCCATGAATTAGTGGAACTTGAGGACTTATACATCCATTACAATCACAGAAGCACCAGCTAACATAAGACACTGAGCAAAAATGACTCATAATTGGGGGGAAAAAAACAGTCTAAGTTGGTTTTCTGGTCTCCGCTGGCCAGTAAGATGGAGTGATTTAGAAGGATGTTGAGCACTTGTCATGTGGCCTATCAACTAAACCAGCTAAACCACTTAGCTAGACTGGAAGAGTGATGTGACCTGTCTTTTCAGCTTGAAAAGATGGAATTATTGCTGTGGCATCATTTGTCTGCAGATGACATTTGCTGTAATTGTTTAACCATCTAATGCAATGACATTTACACATTTTTGAGTGTGGTGTGTGTGGCCAAATGAAGGTATGTTTGCAATTCCTCCAGCATCTCTCCACATTATCCAGTGCTTTTCTTTTCTTTTCTTTTCTGTCATTAATACTAATTATGGATTGACATCATCTTTCTATTGAGAAATTAGCTGAAATAACTCAAGCAATGGGCTTCATCTCACAGCTATCAAGGCATGTCTCCCCGAACGTTCTGGCAAGGTTCTCTCAAAGTTATGAGCAAATGTTTGTTCAAAGTTCTTAAAACATTAGCTACATTTTTTTATTATTACAATTCATGAAGTTTTTTTTTTCTGAAATGTTTTAATTGGACGTTCATCTAACTCTTTTTTTTTAAAAAGTATCAGGTTTTTTCAGTGAACTTTCAAAAGTAACGTCCCTTTAATGTTTAAAGAATTCTAAAATGGAATGTTTGCCCTAATGTTTGAAATAGAAAAAAAACTGTGGGACGTTTGCCACTATATTTTTAAAACAATAATATCTTAGTAAATACCTTAAATATATTGACAAACTATATATCATTTGAAAGCTTACAATCTCTAGTTTCCATATTGGTGACTGATTTTCAAAATATATTACAGAGGAGCCATAATTTATCAATATAAAACAAGAATATTTTCATACTCATAAAGGCGTGTTCAGACCTTTATTTTAAAAATAGCAGTAAACATGAAAAATCATGAAAATATGGTAGATACCTCAGTTTGTTTTCATGCCAAAAGTTCAAAAGATAGAATCCATTCAATTATTTTGGAAAAAAAAAAGGTCTGAAAAGTTTGAAATATCAAGAAAAAAATAATAAATTCACCATTTGTGACGTGGCACGTTTCTTAGGGTTCAAAATTCTTTTCAATTCTTTTTAAAATCTGCCAAACTTCCCATGCTACTTCTGAATAGGATCTCTACTTCAGAAATTGTATGAAAATTGTGAAAATAATGGTTCATATCACTCAAAACATGAATGGAAATGCAGGCGCCCTTATATGGGCAGTAATGGAGTCTGATTGTGCCGCTAGTGAAAAAGTTTGGTAAGCTGCGCTCGAAACAAAATCTTACTGAAAGCTCATTTTTTGAGATATCAACCTAAAATTTGAAACACAACTTGT
>NW_024121532.1:1458058-1470558 GCF_016745375.1 Pimephales promelas
GTGTGACATGTGGAGTTCATGTTCAGTTTTAAGAGCAGATACATTCAGCATTTATTGAGATGTAAAAGTGCATGCATTTCAATGAAAAACATCCTCATATATGCGTATGAAATCTAAATCAAAGATAGATCGACTGAAAAAGGTGAACTTCATGATCCCCGAGCAGTTTAACGATTCATAACCTGGGGAAGTCCAGGCTGTTTTAGTGATGCTGCTGGTTATTACAGTAGACTGAGCTGAGTCACCGGAGAGAGTTTCCCTCAGGCGGGAACGACTCGTACAACCGCAGGCTCACCGGAGAAATACTGCACTTTGATACTGAGGTTATGCATGAATGGAGGTTTCTTGCTTTCTTGCTAGTTTTATATTGGGAAAGATAAAGCGTTACAGTATCTTGAGAAAGAGAGAGAATATTCAGGCAGATTAAGGAAGTTAATATTTTGACCAAATAATGCAGTGTCATATTTACTATTGCACAACCTAGAGCAAAATAAATAAATAAATAAATAATAATAACAATAAAGAGAAAAGTTAAGAAATGGGAATGGTACAATAAAAGTAAAAAGGTTTAGTCTTGTTAATGTCATGCATAATTATACTTATTGGAAAGCTATGAGTGATGTTTTTTTTTTTTTTTTTTGTAAAAAACATTCATTAAAACCATGTAAAAACCATAAATAAAGCAATTAAAGTGAATGAAGAATTCGATTAAGTTTTTAGTTTTTCTTCATTTTATAATACTTTTCTTTTACTCTATTTCCACTATGTTCATTTATGTAATTTTAGGGATTTTTTGCACTGCTTGTTTTGACCATACACACGACACGTTATTGTCACGTCAATCTAGCACACATTTTTGCCTTGAATTTCACAAGAAAAGGGCAGAATGTGATGAATATTAGATGATGACAGTTTGAACTTTGAGATCCCAGATCCAGGAGCTCCTGAGGCAGAACGAGTTCTTAAATCCAGTCCGTGTTTTCTTTATTCTGAGACTGGCCACTGGGCTGTGCGCTTTCTTTCTTTCTTTCTTTCTTTCTTTCTTTCTTTCTTTCTTTCTTTCTTTCTTTCTTTCTTTCTTTCTTTCTTTCTTTCTTTCTTTCTTTCTTTCTTTCTTTCTATTTACTTTTTATTAACTAATTATGTTGATGTTATTCAACATGATGTTATGTTATTCTCCCCCCCCCCTCTCTCTCTCTATGTGTGTGTGTGTGTGTGTGTGTGTCAAAAAAAGGCATTAACACCATTTAATTGATTCAATGTATTGTTGTTTATTTTAGATTTTTTGATTTCATAAAATTATTATGATTTTTACAATTTGATTTTTATAGATGTTTTCCTCTAAGAGATGTTTCCTCTGTTATATATATTTTATTTTAAAAAAAATAATGAATATATATATATATATATATATTATGAAAAATTTTGCTTCAGCATCTCCTGAGGCCAAAACGCCATACGCCTCCATGAATCCATTCCGTGTTTTTCCATGTTGTCAGACTCGCCTCTCTCTCTCTCTCTCTCTCTCTCTCTCTCTCTCTCTCTTTCTGAGTGTGTGTGAAAGAGGGGGGGAGAAGGAGGATTGCTACTTTCTCTCCACTGATAGAAACACAGAGCAGAAGTTGAGAGCGCGCCGCTCCGGATCTGTTCAGGAGGTTTCGCCGTTGCATTCGCGCACGCGTTCATTCCGAGAGGATCCGTTGGAGAATTCTGCGACGAGAAGATGCGACAGAGCGCGTGATTGATCATTGATTAGCGATTGCATGATTGAAACATTCGTCCACCTGCAGCTGGAGACGCCGGTGCGCTGAGCGCGTCTTGTGGGTTTTGCGCTTTTACGCATCGGCTGGATTTGCTCGCAGGAGGGATGTGGAAGACACCTGTCGTGGTTTTCACTTCTTTATCGCTTCTATTGTCGCTGTCGTGTGCTGGAGATGTAAAATCGCGCAGCTGCAGCGATGTGCGCCAGGCGTTCACGACCAAAGGCTTCAGTCTCCACAATGTGCCACATCAGGAGATACAAGGTGAGGACAAGGTGCCACATCACAAATTTCTGCTTACATGTCAGTTAGTAGAAAACCTACGCTCGGCTGGAGAACAGCTCGTGCTCGTGCAGCAGGTTTGCCTATTGATCATGTAATGATTTGTAAACGATTTACTTGTAAACTCACTCATGGAATAGCCTATAATGAATGAGATGGCCTCAATTATTGATCTTTGAAAACTTTTACTGCCACATTTGTCTTCATTGTTCATGGATATACAGGCAGCGTGATCTCGATTAGCTGTTACACCCGCAGAAGTTGGGTTACACTTTATTTTAAGGTGTCCGTGTTACAGTGTAATCATCCATCTTAGTGCTGTGCATATAGTTGCATGTAATTGTGCATAAGGTATAGTTAATATTACAGTAACTCCACACTCTAAAAAATGCTGGGTCGTTTTAACCCAATTTTGGGTCAAATATGGACAAACCCGAAATGTTGGGTTAAAAATGTAATGTAAAAATTTAACCCAACGGCTGGGTTAGTCCATATTTGACCCAAAGTTGGGTTAAAACAACCCAGCATTTTTTAGAGTGCATGTAACGTGTAACAACGACACTGAAATAAAGTGTAACCAAAAGTTGTTATTGAGCTGATATTATTGAACTGTTGTGCATCTTTGAACACCGAATTTGAAGAAGTCAATCTTATAGCACATATCAACTTTAGGGCTGTCAAACGATTAATCGCGATTATTCGCATCCAAAATAAAAGTTTGTGTTTACATAACGTGTAAATTATATATGTTTAATTATTTTGTATATATATAAATACACACATGCATGTATATTTAGGAAAATATTTAATATATTTATATAAGTCTATATACATGAAAATATTTCTTAAATATATACAAGCATGTGTGTGTATTTATATATAAAGGCTACACAGTGCACCCACATACATTATGTAAACACAAACGTTTATTTTGGATGCGATTAATCACGGTTAATCGTTTGACAGCCCAAAATAATTGTAATATTTGATGTGGTGTGATGAGTTGTGAATTACGTATATCTTAGTTTAAAAAGATAACAGCTAATATCAAAGCTGAGGTTCCGTGTATGTGTTGGACTGTTAAATTTGGTGTCTTTCTGCATGTTATCTGCAGAAATCATAAATTAAGATTTATTTTAAGATTTAAAATAAAGATAGATTTTTTTCTGAAATTGACTGAACCACAGACACAGAAAGATAGTTATATTATAACAACGCACCTTATTTAATTTCCTTCCCTCCATTTAGTTGAATCTCAGCAACTAAAAACACATACTTCTGCATCTGTGAGTAAATCTCGGGTTGGTGTATCACTTGCTTCTAAACTTCTCCTCATTGTAAGAGTTGCACTTCTTCATGCAATATAAACAGGCCCAGTAGGTGGCCCTGCTCACTCAGCAGGACGAGCCCCTGTTTAGCACTGGATTTATGGAGTCCTTAAGGCCATAGTGTAGCTTTAATTCATACTCCATGCTGTGGCATAGATAGGGTTTCCCCCCCTTTATTATCTGTTGTGAAGTAATCACATTTGAGGGCTTCACCCAGTAAAAGCAGATTACTGTGGCAGGGACATAATACAGAGGAAGAGAGAGCGTTTGAAAGGATAATACAATCATAATGTGTTTTATCCCACAATACAGTTGCATTTGCCTTACACATGACATTTGTTGCTTTCCGAGATTATTCTGGTCCTTTAGTGAGAAATGAACCATGCACATTGATTTGAGCAAAAGTTTGGTGATGAATAAAGGGATGTGTGCACATTTCTAAATTAGGATTATTTGCTCGTGTCCCTGTTGTCTCACCTGTGTGCGTGTTGTCTTCTGATGGTTCTCCAAGGGCTCGATCCGCATCTGTGGTCTCGTTGCAGGCAGCGTTTACTATATATCTCTTGTTGATGTTGGTGCACATCTACAGTGTGTATTGTATGCTTGTTGCATCACTGATCCACATATAACAGCATACAGCCTCATGGGTAACACTTTAAGACTGACATGACACCTTATAACCATGACATGACATATGGAAGGTTCATGCATGTTTATGACAACTGTCATTAAGTGTATTTCAGTCAATAATGACACTTTGAATGCAAATATGACATTGTTTAAGATGTCAAACTTATCAAACACAAACATGCATAAAACTTCCTTCATGTTTATAACGAAGGTGTCATGTTAGTCTTATGCACACCCCTTCAAGTAAAGTGTAACCGCCTCATGCAATGCGAGTCCAAATCATTATTTTTTTTTTTTTGTAGACAAAAGCAATGGTCTTTTTAGTTCGTTTTTGTTTTATATTTTACGCTTTTGTAGTAACTGTTGAATATGTGTGTGGCCAAAAAAAAAAGCATTTTGCCACTGAAGTCAAAACTGGATTGTGTTAGATACAAAATACTATATAATTAACCTTCATTTGAATGAATGATTGTGCATGCACTAAACATTTCATAATTTGTTTGGTGTGAAATGATAAGAAATGATGATTTTAAAGGAGTAGTTCACTTTTAAAAATGTCATCCAATATGTCCATGTCATTCTTTCTTCAGTCGAAAAGAAATTAAGGTTTTTGATGGAAACATTCCAGGATTTTCTCCATATAATGGACTTCAATGGGGTCCAAAAGACAGTTTCAGTGCAGCTTCAAAGGGCTTTAAACTACACCAGACGATGAATAAGTGTCCTGGGATAAATCCTGGAATGTTTTCATCAAAAACCTTAATTTCTTTTCGATTGAAGAAAGAAAGACGTGGACATCTTGGATGACATGGGGGTGAGTAAATTATCAGCAAATTTTTTTTTTTTTTAAAGTGAACTACTCCTTTAACGTTGTCCAAGTTAGACGCATTCCTAAGTTTGTTGTTCCTGGAACAACATTTCTGTCCGTAAATTTCAATCTCTACGCCTAAACCTACCCTGCGATTCATAACTTATCGGGAAATGTTGGTGAATAACACGGATGTATAAGCATCTAACCCTGGTTGTAAGCCTAAACATAAACTGTAAACGTGTCCCTCAAATCTGATTGGATGATTGGAATGTTGTTCCAGGATCAACAAAGACGTTAATCCAAGAACATGTTGCACTTGGTGAAATCAGTTTCTGCCATGAATTAGTGGAACTTGAGGACTTATACATCCATTACAATCAACGCATTCTCACCCCAAGGCGTCACCTTTGACCATGCTTCAATATTTGACGTTTTAGGCGCCCTTTAGCGTCACTTACATGACGCGATCCTACGGCGTCATCTAACTGACGCTAAAGGAAAGCGTCAGTTAGAGGACGCGGTTAGGTTTAGGTGTGGGGTGGGGGTAGGGTACACGCGATCCTAGGGCGTCATCTAACTGACGCTAAAGGGCGCCTAAAGCGTCAGATATTGAAGCATGTCCAAATGCTTCCCAAGGCGTCAGTTAGGTGACGCCTTGGGAGTGAGAATGGGCTGTTACAATCACAGAAGCACCAGCTAACATAAGACACTGAGCAAAAATGACTCATAATTGGGGGGAAAAAAACAGTCTAAGTTGGTTTTCTGGTCTCCGCTGGCCAGTAAGATGGAGTGATTTAGAAGGATGTTGAGCACTTGTCATGTGGCCTATCAACTAAACCAGCTAAACCACTTAGCTAGACTGGAAGAGTGATGTGACCTGTCTTTTCAGCTTGAAAAGATGGAATTATTGCTGTGGCATCATTTGTCTGCAGATGACATTTGCTGTAATTGTTTAACCATCTAATGCAATGACATTTACACATTTTTGAGTGTGGTGTGTGTGGCCAAATGAAGGTATGTTTGCAATTCCTCCAGCATCTCTCCACATTATCCAGTGCTTTTCTTTTCTTTTCTTTTCTGTCATTAATACTAATTATGGATTGACATCATCTTTCTATTGAGAAATTAGCTGAAATAACTCAAGCAATGGGCTTCATCTCACAGCTATCAAGGCATGTCCTCCCGAACGTTCTGGCAAGGTTCTCTCAAAGTTATGAGCAAATGTTTGTTCAAAGTTCTTAAAACATTAGCTACATTTTTTTATTATTACATTCATGAAGTTTTTTTTTTCTGAAATGTTTTAATTGGACGTTCATCTAACTCTTTTTTTTAAAAAAGTATCAGGTTTTTTCAGTGAACTTTCAAAAGTAACGTCCCTTTAATGTTTAAAGAATTCTAAAATGGAATGTTTGCCCTAATGTTTGAATAAGAAAAAAACTGTGGGACGTTTGCCACTATATTTTTAAAACAATAATATCTTAGTAAATACCTTAAATAATATTGACAAACTATATATCATTTGAAAGCTTACAATCTCTAGTTTCCATATTTGGTGACTGATTTTCAAAATATATTACAGAGGAGCCATAATTTATCAATATAAAACAAGAATATTTTCATACTCATAAGGCGTGTTCAGACCTTTATTTTAAAATAGCAGTAAACATGAAAAATCATGAAAATATGGTAGATACCTCAGTTTGTTTTCATGCCAAAAGTTCAAAAGATAGAATCCATTCAATTATTTTGGAAAAAAAAAAGGTCTGAAAAGTTTGAAATATCAAGAAAAAAATAATAAATTCACCATTTGTGACGTGGCACGTTTCTTAGAGGTTCAATTCTTTTTAAAATCTGCCAAACTTCCCATGCTACTTCTGAATAGGATCTCTACTTCAGAAATTGTATGAAAATTGTGAAAATAATGGTTCATATCACTCAAAACATGAATGGAAATGCAGGCGCCCTTATATGGGCAGTAATGGAGTCTGATTGTGCCCTAGTGAAAAAGTTTGGTACTGCGCTCAAACAAAATCTTACTGAAAGCTCATTTTTTGAGATATCAACCTAAAATTTGAAACACAACTTGTTCAGATTTTTGGCTTTGATCTTTCTGCCATTTTAGAGTAGCCCAGGTTTTGAAAATATATATTTTATGTAAAATATGAATAATTAATATTTTTTCATTGTACATTTCCATAAACTCAAACTTCTATAACTTTTTTTCTGTTTCACTTTCTTAATTTATTTCACTTCTTTCACAAAAATCTGCCAAATGTCTTCTTTAAAACAAGACCAATCATATGTCTATATTCCAAAGCATTCTTGAATTACAACCATTTAAGTTCGAAATGTGCATTTTCATGTCTATTCAAAAAAGGGGGGGGGGGGGGAAAAAAAAAAACCCTGGAAATTTGAAAAACATTACATTTGAAAAACATTCTTAGAACTTTTTTTTTTGGGGGGGGGGGGGGGGGGGGCTTCTGATCTCAAAATATAAAGACGTACAAAACAAAAGCGAACATCTTTTTTTTTTTTTCTTTTTTTTTGCACTTGACAAATAAGTTAATGGATAAGCCGAAGATTTCAGAACAAGCTTAATTTAAACCAGACACATGTGGGGATATTATATCACAGTTGGAGACACATAGAGCAAACGAAACACAGACATTTGAACATCATAAGTTAAATCACTCCCTGCTCTCCCCTACTATATCAATGTCACATCAGACTCATGGGTGTGTGAGAACATTCCACATAACACGGATCATACAATTCCCAAATCATGAGATTAGATTCCCATCTCTGGCCAGAATGAAAGAGACAAACCCAATTAAACTCTGTTAGTCAAAGCACACATATTTTAAGAGACATGTAGTGGGAAGTACGGCTGGAAAACAAACACACACACACACACACACACACGTTGTGTTTTTACATTCTATGGGGGCTTTCCATGCACATAATGATTTTTCTACTATATACCAAACAATGGCCTGGTAAACCCTACATTATTGGAACAAAATGTCCCCACAAAGATGGCAATATCTGAAATCATTGTCCTTTTGGTGACATTTTGTTCCCATAATGTAGGGTTTACCACGCCACTCACACACAGTAAAGTAAAGCTTTTGTCCTCAGATAAATCATCCGGCTGATTAATCACACAGGTCTGATTGCTCCTTCTCTCATGAGCTCAGTTGATATCTCAGCGGACCGTTGTTTGTGTGGTGAGCGAGTAAATCGCTGCCTGACAACACTGAGGTCATTGCATTACTCCAGCTTCATCATAAAGAAATTTATTTCAAATCAAACGGGTTTGAATTGGCCATGCATTGTACTGTTTGTGTTTGCTTCTTCATTTATATTTATCTTCAGTTTTGTAGTGTTACTTTCCTCACACATTCTGGTTAAACTTTGATGGGAACCTCTAAAACTAAACTAAACTGCAGTGATTGGTTTTCTTTATATATATCTTTATATAAAAAAAAAAAATATTTTTACGTTTTTATCCGCGAGTGTTCTCGTGTAAACAGGGCCTTAGTTAAGGCTAGTAGAGGTATTGTTTGCCTGTTTATAGCGTGGTCCATTTATTTAGCATCCAGGACTGCACTACATTATTAATTACTTATGTGTAATGATAAATGTACAGTTTAGAGCGAATGTATCCCGAACGAGGCTGAAGGACGAATTAACTGGGTGTTTGTTTGGTGCAATAGAGTGCTGAAGTTATAACGTCACTTTGTAGGCCAAAACGTGGACGTACGTTAGAATTTTAGCACTTCCGGTTCCCTTGCCGTAAAGTCTTTGGATTTTCTGAACGGCTTTTTGCAAAATCGCCTGAAATAAGATCTGTGGTTAACAAAGCCTCAACATATTTTCATGTTTTGATCTACAGTATGACATAAAACACACCTGCTTGTGGTTCTTTAAACTTTATATAGGCTTCAAAATGTATACATTTTGGATTAACTTGTTAAGATTATCTTGATAGACAAAACGTGTACGGATCACAACTCTTTGTTGAACACAAATCTTATTTTTTTTTATGCCATTTTCCAAAAGTCTATGGGGAAAATGCATAGGTTACCGATCGAGGGAACCCATACGCAACTAGCGTCCGAGTTGTCCTACAAAGTGACGTCATCACTTCAGCACTCTGTAAGTTAAGTTGTTTTCAGTTGCTTAGCAACATCAGAACTTTTACGTTTGAAAGTAACATTGGAACTTCCATGTGTTCGGAAGTAACATGATCAGTTCTGAGTGATGGATTTGTTTGTTATGAATAATAAAGCTTCTGTTCATCATGTTCAAAATATAAAGATGAAGTATTATTTAGTCACTGGATTTTCTAAAATAAAATTGGTATTTCCATTTTGACCAAACCATTTTGTCATTTATATTTCCAGAAAAAAGTAACTTTTCTATGATTAGTGTTATATACAGTAGAATTACTCATGCTGTGAGATCTGAGATTTTGTATGTACCGCCCACCTCTTCTGCTGCTATTTCAGGGCAGTTTGACAGTCTACTAAATAGACTTGTTTTGCTGTCGGAAAGTTCCTCTGTCATGTCGGCTCTCGCATGTTCAGCAAGATCTCCGTGTTTAATATCACATCCACCTGTGTCTAGGGCAGCAGCGCTGTCTGTTTCGGTCTCTCTTCTTCACTCTTCACTTCTGTCTGTCGTGTAATCACTCTGCTTAATGAAAATCTTGGCCTGTAAATGTCAGAAGCTGGTGTAAAAGGCTTTGATCAGTGTCGTGCATCATGTGCTCCGCCTGTTTGTCCAGCGCCGGCGCATTCAACCACGTCCATTTGCATTCATTACGAAACCCAGCCTGCTCAAACAGAGCGCGTTTGGCCAACGTCGTGCCAGTTAGGAGGTGAACAGAGCTACAAAGAGAGAACATGAGGGGGGAAATGCTAATTTATGTGAGATGAATGAATTATGCTGCCGCTGTCATCAGTACCAGGTGAGGAAGCAAAGTGTTGCTTGAATACATCAGAGGGATATTTATATGATCATATATTCAAGAGAATATGGCTGAACCATGATACATTACAGAACTTTTGTTGAAGAGGGAAATAAGACCCAACAATTAACATTTTGCCATTGAATCACCCTCATGTCAATCCAAACAAATTGAAACACAAAATGAAGGTTCTGCTTTTTCAGTCATTTTAGACACCCTGCTCACTTTTAAAACACTTTAAAAAATAAAAACGTATTTTTTACGGTAAAAAAACGGCAGCAAAAATACGATTTTACAGCCTGAACTTACAGTAATAAACCGTATTTCATTATCTGATTTAATGTTGATTAAATAATAACTCGTTGAAGCATTGAAATCTATTTTGTACCAGTGATGAGTCACATGATTAATCGAACGTCATCACAAGCAGCTTTTCTATTACTTATGTACACCGTCATACAAATGCAATGAACATTAATTTAGCAACATTAAATGTAACATAAAACCCTAATGTACAAAACTGTTTAGACAAGAACCCAGAAAACTATGAAGAATCAGTCATTTCAACAAAAATAAATAAAATGTGAAATGTCACGCAGGGATTTATGGGAATTTACGTTTAAGTTTTTCTTTTTCACTTTCAAAAACTGTAAATTTAGTGGTATATTACAGTAAAATTACATTAAATGGTCCATGAGATCTATCACAGTTATTTACTGCATATAGTACGGAAACTTTGTTTTTTATCGTTAAAATCACGATTAGTTTTGACCAGGGTTGTTATAGTTACATAAAATAAAATAAATGAATAAATAGGTTTCATTTGTCAAGGTTAGCCAACTTGAACTAGCAAAGAGCAATAACTACAGTATTTATTCATCTTAATTTAAAGTTAATCTCAACATTTGCTAATAGATTAAACATTAATGCACTGTGAACTAATGTGAATTTGAACATTTTATGAACTAACAACCTTAGTTTATGGACCTTAACAAAGGTTAACTACTTGCTTAATGATGGTTAATGTTATCAAATGAAACCCTATTATAAAGTGTAACCAGAATAACACTGTCCAGGAAATCTCATTTTATTTTCTAGAAATGAAAATCTTTAATGTTTGGGAGCAAGAGTACATGATGAACTGTCCCTTTAAGGCCTCCGTAGTTCATTATAGAAACACATTCCAGTCCAAACACTACATGCTTTCATTTGATTTCATTTTTTTCCTCTCATCAGTGGCAATGGAGAAATCTAATATCTAACAATGCAGTATGTCCGGGCTGTATATAATACGGCAGAAAGCTGTGATTTCTAGTCTGGCAGTGTCTTGATGTAAGGACTTCTGGGAAATCCTCCTACGGCGCCTCCCGCGACGTTTGCAGAAACAGACAATTATTTATAGATTGATGTATTTCCATCAAAGACTTTTCCTGTTGTTCGCTGAGTTGCAGACGTGATTATTATCATCCGTCTAAAGGTCAAAAATGATTCTCACTATTGTTACTGCAAAATACTATAGTGAAAACTGGCTCGCCAAGTGTTTATTTGATAAAACAATAACTGTAATATTGTGGAAAATTATTGGAATTTTTTAATATATTTATAATATATAAACGTCATCTAAAATATATATATTTTATATATTTTTTATATATTTATAACTTTTTTATATATGTTTAAATATGTATATAAAATTGTAATTTATTCTTATGATCAAAGCTGCATTTTCTTCATCATTACTCCAGTCTTCAGTGTCACATGACCCTTCAGAGTTCAAGAAACATTGATGATTATTATCATGTTGTATTTCAAGTTGTGTTGAACTTAATGTTCGTTCAGGGTTCTTTGATCAATAGTAGGTTCAAATGAACAGCATTTAAAATATTTTGCAACATTATAAATGCTTACGATCAATTGCATCCTTGCTGAATAAAATCATTAATTTCCTTTAAATAATGGGGTTTGATGGTCAGCACGATTTTCTCTATTCACCTCCGATTAGACGGTGCGGCAATACGTTTTATTTCGACGTGCCTAATTTGCATTTTAGTTTACGTTTGCTGTCATTTTCAGGAAAAATAATGATTTCAAGTGACTGCATCTGACATTTGAGACCGTAATAAACGAACTCAGATTCACCGTAAGCCTCGACAAGCGTAATTGGTTTTTCTTTACGTCTCTGAAATAATCCGAGCATAAATATGCCGCAGACTAGCTGGTGCCCCCGAGGAGAGAGGCTGTGGAAAGCACTTAATTACTGCTAATTAGGAACACTAACACGAGTGCATCAGGTGCTGAACACACAGATCTGGATTAGAGATTCATCCCTTCAGAGGACGCGCCGTCACTCCGCCATTCATAAATTCAACATCAATGAAGCTGAAAGACATGCTTTTAATAAATGGCAAAAGCCCACAAAAGTCAATTATTTGGACAGATTTTTTTTTTTTTGTCTGATTTTGATGAATAGCGTTTGGACGGTGGGATGAGCCGAATGGAGCCCTGGAGAGGGTTCAGATGTAAATAATGAAGGCATCAATACTCGATACAGACATGAGGTGTGTGTAAGCGTGAGTGAGGTGAGAACAACTCAACGCTTAGTTTTCTCTATCAGTCGTGAGAAGATGATGGCTTTGCTCTCTTGTCTTCTCCAGAGCTGCAGAAAACCAACACTACATTATTCCAGCATTGCTTGCGGCTCTTGTAGGAACTGTCAG
>NW_024121532.1:1473058-1518058 GCF_016745375.1 Pimephales promelas
GCAATTATTTTCACTATTGGCCATTGGCTGATTGTTTAAAAATAGGTGATGATCAGGGCAGATCATATCCTGTCAATCAAAAGGGGGCAAAATAGCTAATTTGTGTGTTGGAAATGTCTTTGAATTAAGGGCAAGTTAACACGACTATACACTCTAAAAAATGCTGGGTTGTTTTAACCCAACTTTGGGTCAAATATGGACTAACCCAGCCGTTGGGTTAAATTTTTACATTACATTTTTAACCCAACATTTCGGGTTTGTCCATATTTGACCCAAAATTGGGTTAAAACAACCCAGCATTTTTTAGAGTGTAACATGATCAAACAAGCTCTATGAATCAAACAGATGGTATCGGTAATTTAGTATCGGTGCATCTCTAATATATTAATTCTGTTGATCCTGCGATAATTAGGGCTATTAGATTTACATCTCATTCCTCCATGTCGATAGATCCGATCTATTTTATATTCCCGTCTGCTTTATCGAACGCGACACTGCTGTTAAAAATAACACTGTCTCTTTAAGACTGCAGCTGACAGTGTTGCACGTCTGTGAAGAAATCCATTCTCAGTTGAAGAGAGAGTTTTCTAGTCTGACAGCGCTGGAAACAGAGCCGAGACGGACTCCATCTGGAGCGTGTGGACCTGACAGACATGTGGTGTGCTGGTTCTCCTCCACGGGCACTTCATTACACACCAGTCAGTCTCTCAGCAAGCCTCGGCCTTTAGCAACCACCTCCAAACACACCTGTGTGTGAGATACTGAGACGTTCTGCACTGATGATGCTGTAGAGGCCATCGTTCCCAACACCGGTCTGAACTTAAAGCGGCTTCCAAAACTAAAATCGTATTATAAGTTTATTGCACAAGCCTTCTGTCCAAGCACTAAAACTCACCAGTTGATTTAAAGCCTTGAAGAAGAAAACTGAACTTGATATTCAGACATTATATATATACTGTATATATTGTTTAAAGGAGTAGTTCACTTTTAAAAAAAATCTTTTGCTGATAATTTACTCACCTCCATGTCTTCCAAGATGTCCACATCTTTCTTTCTTCAGTCGAAAAGAAATTAAGGTTTTTGATGAAAACATTCCAGGATTTTCTCCATATAATGGACTTCAATGGGAACCAAACAGTTCAAGGTCCAAAAGACACTTTCAGTGCAGCTTCAAAGGGCTTTAAACGACACCAGACGATGAATAAGGGTCTTATCTAGGACCCTTCGAGTCATGACTCGAAAAAAGATTTGTTCATTTTGATGCACGAGTTCGAACAGGAGAGCATCACGGAACAGAGCAAGGCGAGCATTTGGGTTTATAAAACTTAAACTTTTTTATTTATTTATTAAATGAGCGATCGTTTCGCTAGATAAGACCCAATTCATCGTCTGGAATCGTTTAAAGCCCTTTGAAGCTGCACTGAAACTGTCTTTTGGACCTTGAACCGTTTGGTTCCCATTGAAGTCCATTATATGGAGAAAATCCTGGAATGTTTTAATCAAAAACCTTAATTTGTTTTCGACTGAAGAAAGAAAGACATGGGGGTGAGTACATTATCAACAAAAGTTTTTTCAAAAGTGAACTACTCCTTTAAATAAATACTTGATTTAACGTGGAAACATTAAATTGATCAAAAAGTGATACAAATTTCAAATAAAATGCTGTTATTTTGAACTTTGTTTTCCGAAAATATGAATCAGCACAACTGTTTTGAACACTGATAATAATCCAAAATGTGTCTTGGTCTTTAAATCAACATATCTATCACATGTGATGTGACACTGAAGACTGGAGTTATGATGCTGGAAATTCAAGGAATAAATTACATTTGGAAATAAATTCAAATAGAAAGCAGTTATTTAAAATAGTCATAATATCTAACAACACGTTGATTGAATAAATGCAGCCTTGGTGAGCAGAAGAGTCTTGGGATTTTGTTAAAACCTTACCAAACCCCAAACCTTTTGAAATAATACTTCTTGAAGACACTATAGGCTGACATAAAATGCTGGGTTGTTTTAACCCAATTTTGGTTCAAATATGCAGCCATTGGGTTACATTTTTTAAATTACATTTTTAACCCAATGTTTGAGTTTGTCCACATTTTACCCAAAATTGGGTTAAAACAACCCAGCATTTTTTAGAGTCTTGGGCCAACAAATAATTATCTTATGTTTTCACCATTCAACTGCAAATAACTTTTAATTCAAATCAATGTTGGATGAATCATTTGAAATAATACAATGTACAGCATATTCACACAGAGCAATTGTAGAAATAACAGTCAGGCAGTCTCTTGGGAGTCCTATACTCAGGACCCCAACAGGAAGTGCAAGCATTTTTGAGCTGGTAAGCTAAACAAGGTTTAATCTCAATACAGCTAGTTAAAGTTGAAATGTTGAAGGCTTTAATGACATGCTAAAACATGCTGCTCTAAACATTTTTACATGTTATGCATTGCACATGCAGATTTCATGACCACATATCAATTGAATCTACATGGAATGTTTGTACTTTCAATTAAAATATGCAGAGTCACACTGCAGGGACATTTCAATGGAATTGAGTAAAATTGTTACTCTTTTACATGACTTTGCTGAGCAATAATGGCCTGTTTAATTTCCAATGTTGCCATATGATTCAGTATCATTGCAATCATGGTTTATTTACTTTCATTGAGTTCAGTGGATGTGAGAAGCTGAGTTGTGCATAAATGTGTTCTCTTTAATGGATGCCAGTAAATTATTTTTGTGATTCCTAAACTGTTTGAGGCCTGATTAATGCTGTACCTGGACATTGTTTTGCTGCCGAAACCATTTGATTTGACCTTTGCTTCTATTTCTTTTTAGTTGTCAAGATACAAAAAAAAAAAAAAAAAAATGCAAATAGCTATCACAAATTACAATTTTGTTTTAGAAAAAATAAGGCAGGACACTTAAAAAAAATATTTATTTTTAAAATTATATGATAAATAATTATATTATATTGCATTTTTTTGTGTAAAGTGTTTGAATGCAACATCCATTTTTATTTTTTTTTTTTTTGTGGGGAATTAGAACAATTATGCATTCATAACTATAAGGGACACTATGGAGCCACCTGAGTATACTGGGTTAAGATGCACGTGTCCCAATGAGGATTATTTTATTTGTCATACTCTATGATGTAGTTGTGTACGCCATGTATATATAGATTCACGACTTGTATCTAAGGTATTAGTGCAATAAAAACAAGCAGTAGACCTACTCGAAAGTCCGTTTTAGGCATTGTGCTGGAGGTGCAGAGGTGTCTAATTAGGCAGTGGGGGATTTCAAGTGATTGCAGATGTGCTTTGTATAGTGTTCCTGGCGGTGGAGAGGGAGTATAAAGAGGTGTGAAGGGCCACTCGGCACTGCTTTAAGGGCCAGATCTCCCTCTGAGACCCGTCTGCTCACGAGACTTCATTAAAACAGCTCATAGCCGCACCGTTCCTTTGCCGCTGGCGGTGGCGATTTGTTCACAACAAGTGCTCTCTGCATTTAACCATGCTGTGAAGGCCAAACTTGAAGTTAAACACAAGTCCCATGACCACAAGATGTTAAAGCCGGCATGAAATGGAAGTTTTGATAGTCTTTTCTTCCCTTTTGTGACGTATATATGAGTGAAACGGCTTCTGGAACAACATCAAATGTGGGCGGGGCTTGATTTTGCCTGTGGGGAATTGGATGGTTGTGGTTTGCTATTGGTGGATTTAGTTTGAGTGAGATATCCGATCGTTCAGACTGAAGCTGATGTCCTGATATGTGATTTCAAACCACATATGTAGATTGAAACGGATTACATGTGCTTTTTTGGACTGACAATCTGAACGTAGCCTATGCCGGGATAAGGAAGATTTTCAGTACGGGCTAGAGAAGCTTGCTCATTCGGATCTTTTCCACATATTAACTGTAATTTGTCAAAATTATAGCTCTAAATTTTGCGCTCTCTCCTGCTTACTAAGTCCTTCTTACTGAAGAGGATTAGGACCTAACTACAATAAAAAAATAAAACCATCTCAAGATTAAAGTAATTATAATGCGAGATTAAACTCATTAAATTTCTAGAAAAAAGTCATTGTGTTTCAAGAAAAAAAAACTCGTTAAATTTCGAGAAAAAAGTTGAAATATAATCTTGAGAATAAACTCATTAAATATTGAGAATAAAGTCATCGTGTTTCGAGAAAAAACTCGTTAAATTTCGAGAAAAAAGTCTAACTACAATCTTTAGAATAAACTCATTAAATATCGAGAATAACGTCATTGTGTTTCGAGAAAAAACTTGTTATATTTCGAGAAAAAGGTTGAAATACGATCTTGAGAATAAACTCATTAAATATCGAGAATAAAGTTGTTTCGCAAAAAAAATTAAATTTCAAGAAAAAAGTCGAAATGCAATCTTTAGAATAAACTCATTAAATATCGAGAATAAAGTCGTTGTGTTTCGAAAAAAACTTGTTAAATTTCGAGAAAAAGGTCGAAATACAATCTTAATGAATAAACATTAATGAATAAACTCATTAAATATTCAGAATGAGTCATTGTGTTTTGAGAAAAAACTAATTAAATTTTGAGAAAAAGGTCGAAATACAATCACCAAATTCAGTGACTAATACAATACATTACTGCTAAAGTTGATAGTATTTCTTTGTTACTGAAATAAAGTTTAAAATATAGCTTGACTAGTGACCCAACTCTACCATGTCCTGCCATGAGTTTATTCTCAAGATTGTATGTCGTCGTTTTTTCTCGAAATTTAACACGTTTTTTCTCGAAACACAACGACTTTATTCTCGATATTTAATGAGTTTATTCTCAAGATTGAATTTCGACTTTTTTTCTCGATATTTAACAAGTTTTTTCTCGAAACACCGCAACTTTATTCTTAATATTTAATTAGTTTATTCTCAAGATTTTATTTCGACTTTTTTTTCACAAAATTTAACGAGTTTAATCTCGCATTATAATGACTTTAATCTCGAGATGGTTTTATTTTTTTATTATTGCTTGGCCCTAATCCTCTTCCGTACCTTCTCCACATGATTTCACACCAACCACGTGTTTTTCTGTGTTTTTTTTAAGTGTAACAATATGTACATAAACAGTGCAGTCCATGCTGTTGTTTACATCCGAATGCCTCCATAATGGCCGCGCGGGCATCCGGGTTACCGCCCAAAACGTGGCGTCGTTGAAAACCCTCTATAAGAAACACGATTTGCCCATTTTAATTTCGTGGTGACTTTAAGATTACAGTTTTGTGGCTTAGCCGTGAGACTAAGATTTGTATGTTAGTGCACTCCTAAATTTTGAGACAATTATACTGGGAAAAAAATTGGTGTGATTTACTTACTACGGAAATTGCTTGTAAATTTAAAAACGAATCACAAAGAAAATGCGTAACTTTGACGAGATAAGAGAAAGACTGTAATAATATTTTTAGGTAAACGGTTATCAAAACATGTACAAACAACTATATATCATCGAGCTCAAGCCATGTTTAACCTGTGATATTGGTTTATAGTCTACACGACTCTTTTTTTTTTTATTCTATTAAAAGAAATGTATGGCAGGTGTTTGTGGGGTAAAACGGTGTTGCATAAGCCATGTTTGAAGGATAATTAGGAAGAAAATATGTTTTAGAGGCAAAGTTATTACATTTTGTTGAAATTGCCAATGCAATATGTCAACATGCTCCACCTGACTATAGCTGGAGGAGTGAAGAAGAGTCTCAAGACCATTTCTAAATCTATGTGTGTGTGTTCTCCTGTACGTGTGGAGTCTTGTTTGTTTTTATTTCTCGAGTGGCTACAAGGCATATGCTGCTACTTGATCTCGCCGCTGCAATGAGAGTGCTTTGTTTTCATCTGACGTGATTTGAACATATTGCAGCTTTAATTCAGCTCTCCTCAAGAGAGACGCCGAGGAACGCTTGCCCATTACTCTCCGTCTCTGCCAGTGTCATATTTGAAGTGCAGATGCTTCTCAGACTCCGATAGTGGGCCTATGGAAAGGTTATTGCTCAGATGTAGCTCTCTTGACTGTAGATGTATGTTTCTGCTAAAATGCCCCACGAGTAATTAAAATTGATACTTGAAACAGTCTGGTAACACTTTACTTACTGTAAAATGACTGACATGACACCTTCATAACCATATGAAGAATTGTTCTTTGGTACTTTCTCATATGGAATCGCTATATAAACCCCCTTTTGGAAGCGTTGGTTTTAAGAGTGTATTACGAATAGACAAAATTGTTGTACTCTTGCTTTAATGGCTGTCATACCAAACTTAAATAGCCGTCGTGCAGATACCAATAATATAATCTATTCAGCCTAACAAAAGGATTGTTTTAAGCCTCTCAAACAGGGTTCGGAGAAGCTCGTCTTTAGTTTCTAGGGGCTTAAACTTTCCATCACTTCTCTGCGACGGATTAAAGCGGGATGCGAGCGTGGCCGCGGTGAATTTGACTTCTGTAAGCTTATAAGCATCCATGTGTGAAATACATGAAGTCAGTGGAGAGCCCTTCAGCTCCGCTCTTAAACTCTCATATACGGCGTTTGAGCCTCAGGAAGAGTTCGGCGAGACATTGCTGTTATTGTCAGGCTGGTGATTGAAAACTGTAATGTATAGAAGGAGGATTACAGCATCCTTCCGAACGCCGTAAATATAAGATTGCGGTAAGGATGAGTGCAACACTGCTTATTTAAACCAGCATGAATTCCAATGTTGGTGGTAGACATTGTGTTCCCATAAAACGTGGTTTGCATGGTCATACTTTAAGAAAGGAAAGTAAAGCTTCCTGATTGGAGCAAATAGAGATACATGCAAGTACATCAAGTGTCACGTAGGGAATTATGGGAATGTCAGTTTACGGTTTTTCACAGTAAATTATACAATGAGTTGTTCATTTTCACTTTCAAAAACTGTAAATTTAACGGTATTTTACAGTAAAATGACATGATATGTACCATCAGATTTATCACAGTTATTTACCGTTTATAAAAAAGAAAGGTTCTGTTAACCAATTAACAGTTTTTCACTGTAGCATTTTAGCTTCATTTTCACTGTAGTATGTCTTTTACCGTTAAAATCACAATCATTTAAGAGTAACACTTGATTATCAGCAAATAGATTTTTAGGCATTTCTTCGTAGAAATATATCGCATGAATTTAGAAGACTTGCAAAATAGCCCACGATAAGATGCTTTTATTTTGTATTTTTTGTTTTGCTCGACAGATTCTACAGTGTTGTAATGATGAACTGAAGGTAAAAATTAAACTATTAAAAATCAGTTGAGGTAAATTAAATAAAGCTGTAATCAAAACAAAAACATTAACTAAAAAATCTTAATTGAAACTTAGAAATGTTGCCTTTGCAGCACTAAAATGACTAAGTAAAGCTAAATAAAAAGTATTCATAAAGAAACTAATACAAATGACAAAAGCACATAATAAAATTACTAACATTTAAAAATGAAAAATAAAAACATTAAAGCTAATTGTAAGTAAATCATCACACCTGTAATGGACATCTCAATCTCAACATGAGTTTATCATCTGAAAAAAACTCATGAAAATCATACAGATCTGAAACAACATGAGGGTGAATAAATTATAAAATAATTTCACTTGACTACAGTTTAGATTCTTAAATAATAATGGTTCTTCGGTGGTTCTTTATATATATCTATGAATTTATGTTTGTTTGGAGATTCAAACAGCTAAACAAAAAATACAAAATAAAAGCATCTTATCGTGGGCTAGTCTTCTAAATTCATGCAATATATTTAAACGAGGAACAGACGAAAATAAAAAAAAAATCCGTTTGCTGATAATCAAGTGTTACTCTTAAATGATTGTGATTTTAACGGTAAAAGACTACATGCTACAGTGAAAATGAAGTTAAAATGCTACAGTGAAAAACTGTTAATTGGTTAACAGAACCTTTCCTTACTATAAACGGTAAATAACTGTGATGGTACATTTCGTGTAATTTTACTGTAAAATACCATCAAATTTACCGTTTTTGAAAGTGAAAATGAACAACTCATTGTATAATTTACTGCGAAAAAAACGTAAATTGACATTCCCATAATACCCTGCGTGACACTTGATGTACTTGCATGTGTTTTTGTTGAAATAACTTTTTCATAGTTTGCTCAGTCTTTTTCTAATCAGTTATGTACATTAGGGTTTTATGTGATTTAATGTTGTTAAATTAATGTTTATTGCCTTTTTAAAATTTCATGTGTGTTACCATGATGGTGTTTAGTGTTTGTGCGAGTGACACTGTACAACTTCTATATGTTGATATTAAGCTTCTTGGGGAGGATTTGCATTGATCATGTGACTCATCACTGCTGTGATTGTTGGTTGTCAGTGTATTACAATGGAACAAAACAGATATCAATACTTCATTAGGTCAGTAAATTAAGATTATATCAGATAATGAAATACGGTTTACTTTCGTACATTTCAAGTCTGTAAAACCAAGACTTGCTACTGTATTTTATACAGTAAATTTCTGGCAACCACAGCTGCCGGTATTTTACCGTAAATTAAACAGATTTTTTTTTCTACCGTGAGAACAGTTTAAATTTCAGTCCGTTCCTTAAACAAACTTCAGAAGAAACTGTAAGACACTGTTTCTTGTCCTTTTTGAAGTTTGACTGTCCTAGCAATTACTGTCCAATGAAGAAAGACATACGGTTTTAGATCAACACGAGGCTGAGTAAATGATGACAGATTCTGTTTGGGACACCAGCATCAAAAGCACAACACATGCTGAAGGAATGAAAGGAGTGAAACCACGGGCTCAGAGAAAGTGTTGCGCTTTAAGGGATCGCAGCCTTTGATAAGCGTGTGTGGATATTTCCGGGTCATGGATAGCTTGTGACGGATCGCAGGATACTCATTTAAAAATGACTCCTGCTGTTCGTCTGCCGGAGAGCTTTAATGCTGTAATGTTCATTTGTTTTCAGGGATGGAGCTACACTAAATAGTGATCAAGCTAAAAACACAAAGACGGGTCGAGAGGGTTACGAGATTAGACGAGATTAACGCTGAAAGCGATGGCTTCCGCTATTCAGAGAGCTTTACCATAACCAAACCCAGTTTATTTGATTCAACATCTACAGGCACTTTAAAAACTAGTTTTAGTGTCACGTTTTACTAGTTATAATCAGTATTGTTGTATTAAAGTAATTTAGGGTAACAATAAAAATGCATTAGTCTTTCTCCATACTATTCGTTGCATGCTACCAAACAACATGCGGTAAAGGTAGAGTAATTGTGTTTAGAGAATATTGACCAACTTGTTGTGATATAGATAATTCAATGGAAAAAAAGTGATACTGTTTTCTATTTTTTTTTCCTGGTTCCTAATTTACTATTAAAAGTTTAAGGTTGGTAATAAAGAAAGAAATACCCCATTTTAGTGCATATTTAGTGTCATCTGAAAATTTAACACAATAAACAACATAAATAATTGCAAATTTTATCTAATAATCGCGAGAGATGAAGTCAGAATTGTGAGAAATAAAGTCACAATTGCGAGAAATAAAGTCGCAATTCTGAGAAATAAAGTCACAATTCTGAGAAATAAAGTCGCAATTGCGAGATATAAAGTCGCAATTCTGATAAATGGTCGCAATTGTGAGAAAAAAAGACAGAATTGCGACATTTTATCTCACTACTCTGGCTTTTTTTCTCGCAATTGCGAGTTTACATCTCGCAATTCTGATTTTATAACACATAATTGCGAGTTTATATCTCGAAATCTTCATCTTCAGATATAAACTCGCAATTGCGAGTTAGCAGGCCAATTCTTTTTCCCTTCAGAATAGTTAATATCTCACAATTCAATTTTGACTTCATTTGCGACTTTATATCAATCAATTCTGACTTAATATCTCGCAATTCTGACTTTATAACACAATTCTGACTTATTATCTCGCAATTGTGACTTAATATCTCACAATTCGGACTTTATAACACACAATTGCGACTCTATATAACACTATTCTGACTTTATAACACACAATTGCGACTTTATAGCACGCAATTCTGACTTTACATCTCAAACTCGCAATTGTGTGAAAAAAAAGTCAGAATTGTGTGAGAAAGTCGCAATTACCTTTTTTATTTTTCATTTTGTAGCAGAAACAAGCTTCCATTAATAAGCGCCTAGTTAATAGTGAGAATTTGTCCACAAACTAACAAAAGTCTTACATAAGTAATGTAAAAAAATAATAATAATTATAATGCCTCAAAGTCTCATTTTAATTAATGTACAAGTTCTATATGGACCTGCTACAAAAGTACTAAAAAAATAGTAAAATCCCTAGTTAAGGAAAACGATGTCCTGAGAATCCACCACACATTGGTTTAGAAAGGAAATTAGCTTTCTGAAGTCTTCAAACAATGTGGATCTTCCTTTATCCGTGTAAATCCTGTTAGATTCCTGTGCTGATGTAGAAGATGTAAATGTAAGCCATGAGATGTTGCGAAACGTTCTTTAACCTCTAATTCATTGGACGCTACACACGTTGACGTTTACTGTTGTTATTCGGCATCTTTTTTTTCACTCGATATTCTTCAGAAAATGTAAAAAATCTAGTTTTATTAGTGTCTTCGGCCAAGCAACATCTGGATGCAAGAGCCTAAGAAACATCAGGGGAAGGACGAATATTTCGAGTTTCTTCTAGCCCGGATTGAAAAGTCGCACTTTTTGAAGCTCCTTTGATTTGTATACCGTCTTTCCCCTTCAAGAGCTCTTTGTAGTGTCCTTTGGGGCCTGACTGTATCTAAACCCCCATGGAAAAACACTACGGAGAAGATTTGAAGGATGTGTAAGGAAGGCAGAGCAAGTTTCCAGCTCCCAAACAACACACCAAGGTGTCAGCCGCACAAATAAAGCTCCCCGCGGGACGGCTCTATTGTTGTTTACATAAGAAAATCATTACACGCTTGACGAAATTTGGCATCGGTCGTGCCCAGGGGAAGTTCATCAGGAAATATCTCCGTTGCTTAAAAACAAACAGATGACTGAAATTACTGTGGTGACGCATTCATGCACACAAGATCACGTTCCGCAGCGTCTTCCGAAATTATTGGTGCCGTGCAGATTTGAAGAAAGCAGGAGTTTGTCGAGAGTCTAAATTAAACCCAAGGGTCAGTTCAAACGTCTGAAAGATGTCGTTTGTTCATGATCAGAAGACGTTGTTCAGTCACCAGGTAAAGCAGACTTGAAAACATGGAAAACATGAAGGATGGGACTTGTCTCTTTCCATTGTGATTTGATTTGATCTAAACCGAATCCTCTCTAATCTCGATTCATGTTTGACATTGCTCTTAATAGCAGGGTTGACAATTAATTCTGATTATTCATATAAGATGACTGTCCATAGTGTACTTTTCTAAACCCGGGGGTTAACGTCCTTATTTGCATAGTTGCTGTGTCGGTGTCTTTAATTGGATGAACACCGCACCCAATATGATTACATCTCTAAAAAAGGCTCTAGCATTATGCATCCTCATTTTGTGTATTCAAATGGACTTTTATATTTAGTATGTTTCTTAAAGGAGTAGTTCACTTAAAAAAAAAAAAACAACTTTTGCTGATAATTTACTCCAAGATGTCCATGTCTTTCTTTCTTCAATTGAACTGAACAAACAAATCTTTTTTTCGAATCATTTCGTTGAATGAACCAAATGACTCGAAAAAAGATTTGTTCATTTTGAGGAACGAGTTCAAACAGGAGAGTCACAAACGCGCATTTGTGCTTATAAAACTTAAACTTTTGTTATTTATTTTTAAAATGAGCGACCGTTTCGCTAGATAAGACCCTTATTCATCGTCTGGAATCGTTTAAAGCCCTTTGAACAGTTTGCACTGAAACTTGCACTGTTTTTTGGACCTTGAACCGTTTGGACCCCATTCAAGTCCATTATACGGAAAAAAATCCTGGAATGTTTTTATCAAAAACCTTAATTTCTTTTCAACTGAAGAAAGAAAGACGTGGACATCTTGGATGACATGGGGGTGAGTGAATTATCAGCAAATGTTTTTTTTTAAATTGACCTACTCCTTTAAAGCACCGAATCTGAGTGATTTCTGAAGGATCATGTGACACTGAAGGCTGGAAAAATTCAGCTTTGATCACAAGAGTACATATTATTTCTTAATATATTCAAATAGAAATCAGTTGTTTTAAATTGTAAAACAATTTCACTATATTACTGTTTTTAAATGCAAGCTTCGTGAGCAGAAGAAAAACAAATATGAGATCATCTTTCCAACCCCAAACCTTTGAATGATGTGTCAGGATCAGTTTTGATTGTACGATTAACAAACTTTAGTAACTTTCACTCTTCTTGAGTACAGTGGAGTTTATTACATAAACTTGCAGCCTAATTTGAATTCACACCATGTCCTTTGGATGTGTGTTACTTAAAAATTCAAGGTCTGTTTCAAACGGCCGTTGGTGTAAAAGCTTATTTTGACAGACGCTATACCTCTTGAACTCGAGACAAATTGGATAACAAGCAGCAGCGAAGCGTGTCGAGGAAGTCACTGCACTTCAAAAACAAACCAGCGGCCGAAAATAACACCTCACACGTTTCCCTTTATTTTCCATTTCTCTGTTTGTTTCCTTCTCTATGTTTGATTTCAGCACAAACACTTTTCTCACAGCCATCAAAGTCTTTTCACACGCTTCGCTTTTTTTGACGCAAAGACTTTTGTTCTCTTCCTCGCAAAAAAATTACAGTGCTTTTACAAGATATTTAGAGGCGAAAATCCATGAAATAATCTAAATCCACCAGACAGTTGCCTCAGATGGAGGAGTCACACACCATTACGTCTGTGAAGTCTGCTGGGAAGAGGGATGCCGGCTCGTAATGCGTAGGGAATTAAACTAATATTTAAACAATGGCACCACCGACGAGCCCTGCTCAAACAGTAACCAATCCGTTTACGAGATCGCAAATTTACATAGGTGAGAGAAGATAAGATTTGGAGTTTGCATTCTGGATAACACTTGTATTTGATCTTGGGAATGATTTTTGCAAGTCATAGAGATACTGTTTTAGCTGCTTAGCTTAGCGGCTGTGATTTACTGTATGGGGTTTGTGTGTTACCGCTGATAGGAAAGGTGATGAAGTTTTACATTAGGTGCATTTTTGTATCAGAGACTAGTTAGTGGTTAACCAATAAATGGCATTTCAATGGTGACGACTAGATAATATCTGAACCCAATTCTTGTTGTTTTAACCCAATTTTGGGTCAAATATGGACAAATCCAAACCTTGTGTTAAAAATGCAATTCAAAAATTTAACCCAACGCCTGGGACCTGGGTTTGTCCATATTTGACCCAAAGTTGGGTTGAAACAACCCAGCAGTTTTCAGAGTGTGTGCATATGATTATGCTGATATAATGTCAGGTGTGTTTCTTTAAAAATGACATTCAACATTGAGCCATTCACATTGAGACCAGAAACATGTTGTTTTCTGTTAATATTATAGGCCAATTTATCCTCCTGATTCATGTTTCAGTCTGTGATTTAGCCAGAATGTCTCAGTAGCACCTCATTGCGGTACACAATATCCAGGGGGCGGAGTCAGATCCAGATCTGAGGGGTGGTGTTGGGGAGGTTTAGTGGTGGGTTTAGGCATCAGTGGGTGGAGCTGGATAGGTTTAGGGGTGGGTTTAGGGATCAGGGGGTGGAGCTGGGTAGGTTTAGGGGTGGGTTTAGGGATCAGGGGGTGGTGTTGGGTAGGTTTAGGTATATGTGAGGTGGGAGGAGTTGGATCTGGATCTAACTTAGGGTGACCACCCGTCCCGCGTAGCGCGTGCGCGCACAGCGTTTGAAGCCCAATTCATGCGTCCCGCAAATTGAGACCGTGTCACGCATAATCAATGCTTGCTCAAAAAAAAAAAAAAAGTCGGTCAGTCTATATACTCGAGACCCAGGCAGCCAAACGTTGTGCCTGAACTCGTTCACGTTCATGAACTCGTTCATATTGTGGGTGAACTGAACGTATTGTTTTACTGCCTGTCCTGATTAACGTGTGAACTCGCGTTCATTCTGGTGTCTGTGAACGCACGCTCTCTCATTTTAACTTCGTTCAGTGGGGTGCCAGATTTCTATAGAGCCTTCCAGGTGAAAGCCCGGCTAAAACTCAATGTAAACAGGGCTTAATATGTAGAGAAAAAAAAACACCCAATCTGGCAACACAAGCCACCAGTGTCGCACCGCGGCCGCCGTCGACAAAGGCGTCATATGATAATTTAAACGGATTTTATAACGAGGTCGGTGAAGATGGGAAAAATCTTACATTTCTGTGCAAACTTTGAACTGAACTAGTTCATTTTAAAATGTGTGAACTAAACTTTGAACTAGTTCAGAAAGTGAACTTCCCCAAGACTGGTTGCCACTCCCACGTGACCTGCTGACTAGGTTGATGTCAACTTTTTCATTGTTGTCATGACAGCACACCTTGTCGTTCCGTGAACCTCTGGAGTTGTGAGTTTAGACTTTTTTTTCGACTTTTTTTAAAACTGTTCCTGTGGTGTTGAGGAACTATAATTCCTGTTAATCCTATAATTTTATATTTTTATTTATTTAAAGTGAATTAATTGTAATGAAAAATAAATAAAATTAAATAGCTAAAGTAAATCGTAAGTGGAAGTGCATCTGTCAATTCATTGAATGTTCAAAATATTCATTTTATTTAGAAAAAAAAATACACATTGGTTGGCCTATTCATGAGCATATATCAGCAATTACACATGTTTAGGGAATAGGGCATTATTAATGTATGTGCTAAGGTATGTGCTTTTTTTTTTTAAACAATTATTCATGTACAAACAGTAAGGCAATAGTAACAATTCTAGATAGGGGTAAACCACTATCAGAGTCTGCCCGTGGGATGGGGGCACCGCCGCGCCAAGCAGTGTCCCACATTGTCCCTCAGAAACATACCCCTTGTCCCCCCTTGGGCTTATTAGCAGGTGGTCACCCTAATCTAACTCCTCCCCGTGGACTTCATGTTCTACAGTGAAGACCATCTCGAATGTTTAGTGAAACTTGCTTTTCATATAAATCAAATGTTATTTTTTTTAATAAGTGGTATAATATCATATTTTGACTAAATATGCATAATTATTCCCTGATGTATACAATACATGTTTTTCCTTTATACAATACACGAGTTTTCTGTTTTTCTTGCTATTCTTTCGTCATGCACAATACCTCATTTGATTGCATCAATTCAGTTCAACTTCTGTTAGTATTATAGACTACTGGGCTAATATTTAGGCAGTGGTCACATGGTCAGTCTGATGATGCGTCGACAATAACAGAGGCATTATCAAACACAGTCTGAGGTGGTTTATTCGTGGTTGCGGAGAGCGCAGCGCTGCAGGCTTGTAGCGTCCGGTTGACAACTGAGCCTCGGTGGCTTGTTGTAGAGGAACAGGTCAGTCTGTCCATTCAGATGAGCGGAGGAGAGCGGCGAAAGCCTCGGGCCGTTCCTGGACACACTCCAAACTCCAGCAGCAGCTGCTACCTGTAATACTGCGGCACGCTCCAGTTAGCATCCGCGACCAGCGCTCTCCCTTCCCATTGCTCTTCCATTCCCAGAATTCCCAAACATGCTTTGATTCCGATTATGGATGAGTGCATTGCAATTTTATGCTTTCTAACAGTAAACCAGATATGATGAACAACTGAAAAAAAAAAAAAATATATATATATATATATATATATATATTTTTTTTTTTCTAGGGCTGTCAAACTATTAATCGCATCCAAAATAAAAGTTTGTGTTTACATAATATATGTGGGTGCACTATAATTATTTTATATAAATACACCCACATGCTTGTATATATTTAAGAAATATTTTCATGTATATAGATTTATGTATAATTTATATAAATGTAAATATTTTATATATAAATAACATTTTTTTTCTTGAATATACATGCACGTGTGTGTATTTATATATAGAAAATAATTATACATAGTGCACGCACATATATTATGTGTAAAAAAATTGTTTTATTTTGCATGCGATTAATCGTGATTAATCGTTTGACAGCCCTAATACATATATAAACTTAATTGTAATTTTAATACAAAAATCTGTTCTGAATGCCACAAAACGATGAAGTACTGCAGGCTTGCACATTAATTTATGTCATTATATCACTCCTCTGACATTCACAAAATAAGCATAATAAAGTTTTACTTCCGCTAGTGCTCCCTTCTGAGTCGTTTTTAAAGCCTCTCCTTTTAATAGTCTGCATGTATCACTCCAGACACCTGCGTTTCTGGATAACTGCGTATTCCTGCGTTGACATTTAGCAGAAGCAGCTCCACCTGCGGGCGGTGTGTGACCCCTCATTAGTGCGGAGGGGCTTTGAGCAGGGAACTGGAAAAATGCTCATACAGCTGTTAATGTACATTAAATGGACTTTAAATTACGGCAGGGTTGAGTGCCTCCTGTATGTATGGAGTCCATCTTTCAGTGGATAAGGGCCCGGCGATGGGAATGTTGGACGAATTGCTGCCGTCTGTCCGTTTTGTAAAAGCTGTGGATCAGTGGGTCATGCAATAGTTTGCTTGAGAGCGTATTTCCATTAAAGTGCAAGGTAAAAGCTGCTGATAGCGTGCAGTTTCAGGTTTATTAGGGAGTTTACATCACTCTTCTTTAAAAGTGGCTGAATTTTAGCAACACTAACATAGAAAGTATCAAAATATAATAGCATTGGTGTTTAATTGTGTGTGTGTGTTTAGCATTATTTTTTAAATGACCGTTTTTTTTTTTTTTTTTGTAATTTTCATCGATATATATGTGGTGCAAAAAAAAATCCAAGAGATGCTGCATTTAAATAGTAATTTTCTTGATGATTTTTAAATGCAAAATACATTTTTGAGGTCAATTATGGAACAAGAGGTAAAATGAGATTTTATTTACATTATAGCATAATAATTTAAAGAGGTCGTTTTTAAAAATAATCATTTTAAATATATATTTTCTGCTTCTCCTTCAAATCTGCCTTTCTTTTACTCAAGGAAATCCCAGATTTCTGTGGGCAAATTAGTAATGGCTGCCAAAACTAGAAGTGATTTGGACGTTGACGGTAAGCCTTCAGCCTCAGAGCATATGGTGACATTTAGTTTAGGGAATTCTCTTCACAATATTGTATGGACAACTTCAATTTGGGTCTCGGGTCCCAGCTGGAACTGAGGAAAGTGGGATATGGAGTAAAAGTTCGCATGGGCAAAGATCACATATTATGGCTTATTTCCCACTTCCCATAGAAACTCATGCACATGCTTACATCCAATTAGTGAATAACACCGGGCAGCATCATATTTGCTGAATCAAATCCAACACTTGTTTCTTTCTAAATTTGCGGAGCTGATTCCAAAACTGGTGCCTATTTTGCTCTAGCACAACATTTGTGAGGTGAAGAAGTGTTATATTAATCATTTAATCACCAGAAAAACTGTTACGAAGACAGGATTCTCATCTTCCTCGAAGCCTGGTTACAACTTTTTTAATTCTCAGTCCATTTTCACATTTTTTTTGCCTAACCCTGATGTCAAGGTTAGATAGAAGAAAATGCAAACTTGCACACCTCTGTGTGGTTTTCTACATCCAAACAGTGACAGAAAATGACATATTTTGTGGAAAAAAGATTGCTAATTTAAATAAAAGGGGTTATATGTAGAATTCAAAAGCACTTGTTATTAGCGATACCAGTGGCCGTTATGTGAACTGCAGCCAGATATATTTAGCCAATATATTTCCAGCCAAATATATTGGCTAAATACTCATATGTAGCCAATATATTTCTAATGCTCGCACGCATGCACACGTATCGTACAAGACGTACAAGTTATTTTTCGCTCTTTGCTTGGGAGTAAAGAGCAGTTATAAAAACCCAACCTGACACAGTCTGCAGTCTGAGGTGGTTTATTCGTGGTTGCGGAGAGCGCAGCGCTGCAGGCTTGTAGCGTCCGGTTGACAACTGAGCCTCGGTGGCTTGTTGTAGAGGAACAGGTCAGTCTGTCCATTCAGATGAGCGGAGGAGAGCGGCGAAAGCCTCGGGCCGTTCCTGGACACACTCCAAACTCCAGCAGCAGCTGCTACCTGTAATACTGCGGCACGCTCCAGTTAGCATCCGCGACCAGCGCTCTCCCTTCCCATTGCTCTTCCATTCCCAGAATTCCCAAACATGCTTTGATTCCGATTATGGATGAGTGCATTGCAATTTTATGCTTTCTAACAGTAAACCAGATATGATGAACAACTGAAAAAAAAAAAAAATATATATATATATATATATATATATATTTTTTTTTTTCTAGGGCTGTCAAACTATTAATCGCATCCAAAATAAAAGTTTGTGTTTACATAATATATGTGGGTGCACTATAATTATTTTATATAAATACACCCACATGCTTGTATATATTTAAGAAATATTTTCATGTATATAGATTTATGTATAATTTATATAAATGTAAATATTTTATATATAAATAACATTTTTTTTCTTGAATATACATGCACGTGTGTGTATTTATATATAGAAAATAATTATACATAGTGCACGCACATATATTATGTGTAAAAAAATTGTTTTATTTTGCATGCGATTAATCGTGATTAATCGTTTGACAGCCCTAATACATATATAAACTTAATTGTAATTTTAATACAAAAATCTGTTCTGAATGCCACAAAACGATGAAGTACTGCAGGCTTGCACATTAATTTATGTCATTATATCACTCCTCTGACATTCACAAAATAAGCATAATAAAGTTTTACTTCCGCTAGTGCTCCCTTCTGAGTCGTTTTTAAAGCCTCTCCTTTTAATAGTCTGCATGTATCACTCCAGACACCTGCGTTTCTGGATAACTGCGTATTCCTGCGTTGACATTTAGCAGAAGCAGCTCCACCTGCGGGCGGTGTGTGACCCCTCATTAGTGCGGAGGGGCTTTGAGCAGGGAACTGGAAAAATGCTCTGTTAATGCTACTTTAAATTGCGGCAGGGTTGAGTGCCTCCTGTATGTATGGAGTCCATCTTTCAGTGGATAAGGGCCCGGCGATGGGAATGTTGGACGAATTGCTGCCGTCTGTCCGTTTTGTAAAAGCTGTGGATCAGTGGGTCATGCAATAGTTTGCTTGAGAGCGTATTTCCATTAAAGTGCAAGGTAAAAGCTGCTGATAGCGTGCAGTTTCAGGTTTATTAGGGAGTTTACATCACTCTTCTTTAAAAGTGGCTGAATTTTAGCAACACTAACATAGAAAGTATCAAAATATAATAGCATTGGTGTTTAATTGTGTGTGTGTGTTTAGCATTATTTTTTAAATGACCGTTTTTTTTTTTTTTTTGTAATTTTCATCGATATATATGTGGTGCAAAAAAAAAATCCAAGAGATGCTGCATTTAAATAGTAATTTTCTTGATGATTTTTAAATGCAAAATACATTTTTGAGGTCAATTATGGAACAAGAGGTAAAATGAGATTTTATTTACATTATAGCATAATAATTTAAAGAGGTCGTTTTTAAAAATAATCATTTTAAATATATATTTTCTGCTTCTCCTTCAAATCTGCCTTTCTTTTACTCAAGGAAATCCCAGATTTCTGTGGGCAAATTAGTAATGGCTGCCAAAACTAGAAGTGATTTGGACGTTGACGGTAAGCCTTCAGCCTCAGAGCATATGGTGACATTTAGTTTAGGGAATTCTCTTCACAATATTGTATGGACAACTTCAATTTGGGTCTCGGGTCCCAGCTGGAACTGAGGAAAGTGGGATATGGAGTAAAAGTTCGCATGGGCAAAGATCACATATTATGGCTTATTTCCCACTTCCCATAGAAACTCATGCACATGCTTACATCCAATTAGTGAATAACACCGGCAGCATCATATTTGCTGAATCAAATCCAACACTTGTTTCTTTCTAAATTTGCGGAGCTGATTCCAAAACTGGTGCCTATTTTGCTCTAGCACAACATTTGTGAGGTGAAGAAGTGTTATATTAATCATTTAATCACCAGAAAAACTGTTACGAAGACAGGATTCTCATCTTCCTCGAAGCCTGGTTACAACTTTTTTAATTCTCAGTCCATTTTCACATTTTTTTTGCCTAACCCTGATGTCAAGGTTAGATAGAAGAAAATGCAAACTTGCACACCTCTGTGTGGTTTTCTACATCCAAACAGTGACAGAAAATGACATATTTTGTGGAAAAAAGATTGCTAATTTAAATAAAAGGGGTTATATGTAGAATTCAAAAGCACTTGTTATTAGCGATACCAGTGGCCGTTATGTGAACTGCAGCCAGATATATTTAGCCAATATATTTCCAGCCAAATATATTGGCTAAATACTCATATGTAGCCAATATATTTCTAATGCTCGCACGCATGCACACGTATCGTACAAGACGTACAAGTTATTTTTCGCTCTTTGCTTGGGAGTAAAGAGCAGTTATAAAAACCCAACCTGATCTCACGGCAATTCGTACGAATTACACGAGGTGGCTAATTCATAACAATTCGTACGACCTCACTCGTATGAATTATTAAGGTATTTTCTAAATCATGCATATTTTACGAGTTGCCCAATTCATATGAATTCGTATGAATGACCTACCCCTGACCCCGCCTCTAAACCTACCCATCACGTGGGTTTAGAAAAATCATAAAAATTCGTACGAATTGGTTGTGAGATGGCGTTGAAATAGCGGTGTACTGAATTGTTACGAATTAGACACCTTGTAAAATTCGTACGAATTACACGAGATGGCTGATTCGTAACAATTCGTACGACCTCACTCATACGAATTAGTACGATTTTTGCTAAATCGGACATTTTACGAGTTGACCAATTCATATGAATGACTCCGCCCGTAAACCTACCCATCACGTGGGTTTAGAAAAATCGCACAAATTCGTACGAGTGAGGTCGTGTGAATTAGCCGCCTTTTAATTACTAGTACTAATTGGTTGTGAGATAGCGTTGAAATACCTTTGTAGCGGTGTACTGAATTGTTACAAATTAGCCACCTTGTAAAATTCATACGAATTACACAATGTGGCTGATTCGTAACAATTCCTACGACCTCACTCGTACAAATTAGTACGATTTTTGCTAAATCGTACATATTTTATGAGTTGCCCAATTGGCTAAATACTGATATGTAGCCAATATATTTCTAATGCTCGCACGCATGCACACGTATCGTACAAGAGACTTACTAACGTACAAGTTATTTTTCGCTCTTTGCTTAGGAGTAAAGAACAGTTATAAAAACCCAACCTGATCTCACGGCAATTCGTACGAATTACACGAGGTGGCTAATTCATAACAATTCGTACGACCTCACTCGTATGAATTAGTAAGGTATTTTCTAAATCATACATATTTTACGAGTTGCCCAATTCATATGAATTCGTAGGAATGGCCTACCCCTGACCCCGCCCCTAAACCTACCCATCACGTGGGTTTAGAAAAATCATAAAAATTCGTACGAATTGGTTGTGAGATGGCGTTGAAATAGCGGTGTACTGAATTGTTACGAATTAGGCACCTCGTAAAATTCGTACGAATTTCACAAGGTGGCTGACTCGTAACAATTCGTGCGACCTCACTCATACGAATTAGTACGATTTTTGCTAAATCGGACATTTTACGAGTTGCCCAATTCATATGAATGACCTGCCCCAGACCCCGCCCGTAAACCTACCCATCACGTGGGTTTAGACAAATCGTACAAATTCGTACGAGCGAGGTCGTGTGAATTAGCCGCCTTTTAATCACTCGTACAAATTCGTACTAATTGGTTGTGAGATCGCGTTGAAATACTTTTGTAGCGGTGTACTGAATTGTTACGAATTAGCCACCTTGTAAAATTCGTACGAATTACACAATGTGGCTGATTCGTAACAATTTGTATGACCTCACTCGTACAAATTAGTAAGATTTTTGCTAAATCGTTCATATTTTACGAGTTGCCCAATTCATATGAATTTCGTACGAATGACCCCGCCCCTTAACCTACCCATCACGTGGGTTTAGAAAAATCATACAAATTCGTACGAATGAGGTCGTGTGAAGTAGCCGCCTTTTAATCACTCGTACAAATTCCTACTAATTGGTTGTGAACAAACAAACAGCAAAAACGACAGCGATGAGATTATAGCGATGTGGTTATTATGTGCAAAAGCTCACCGGCATCATGTTGACAGATGAGCTCATTAAAATTACACTGTTATGATAGTTTGATTATAATATATAGAGACTAACTACAGACCATATAAATCTCACTATGCAAGACTATAGTTTGAATTAATCTTTGTTTCTTTGCATGACACATTTTCCTGAATATTGTATAAGCATTAGTTTCATGTGTCATTGAACTGAAGAGAGGCTCTCGGGAGCGTGTAAATGTCACATCATTTTGGTTTTCCCAGCAAAATGTCCCGTCCTTTGCATAAAAATCAGCCTACAAGCTTTCATAGACAACCTAGGAAGTCTCGTTTTTAAGTTTCGTTTCATGTTGTTCACTCACTAGCAATAAAAATAGCAATTAATACAGGAACATTCTCACATATAGCTCATTGAATCAAGCATTTGGACCTATTAGATTGCCAGTTTGAAGACTTTTCTTCATTAAAATGGAAACTTTTGATATTGAACTAAGTGCATTGCAGCTGCATTATACAGTCATGGTCAGATTTGATGGCACCCCTGGTAAATCTGATCAAAACTGGCTGGAAAAAAATATACTTTTGATCTTTCATTCAAAACAATTGCAAAATTCTAACCATTCATTGAAGTAAAAGAATTGAAAGTGGGTTGGAAATCAAATTATGAAATAAATGTTTTTCTCCAAAACCTGTTGGCCACAATTATTGGCACTTTTTTTTTTTTATTAAATACTGTACTTTTTGCAATCTCCTTTTACCAAGATACCAGCTCTGAGTCCACATGCTTTCTGTCTGTGCATATGACAATAAACTCCTTGAACTTGAACTTGTAATAATTGAATTTCTTTTACTGTATTTTCTGACAGGCCAATTATTCTTTTGTGGATATGCAGTTTGGAACATCACAAAAGTCGTTAAATAATGACTGACTGTTAATTTGGTGTTGAATTATATCTTGGATTCATTTAGATTGAATCAATTACTTGAACATGCCGAGTCTGCCTTGGCCCGGACCCAGTTGGATCTCAGCATCCATCTTGGCTTTAAGGGATAATTAAGCAGCGTTTGGTCTGAAAACTCATTCATTATGCAGTATGAGGATGATGTGTTCATTAGATGGACTCGTGTTATGATTTTAAAGGGTAACCCGGCCATGACAACAGAAGCAGCTTGAAGGTCTTTAATCATGTTTGTTGGTTTGGTTGGAGGTGGTCTGGCAAGCGCTCAAAGAAGTCCGTCTGCATTCTCGCCAAGACCTTTAATGTTTGCTTTGGCTGAACGTTGCTCGTCTGTCCCGCCACGCTCTTCTCTGAAGGATCCTTTGTATGGTGAGGTCGGTCATGCCCGCGTGACACGTGCCCATATTAGTCTGGCAAAGCTGATAATGACAGACTAGATGGAGATAAAGACAACAAAGTCTGGCCATGTGCCCTCAGCCTGACTCAAGCTATCAGAGGGTTGAGATGTGCGTGTAGAGCATCACGGCTGTGTCTCGTTCCACTCATTAGTTCCCTTTGATGTGGATCGGGATATCATGAGCACTTATTGTGCATCTTCATTGCAGGTGTTCTATCATTGCATAGTGACATATCAAAATAACATTTCATAAAACTAGTTTTTACGGGCGTCTTTGAATGTTGGAAAAAGTCAATATTAAGACGCTTGAATCCATGATAATTCGAGAGCTTTAATATAGTGAGCTTTGCAACCTTTTTGCAGTGCATTCTGGAACTTTCATGGTATGAAGTGCTCTGGAGTGTTTTTAACAATGGGATTTCCAGCTCTCTGCACTCTTAGAAAAAAGGGTTATATAAATGAAGAGTTCAGATGCAAAAGCCTCTAAATGCCATTTGAAATGTTCTTCTTTAATGTTGATTTTTATCAAACTTGTATATTTAAGTTCAGTAATTTCACTTAAAAACAATTAATAGGTAATTATCATTGCCATTTAAGTGAAATTACTGAACTTAAATATACAAGCTTGATAAAAATGATCAAGACAATTTCAAATGGCACTTAGAGGCTTTTGCATCTGAACTCTTGATATGCATAGGGTTCTTTACTCAACTCCAAATGACGTTCTATGCTAAAAAAAGGTTTAATAATGACGAGAAAGAACACTTTTGGCACACAAGTTCTTTAAAGGCTATTATTCATTCATATATTACATTATTCCGCAACATTTTGTAGTTGTAATTAAATTATTGTTTATTAAACTGTTGTAGTAACTTAATATCACATTTTAATCATGCAGATTTTTGGGAGAATAAAAACTGAAATGGCACTCTTCGTGTGATATTAATTATTATCTTGAATTTTGTGATCATTCACATGCATTGCATTTTAGGGGTTCCAAATACGTAGCGCTTTAGAACCTTTTAAGGTTCTATATACACTCTTAGAAGAAGCAAAAATGGTTCCATCCCCCGCTTCATATATGGAACTCCAAAATAGAACCAGGTTCTATTGGCCAAGTATGGAACCCCAGGGTTCTATATAGAACCTCTTTTTTAAGAGTGTAAAGGGGTTCCAAATACGTAGCGCTGATAGAACCTTTTAAGGTTCTATATAGAACCTTTTCTTCTAAGAGTGTAGTGCACGTTGAGAGTAACACAGGCTGGTTTGTGTTTTCTCTTCATTTGATAGACACACACACGGTAAAGCAATAAGCATGTTTTATAGGTTGCTTTGTTTCTATTTGTATTGCATCATCCCCGTTCACATTAGAATCTAATTTCCTCCAAATCCCACTTTTTCGTAGATGTGTTTTAAGGAACACGATTTTTAGATTGGCTGTGTTGTTGTTGCTTGATGTGGTTTTTCAATTTAAATAAATGATTTGATGGTGTTGCGGCTGGTTAGCACGATGAAAGGCAGTTCGAGTTTGAATAGCGCCCCTGAATCCCTGATCGAATAGGCTGACATTCATAAAAAAATCATGTAATGCACAATTTCAATGCAGATAAAAAGAGAGAGATTTTTCACATTCCTAGTTGGTTTCAGGACCATTTAATGTTTCGCGTTCAAATGCATTGATTCGTAGAAATTAATTAAAACACATTTTGAAATAATAATAATAATAAACATAATTGATTTCTCCAAGGTTCTTTCTTTTTTTCATTTTGCTTCCAAGATAATAATGGTGATAGGCATCACATGCAAAGCATAAAATCATTTTAAAACAAAAAAAAATCATAAAATCATTTTAAAAACAAATATTTATTGGATGAGATTTCCTATTATTATGAAAATGTGCTTTATTTAGTATTCAGTTTACTTTAAGCCAAATGTAATAGTTTTTCTTCTTTCTTTTATTTTCCGGCTGAAATAGACCTAGACCTAGCAGCGAGACAGAAGCTGTGTGAACCGGATCAATGCTTCAGCTGGAGTCCAGTTCGCTACTTTTCTCCCAGTAATGAAGTAATGGAGCGCCTGAGCAAGATGTCTATATCTGTAAAGATAGCGTAGTGTGTTTCTCCTAACAGCCCGGCGTGTGCCGGCGTCCCGAGCTTTGCTTTAGTGCTTCTGAACTCACTGATGTGGAGCTGCTTCTGACGAGCACGTGTGTCTGATAGCGGATCGATGTGGATTCAGAAGCTGTGGCGCGATCGAACGCGACGTGAGGAAGAAGCCTGGACTTGATTAGTCCCGGAATTAGCAGAGAGCTCGGGTTTCCCCGTCTCGGCCCACGATCTGCGGTTCCTAAATGAGTCCGAGTGCTCTCTGGTTTTCGCCATCCCATCATTCTCTCCAGGGCTGCACTACATGATAAATGACTTATTGGGTGGCCACTGACAAAAGTCTCCACACACCAGCCAGGCAATAAACAACAATGATTATTGATTCTTCTGTGCGCCTCGCCGCAGAACAAAATGAACCAAAGTGACGTGTGGTTTGTCGGGGTTCTGCGAGCGGTGTGGGCCGTCACATCATCTCAGCCGGCAGTAAATTAGGCTGGAGGTGCTGACCTGAACGGGCTGGCAGAGAGTCTCTCGACGGGCCCCGGGACCCACCAGATGGCAGTGGCCATATGCAGGAGATCCCTGTGGCCAGGTACACTAATGAATACCGTGGAGAGATGCTCCAAGTTTTTTTGGCATGACTTTGTGCGCTGGGCATAATCAGATCCCTTGGCTGCTTTTGCCGCAGCATGAAATCTCTATTTTTTTTAACCTATATATTTTTTAGAGTAGTGTCAAATACCTGCCGTATGGTTCGCAGAGGGTTTGTGTGCATCATGACCAACTAAATCTGTGCAGGATTTAAAAAATAAATCACTATCAGGGCTACAAGTTTATAGGGATTTTTAGTTCAGCACAAAACGTGTTACTTGTACTTTTGAATTAAGTGTTTAGGGTTTAATATGTCAAAATATCTATTTGTATTTTTCAGTAATATATTATTGTTTTTATTGTTATATGTTATGCCCTAAATTATTACGTGATTAACTAAATGTGTTTTTGCATGTACATTTCTAAAAAGCTGCTTTGAAACAATATGTATTGTGAAAAGCGCTATACAAATAAGTTTGAATTGAATTATTATATTGTTTAAATATAAATATAAGTTTTTTTATTACATTTTTTTCACTTAAATATTAGTAACAATTGATATATTTTTTTATTTTAATAACATTATTATATTGATTCATATTTATAATTAAATAGTTATATTTAATGTTTAAATAACTATTCATTAAAAATTTACATGGCAAATAATCAGAAAATATATTTGTTATGCATTACATTTTTTTCACTTAAATCTTGGTAATTGATGTATATTTTTTAATTTTAATAACATATTATTATATTTATTAATATTTATAATTAACTAGTAATATTTATTTAATGTTTAAAATAACTATTCATTAAAAAATACATATTTATATACTATAAATAATTCATTTAATATTTATATTTTTATTACAATTTGTATTAACTTTGTTTTAGCAAAACACTTATATTGCATTTTTTTTACTTGTCAAAAACAATTGGTAACATATGTTTTTGATTATTAACAGGGCATTTTACTGCTCTAATATGAGTTAAACTAGGTATAATACATTAAGCCATAATCTATAAACTAGATAAATACACTTAATAAACACTTTTGATTACAATGATGCAGTATGGTGCAAAACATGATTGATTTTGTCTAAATATATATATATATATATATATATATTATTAATATATATAATATATATTATTAATATAATTTTTTTTCACGCTTAAGAGTGAATAAAAAGCAATTCTGATCTTCCTGTAACAGAAGCCCAGTACAACTATCAGACAGATAGCAGTAACACATTATGAAAATCAATCTAATCTACATAACAACTGTGTATATAAATGAAAGCTGTTCTCCAGTTGTGCTTTTACTCAACTGTGGTCATAATGTAATGAAACATGAAAACCCTGTCTGCTCAGATCAACTTCACAGAGAGAGAAATCCAATTCAAAAGCCACACATGAGCAGAAAACATCAGGCGATATGAAGCCGTTCCCTCAGAAGCACAGCGATCCACGGGGAAGATGAAGAGCTACAACAGTTTGTCTTCCATTCAGCAAAATAATCCCACCATCAATTACTTCCATTTACTCACTTTTAAGGGAAGCTAATTTGTCTTACACTACAATCAAACACTCATTATGTGAAATGTAATTAGTGCCAGCTTGAGTTAAGTTTCAGTTGTAATGATACCACTACAGATGCTTCCTTCCCAAAGCAAACAATAGGCACTATCTGTTCCTGCGACGTCTTTCTGTTTGGCTTGAGCTTATTTAACTTCGCACCACATCACTGTACTTTCAACGTGACGGCCGTATCTCTCATTCCATTGGTTGGCTTCACTCGAAGGCTTCTGCGCTGATGAATTGCAAGGCTTCTGAAATTAGGCAGTGTGAGGGAAACTAGCTGCATGCGTGTTAAAATGAGGCAAGAAGCTGACGTTTAACGGATGACAGGCACGCGTCGTGACCCGCATAACATTTTTATATCAGAAAATACATATTATACGTTTTGATTTATAGAATTACTAAATATTACAGACAAAAGTTGTGTTGTTACTGTTTTGTTCATTGTTTTTTTTTTTTTTTTTAATGCAGTAAAGTTGTGGAAAGTAAGATTATTTGATACTCAAATTTAAACTAACTTTTTAGTTTATCTGATCTCTGTAAGTTTGTCCAAAGCTGTTAGACTTCATGCAGACATTTGATTAACTTTCACGGTGAGCAAATAGTATAAAAACTGAATAGAAATTAAAATTGCTAAAACCTTTTTTCTCAGAAAAATCCTGAAAACTGGGAACTTTTGCAGTTTTTAATTTCTGTGCCAATCTCAGAGGAACCGCTTGCTGTATTTACTTCCATATAATTTTGATGTTGTTTGATATTTAGAAAAGAAAAGTTAGAAAATATTAATATAAATATTTAGAAAAGTTTTACACTATCTCTTCTGTATATAAGGAGATGCTTTTATAAAGATTGTATCAAACGTTCTGTTGATACAAGTTGTGTTTGTTACTGTTTTGTTCATTGTTTTTTTTTTAATGCAGTTAGGCTAAAGTTGTGGAAAGTAAGATTATTTGATACTCAAATTTGTTTGATACTTAAACTAACTTTTTGGCACTCCTTCCTCGGGATAATACTTGTTTATTGAATTATCGGGTGTACTGCGGGTTTATCTGATCTCTGTAAATTTGTCCAAATGACTTCATGCAGACATTTGCTTAAGTTGCACGTGAGCAAATAGTATAAAATTGCTAAAACCTTTTTTTCTCCGAAAAATCCTGAAAACTTCTGTGCCAATCTCAGAGGAACCGCTTGCTGTATTTACTTCTTTGATGTTGTTTGATATTTAGAAAAGTTTTACACTTTCTCTTCTGTATATAAGGAGATGCTTTTATAAAGATTGTATCAAACTTTCCGTTATATTTACTAGCAGCATGATTGGTCCAGAGAGATATTGGTCCATCAAAGAGATGCAAATTCACAACGATGCCCCGTGGAGGAAGAAGCTTGCAATCGTTTTATGAAGCAAGTGGTGCCGTGTAAATGTCTATTAACTCTATCATTTCTATAATGATGCAATAGAGAGTAACCATCAAAACATCCGACTCCTGAGGAATAGAAATAATGAGAAAAGAAATAAGCAGGCTGTTTGAATATGATCATGTTGTTTTTTTAATTTGAACTTATCCTCGGGGTGTGAAGAGTTTCTGTTGATATGAGCTTTGGATTATTGATCACCTTTTAAAAACCTAATTAGTAAAACAATGTAGTACAATCTGATTTCATGTTTGCAAGCTCTCATGATGTCTCAAACTTTGTGGGAAACTTTGTGAGATTCGTTCTCTTGAATGTTGCATGCCAAACTTGAAATATGTCGTATTATGGCGTTTTACAAAGTCTTGACATTGTTTTTGGGTTCTAATTGAATAGGTTTTAATGCTTGAATGTTATAAACAACAACAACAACAACAGAACATGTTTATATATTGTTGCAGTATTGACTTTCTTAAAAGCATCATTAGCCAATAATGATTAGCTCCATGTTGTCTTTGGTAAACACGACTCTGTTTAGTTCCTGTCTCTATGAAGCCCCTCCTCCCGAAAGCACACTGTGCTCTGATTGGTTGGCTGGATCAGTGTGTTGTGATTGGTCGAGCTCTTTGAGTGTGTTTGAGAAATGTCCTGCCCCACTGTAAAAATGAATGTGTTTTATCTAATCAAAAAAAAATTGTGGCAACAGATTTCAAGCAATATTATTAATTCAATTTAACACATTAAAATTGAGTAATAAGTAATCAAATGAAGTCCTTAAAAGTTAACCATTTAAAATGAGTAAAACTTAAAAAAAAACAACATTAATTTAAGTCACCATTATGCGGATCAGTGTTTGTTTTAGGTTTGTGTAAAATGACGGTTTTCTCCTTCAGTGATTCTGCTTGTTAACATTCAATGTTGGCAAAAGAGTCCTAAAGAGTATTTATTTCCGAGGCCATCTCATATGTTTCTGTACTAATAAATAAAAGAGTGTGTGTTGTTGAATGTACCATTTGTGTAGGCCTTGATATTTCTATGTTAGCTAACAGTCTTCCAGGTTTCAGCCAATATTTACTGTATAGGTCTATTCAAACTCTTTTTTTGCTACCTAATTGGCTAGTTAGCTAGTTTTATTGGGTTTGAGATGGGAAGCAGAAATTCTCTTCATTAGCTAACATGATCAGCTTTATTTTAGCTGTCAAACTCTTCGTCAGCTTGGATGTTAAATCTTTTGATTTAGAGATCGTGTTCAATGTCGGTGAGCAATATTTGCACAGTATAAACCGATGTTTTTTGCTCTCATTATTGAAGATTACTACTAAATCTCCATGTATTTTGTGTTTCAATACACTTCTTTTTTTGGCAACATTTTATTCATTTATTTTTTGGTGACAGCACAGATGGGGTTGTGTGTGCGTCAGCAGAATCCTTTTTTTTTTAAATAAATGCATGTAATCCCTTTTATATAATCACCATATTTCAAATGCGTCTTTAATCTGATTGGTGTTACTTTGCTATGCTTACTGTATATGTATTGCATTGCAAACCAAACATGATGATGATTAGCACAAATCCAGAAAGAGTGAAATGAATCTTGAAGCTTTGCTTATGTAAATACAGTAAGATGTGGATTTGACTTTTACATTTGTCAGAACAAGATAATATTCAAAACTGTGTTAAGTGTGAAGCTAAATGGTATGCATAAATTATATATTTTTTAAATATTTTTACATCGGATTAAAAATGTTAATGCTGTATTTTATCTCTGTAATGTGAAATGCGTGCCTCGAATGATCGCTTTGGATAAATGCATCTGGCAAATGCATAAATGTACTGTAAATATAAAATGGAATTAATTTTCAAGTAAAACATGATATCAAGCAAGACATTTACATTTTAAAAAATGTAAACAATTATTTATTTGAAATAAAGTCATATTTTTCTTCAGCAAGGATACATTAAATTTATAAAAAATTATTGTAAAGACTTTTTTTCAAATAAAAGTTGATCTTTTAAACTTTCTATTCATCAAAGAATCCTGAAAGAAAATGCATCACAATTACCCCCAAAAACTAAGCAGCACAATTTTTCTTTCAACATTAATAATAATAAGAAATGTTTCTTGAGAATGATTTCTGAAGGATAACTTAAGATGCTGAAAATTCAGCTTTGTATCACAGGAATAAATTGCATTTTAGAATATATTCATATAGAAATCTGTTCCTTCAAATTAAAATAATATTTCACAATATTACTGTTTTTACTGTATTTTTGATCAAACAAATGCAGCCTTGGTGAGCAGAATTCACTTAAAAACATCTTAGTTTACGTTTTGACTCTGCTTGTTTAGTTTCTGGCTCCGCTATAGTTGGTTGTGACTCGTGAGGAATGACTGGGCTCTTCTGGCAGGAGTGATCTTGTCTGTGGTAAAAGGACTTTGTCTCGCACTGGCATTTCTCACTCGCTGGATCTTCTCATAGTCAGCATTTCCAGCTAATTACAAAGCTGCGCTTCAATCCTGCTCCGTAATCCAGGTTCCAGAGATAACCATCATAACGACCTGTCACATGATGAGACAGAGGAAAATGAAAAAAAATGAATAACTTAACGTCTTGGAATGGATTGTGAAAACCTCATGTTTATTATGACCTCACCTCAATGTGCTTAAACACACTTTGTGTTGAAGCCAATGTAATGACAGGCTTTTCTTCAGTTGTTTTGCCCTCATGAATTACTTCCATCTTTTTAAGATGAAATATGGGGGCTGCGTCTGTCACTCTCTGTGACGGGCTCATCTGACACAAACCAGCTGTTGGCACACGGTGAGGCGGGCGATCAACAGAATCCACACCAGAGCGTCTGTCTCATGAGCTGAGAAGTGTTTATTGTGCTGGAGAATTCTGCTGAATCGCAGGAAGATTTCAGTGCATTTCATTTCATTGTAAAGCTCAGGAGACTTGAGGTGGCCTATTCACACTTCACACAGTTTGGGGCGGCAGTGGCTCAGTGGTTCATGTGGGTTGTCTACGAACCGAAAGGTTGGTGGTTCAATCCTCGGTTCCACCTGACCAAGTGTCGAGGTGTCCGTGAGCAAGACACCTAACCCCAGCTGCTCCCGACGAACTGGCTGGCGCCTTGCATGGCTGACACCGCCTTCGGTGTATGAATGTGTGTGTGAATGGGTGAATGTGAGGCAAATGTAAAGCGCTTTGGTGGCCATTAGGTCTATGAAGGCGCTATATAAATGCAGTCCATTTTCCATTTATCATTTCCCTTGGTTCATTTGGTCCAGATCGGTGTGTTCACACTTGTAGTTTGATTCTCTTGGTTCATTTGGTTCAGAGCGGTGTTCACACTTGTAGTTTGGTTCTCTTGGTTCATTTGGTTCAGAGCGGTGTGTTCACACTTGTAGTTTGGTTCATTTGGTCCGGAGCGGTGTGTTCACACTTGTAGTTTGGTTCTCTTGGTTCATTTGGTCCGGAGCGGTGTGTTCACACTTTCAGTTTGGTTATCTTGGTTCATTTGGTTCAGAGAAAACCAAGAAAACCAAACTACAAGTTTGAACACTCCAGTCTGAACACTCCACTCCAGAACACTCCTGTTCACACTTGCAGTTTGGTTCTCTTGCTTCATTTGATCCAGACTGGAGTGTTCACACTTGTAGTTTGGTTTTCTTGGTTCATTTGGTCCGGAGCGGTGTGTTCACACTTGCAGTTTGGTTCTCTTGGTTTATTTGGTCCAGAGCGGTGTGTTCACACTTGTAGTTTGGTTCTCTTGGTTTATTTGGTCCAGAGCGGTGTGTTCACACTTGCAGTTTGGTTCTCTTGGTTTATTTGGTCCAGAGCGGTGTGTTCACACTTGTAGTTTGGTTCTCTTGGTTTATTTGGTTCAGAGCGGTGTGTTCACACTTGCAGTTTGGTTCTCTTGGTTTATTTGGTCCAGAGCGGTGTGTTCACACTTGTAGTTTGGTTCTCTTGGTTTATTTGGTCCAGAGCGGTGTGTTCACACTTGTAGTTTGATTCTCTTGGTTCATTTGGTTCAGAGCGGTGTGTTCACACTTGTAGTTTGATTCTCTTGGTTTATTTGGTCCAGAGCGGTGTGTTCACACTTGTAGTTTGGTTCTCTTGGTTCATTTGGTTCAGAGCGGTGTGTTCACACTTGTAGTTTGATTCTCTTGGTTCATTTGGTTCAGATCGGTGTGTTCACACTTGTAGTTTGGTTCTCTTGGTTTATTTGGTTCAGAGCGGTGTGTTCACACTTGTAGTTTGGTTCTCTTGGTTCATTTGGTCCAGAGCGGTGTGTTCACACTTGTAGTTTGGTTCTCTTGGTTTATTTGGTTCAGAGCGGTGTGTTCACACTTGTAGTTTGGTTCTCTTGGTTCATTTGGTCCAGAGCGGTGTGTTCACACTTGTAGTTTGATTCTCTTGGTTAATTTCGTTCAGAGCGGTGTGTTCACACTTGTAGTTTGGTTCTCTTGGTTTATTTGGTTCAGAGCAGTGTGTTCACACTTGTAGTTTGATTCTCTTGGTTCATTTGGTCCAGATCGGTGTGTTCACACTTGTAGTTTGATTCTCTTGGTTAATTTCGTTCAGAGCGGTGTGTTCACACTTGTAGTTTGGTTCTCTTGGTTCATTTGGTTCAGAGCGGTGTGTTCACACTTGTAGTTTGGTTCATTTGGTCCAGAGCGGTGTGTTCACACTTGTAGTTTGGTTCTCTTGGTTTATTTGGTCCAGATCGGTGTGTTCATACTTGTAGTTTGGTTCTCTTGGTTCATTTGGTCCAGATCGGTGTGTTCACACTTGTAGTTTGATTCTCTTGGTTCATTTGGTCCAGATCGGTGTGTTCACACTTGTAGTTTGGTTCTCTTGGTTTATTTGGTTCAGAGCGGTGTGTTCACACTTGTAGTTTGGTTCTCTTGGTTCATTTGGTGTTTTTTTACTGGCTCATTTGGAAAATTTTAGTGGCCTCAAACTTTTGAACAGTAGTGCAAGTATCAACTTAGTCTTATTCCTCCATTCAAGAAAAGGAAAATAATGGACCAAATGATTTACATGCATTAATGCATTTCTACATTTAATGCCATTGTCATTGCTGTCTTGGTGAAACATTTGAGTATTAAAGAGATCTAATTTGCAATTTTACTTTAAAATGGGGACAATCTTTACAACGTCTTGAAATACCCTGCCTTGACCAACCAATTCCAGATATTGAAAGCATGCTTAATATTCGACGAAACTTAAAAGGGATTGAAATTTAATGCGAAAAAAGTCACAACAATGAATATTGAGGCTTCTTATAATGTCTGTTTCCTATTATTATTATACAGACGTGTTCAGATATGGCCCAGTTCATAAATTGCACAATTTCTCGCTCATTACATTTAAAACGAGTAGACTCACGCGAGACACAATCAGAAATTAAATCGCACACAGGCCTCAAAATATTCTCACTGCAGAAGTCAATATATACTCGAAAATAAGTGCTATTTTCAAATCAGCTGGCTGTTCTGTTATGAGAATGAGATTTTATTTTCTCCCAGGCTGCCATGTCATTATCAACACACTCTGGTTTGTCGCTTTTGCTCACTGCAAGCAACTTATGATTCCCCGCCAAAATTTGAGGTGATTTTAAATGTTTCATTAGCTCACAGTTTGGCATTTGCTCCATACATTATGTTGTCCCTGGACCACTGGTGCCAGAAGCACTTTGGCTGTGGTTTAGATGCAGTGCTGGTCTGGCTCGCTGCATGTTAACTCCTGCAGGTGTTGGGGAGAGTTTCACTCAGGAACTTTAGATGCTTTAATGCTGAGATGGTGCAAAATGCAGACAGATTGACCTGAGGGATGCTATTTATACTGGAAAAGCTAAATTCGTTTGCTGTTGGGTTGTAGAAAGAATTATGTGCTCTTAAGAACTCAAGAATAATGCTTATAGAGCTTCACGATTGTTCATTAAGAGATCACAATCTTGATTCAACACCCACATGACTCCTAAATGACAGCAATTTGCCTGTGTCTATTAAACATTTGACTAAATCACATCGGGACATTGAGATCTGTGTTTCCGCTGCCAAGAGACAGTGTATAAAACCTCTTCACAAATGGTCTTTTCAATCACAGTTTCATTATTTCTGTGTTATAAATATATGATCACAGACGTTGTTATATAGTTGTAGTTCAAATATAAATACCGATGTCTACAATAGGGATCAAAATAGAGCGAATCACCTTTTGAGAGTAACATGACGCTTAAAATAACAATTATATCGATAACATCCTTACACCAGTCCGTGTGAGTCATTGAATCATTCATTCAAGACATTCTTGGACACTGAATCATCCAGTTATGAAATAAGCAAAGTCTTTATTAGTGACTCATTTACTCATTCATTCAATATATTAGTTAAAAAACGCTGTAATGAAAGTGTAATATTTATAAGTGAGCAATTGAATCATTCATTCAAACTGCAAAAATGCTGATTCAACCAGTAATGAAACAAGTGAAGTCTTCAAAAGTCATCAAATCATTCAGTCAAGAGATTTGTTCAAAAATGCTGAATCATCCAGTAATGAAACAAGTGAAGTCTATGAGTGAGTCATTAAATAATTAATTCAAGTGATTTGTTCAAAAACGCTGTAATGAAAGTGTAATATTTATGAGTGAGTCATTGAATCATACATTCAAACTGCAAAAATGCTGATTCAACCAGTAATGAAACAAGTGAAGTCTTTGAGTTAGTCATTGAATCATTAATTCAAGAGATTTGTTCAAAAATGCTGAATCATCCAGTAATGAAACAAGTCTTTATGAGTGAGTCATCAAATTGTTTATTCAGGTGATTCGTTCAAAAACGCTGATTTATCCAGTAATGAAACAAGTGAAGTCTATGAGTGAGTCTTTGAATCATTAATTCAATAGATTTGTTCAAAAACGCCGAGTCATACCGTAATGAAACAAGTAAAGTCTTTGAGTGAGTCATTAAATCATTAATTCAAGTGATTTGTTCAAAAACGTTGTAATGAAAACGGAATATTTATGAGTGAGTCATTGAATCATTCATTCAAACTGCAAAAATGAACCATTCAATCAGTAATGAAACAAGTGAAGTCTTTGAGTTAGTGATTGAATCATTTAGTTCAAGAGATTTGTTTCAAAACGCTGAATCATCCAGTAATGAAACAAGTAAAGTCTTTATGAGTGAGTCATCAAAGTGTTCATTCAGGTGATTCGTTAAAAAAGGCTGAATTATCCAGTAATGAAACAAGTAAAGTCGTTATGAGTGAGTCATCAAATCGTTCATTTAGATGATTCGTTCAAAACACCGAATCATCCAGTAATGAAACAAGTAAAGTCTTTGAGTGAGTCAATCATTAATTCAAGTGATTTGTTCAAAAATGCTGTAATAAAAGTGGAATATTAATGAGTGAGTCATTGAATCAATCATTCATACTGCAAAAATGCTGATTCAACCAATGAAACAAGTAAAGTCTCAACGCGTTCTCATCCCAAAGCGCCATATAGGACGCTTTTGCAAAAGCGTAAATATCCAACGCACATGGCACCCTTTAATGTCTAATGAGACGCTTCGGTTAATGGTTAAGTTTAGGTATGGTGTGGGGTAAGGGTTAGACCACTAGGGGGCGCCATCTGCCCAAATATATCTGCGTCTCATTTCACGTTAAAGGGTGCCATGTGCGTTGGATATTTACGCTTTTGCAAAAGCGTCCTATATGGCACTTTGGGATGAGAACGGGCTCAAAGTCTTTATGAGCGAGTCATCAAATCGTTCATCCAGGTGATTCGTTCAAAAACGCTGAATCATCCAGTAATGAAACAAGTCTTTCTGAGTCATCAAATCATTCATTCAGGTGATTTGTTAAAAAACGCTGAATCATCCAGTAAAGAAACAAGTAAAGTCTTCATGAGTGAGTCATCAAATCGTTCATCCAGGTGATTCGTTCAAAAACGCTGAATCATCCAGTAATGAAACAAGTCTTTCTGAGTCATCAAATCATTCATTCAGGTGATTTGTTAAAAAACGCTGAATCATCCAGTAAAGAAACAAGTAAAGTCTTCATGAGTGAGTCATCAAATCGTTCATCCAGGTGATTCGTTCAAAAACGCTGAATCATCCAGTAATGAAACAAGTCTTTCTGAGTCATCAAATCATTCATTCAGGTGATTTGTTAAAAAACGCTGAATCATCCAGTAAAGAAACAAGTAAAGTCTTCATGAGTGAGTCATCAAATCGTTCATCCAGGTGATTCGTTCAAAAACGCTGAATCATCCAGTAATGAAACAAGTCTTTCTGAGTCATCAAATCATTCATTCAGGTGATTTGTTAAAAAACGCTGAATCATCCAGTAAAGAAACAAGTAAAGTCTTCATGAGTGAGTCATCAAATCGTTCATCCAGGTGATTCGTTCAAAAACGCTGAATCATCCAGTAATGAAACAAGTCTTTCTGAGTCATCAAATCATTCATTCAGGTGATTTGTTAAAAAACGCTGAATCATCCAGTAAAGAAACAAGTAAAGTCTTCATGAGTGAGTCATCAAATCGTTCATCCAGGTGATTCGTTCAAAAACGCTGAATCATCCAGTAATGAAACAAGTCTTTCTGAGTCATCAAATCATTCATTCAGGTGATTTGTTAAAAAACGCTGAATCATCCAGCAATGAAACAAGTAAAGTCTTTATGAGTGAGTCATCAAATCTTTCATTCAGGTGATTCGTTCAAAAACACTGAATCATACAGTAATGAAACAAGTGAGTCATTAAATCATTCATTCAAACCGATTTTTTTAATTAAACATTTTAAACACAGCTGCAATTAACAACTGATATTAAATAAATACACACTCTTTTTCTTTCAGTGTAGCTTTAATTTGATTTGACTTTATTATTGAAAAAAAAAATCACATTGATGCCTCACTTATGGAGGCATGTTCATTTCAATGCGTATTTGAACCTGGTTTCGACTTTCCTCAACAGGGAAGCTTTTTAAAGCATCACATTGAACATATTGTAATGTACTACAGCCAGTCAAGCATGACGTTTCAAAAATAGACGGTAAATACATTTTCACCCCGACAGTCAGACGAGTTTTCGACTTGTTTGCAGTCATTAAAAAGCTCACCTGCACAACACACGAGTGGAGGAAGTTTGAGGACGGCTCTCAAACATCCATCTGTCGCTTTGACGTAATTAAAGATGTCACATCCAGAGGCGACATGCACCATTAATTTCAGTTGGTGCACCTTCACATCCCCTGCGCGCTCTGGGAAATCACACACCGCAGCTCCGGCTTAATGAAGCGTGTTTGATTTGGTGTGATGAGCTCCGTGTCTCCCAGTGCGGCCGTGTGAAATATGTGCTTCTCCCGTCCCACAGGTGAACATCTGCGGGTTTGTTCCCAGGGCTACACCTGCTGCACTTCAGACATGGAGGACCGGCTCGGCCAGCAGAGCAAGGCGGATTTCGAGAGACTAGTGGACGGGAGCAGTCACACCATACGGACAGTATTTACCTCCAGACATAAAAAGTTTGACGGTAAGTGTGCAACATTTGTTTGTTTGATTTGTGCTCTCTATCCCGACATTATTGTCCAGGCTTTTGGTTCTTGGTTCGTAAATAAAGAGATGCGATGTACTTTCATGAGATAAACTTAGTTAAAACATGTTTAGTGTTAAAGGATTAGTTCACTTTTCAAAAAACTTTTGCTGATAATTTACTCACCCCCGTGTCATCCAAGATGTCCGTGTCTTTCTTTCTTCAGTCGAAAAGAAATTAAGGTTTTTGATGAAAACGTTCCAGGATTTTTCTCCATATAATGGACTTCAATGGGAACCGAACGGTTCAAGTACAAACTGCAAACTTGTTCAAAGGGCTTTAAACGATTCCAGACGACGAATAAGGGTCTAATCAAGCGAAACGATCGCTCGTTTTATAAATAAATAACAAAGTTTAAGTTTTATAAGCTCAAACGCTCGCTTTGCTCTGTTCTGTAACGCACTCCTGTTCGAACTCGTTCATCAAAACGAACAAATCTTTTTCCCGAGTCATTTGGTTCATTCTGCGAAAGAAACGAACGAATTGATTCGTAAAAAGATTTGTTCATTTTGTTGAACGAGTTCGAACAGGAGTGCGTTACAGAACAGAGCAAAGCGAGCGTTTGAGCTTATAAAACTTAAACTTTGTTATTTATTTATAAAACGAGCGATCGTTTCGCTTGATTAGACCCTTAGTGATCATCTGAAATCGTTTAAAGCCCTTTGAACAGTTTGTAGTTTGCACTGAAACTCTCTTTTGGACCTTGAACAGTTTGGTCCCCATTGAAGTCCATTATATGGAGAAAAATCCTGGAACGTTTTCATTAAAAACCTTAATTTCTTTTCGACTGAAGAAAGAAAGACATGGACATCTTGGATGACATGGGGGTGAGTAAATTATCAGCATTATCAGTTTTTTGAAAAGTGAACTAACCCTTTAAGTCAATTTCAAATAGCAATTTGTGAACGGATCATTTAAATGATTTTTTTCAAACTTGCATATAAATCTCGGTGCAGTGAAGTAAAAAAAAAAGTTGAGTCAGGTCTTTTGAGCTGGATCTAAATGATTCACAATACTTGTAAAAAGTCGAATTTTCCATCGCTTGCTGTGTTTTGTCTACTTTGTTTCTCATGAATAACTCCAAGTTTATAACTGTCAAGGCAAAAATGAAAATAAATATAAAGTCTGGTTGATATGAAGTTGCTTTTGAAGCTTTGCTGTTCAATTGCTCACTAGGAAAGTGTGTCAAAATCAGAACTTTTTTGTCTTTTGGATCAGTTCTGAACACCAAAATTGGAAAAGTTAAAAATAAAAAGAAGCTACTATAGATGTGATTTTATGCAGCGGAGGTAATTTAATTTGTGTCTTTGGATATGGAAAGCATCGGTGCTGTGTTGTGTTGGGGCGAACTGCACTTGTTTGTGGAAGTATGTGGTCTGACTCTCTTGTAATCTACTTTTGCAGTCACTGAAATGTTATTCTTTTTTTTTTTTTTTTTTTTTTTTTTTTTTTTTTTTTTTTTTTTTTTTTTTTTTTTTTTTTTTTTTTTTTTTTGCAGGTTAACAAAACAGTAACACATACCAGGTAAGATTCAGTGAGACACATCTACAATACAGAAGTAGGAAAGGGGAAACAAAAAACAAAAAAAAAAAAAACAAAAAAAAAAAAAAACAACAAAAAAAAAAAAACAACAGAGAACAGAAAAACTCACAACAGCCCCACACAGTTATCGACAAAGTGGTATATGTAGGCACACGAGATCCTTTCTGTGATGCAATTCGGTAGTATCTGAATAGTTGTAGAGGATATGATAGAGACTTTGACAAACACAAAGAAATATATACATATATATATATATATACACACACATACATATATATATATATATATACATATATATACATACACGTATCTATATTAGTGTTAGTGGTGGCAGTATCAATGATAGTATTTATAATGATAATATTCATGACAATAATAGTAATATAGGCTATAGCAATCTACAACAGTAGTGACAATAGCAATATGACAATAAGAATACATTTAATTTTATTTTTATTGCACATCTGCTCTAAACTCTGAACTCTGTTCAGAGTTTAGAGAAAATGTTATTCTTGTAATCTTTTAAATTAGAGCTGTTTAGCATCCACTTTTTAACCTTGTTATGACTTCAGGCCTTAATCATGCGGGTCAGACCTTCCCCAAACCGACACTATAATTCGCCTGGAAACCACAGCTCTGACTAATTATATAGTTTTTTAAATGCTGTACATATTCACAGGTTATGTGAAGGTTAATATTAGCGCTCTCAAAAAAGTTTGCAGTTAAGCATATGGTGTGACTTAAAGGAGTAGTTCACTTTTGAAAAAACTTTTGCTGATGATTTACTCACCCCCGTGTCATCCAAGATGTCCATGTCTTTCTTTCTTCAGTCGAAAAGAAATTAAGGTTTTTGATGAAAACATTCCAGGATTTTCTCCATATAATGGACTTCAATGGGAACCAAACGGTTCAAGGTCCAAAAGACAGTTTCAGTGCAAACTACAAACTGTTCAAAGGGCTTTAAACAATTCCAGACGATGAATAAGGGTCTTATCAAGCGAAACGATCACTCATTTAATAAATAAATAACAAAGTTTAACTTTTATAAGCTCAAATGCTCGCCTTGCTCTGTTCTGTGATGCGCGTTTGTGACTCTCCTGTTCGAACTCGTTCATCAAAATGAACGGATCTTTTTCCGAGTCAATTCATTCGTTTTGTTCGTTGAATGAACCAAATAGCTCGGAAAAAGATTCGTTTATTTTGATGTACGAGTTCAAACAGCAGAGTCACGAACGCACATCACAGAACAGAGCAAGGCGAGCATTTGAGCTTATAAAACTTATAAAATGTAAATAAGCGATCGTTTCGCTTGATAAGACCCTTATTCATCGTCTGGAATTAGAGCCCGACCGATAAAGGATTTTGAAGGCCGATACCGATAGAAATATTTTTTTGGTTTTAAAATCCGATATGCCGATATATCGGCCGATATATATATATATATTTTTTTTTTCAGAAACTTTCTAAAAGTTTCTTTTATTGTCACAACAGAACAGACTGATGATAGTGGCATTAGCTAGCTTTATGGTTAGCTAGTCTATGATGAACCATAATTTAGCAATGGATAACGTCATACTGCAAATTGTAAAACATATATTTTCAATATAACCGGCCAAGGAAACTTCCGCCGGCCACAAATTTTGTCATACTTATTTGAGTTAAGAGAACTGATGGGGATGTTCTTTTAATTGTTATTCAAGAAATGTTTGTATCGTGACCAACTCAACGAGTGTTGCCAACAGGAACGGTGTATAATGCCCTCTGGTGGACAAACTACACAACTCCAACACTCATGACATGGTTCAAGCGTGTTTTGTCCGTTTTTATTTTATTTTTGAAATATTCATTTATCGCCATTATAACTGCCGATACCGATAGTTTGGAAAATGCCTAATATCGGTCTGCTGATATATCGGTCTGGCTCTATCTGGAATCATTGCTCAGGGACACATTTGTGTCTCACAGTGGATTCGAACCCGGGTGTCTCACACCAAAGGCATGTGTCTTATCCACTGCGCCATCACCACCCCATTATGCATTATGTTAAAACTGTCTAATCCAAACTGATGGAAAAATTGCATATGCAATTCAAATGGATACTCTAGATAGATTTGAGTGCACAGACCAATGCAATTAATGTGAATTGTAGCTCAGATCATTTGATGAGAAATATTGAGATCATATTGAAATTCTTGGCAAATGTAAGATCTCTTTCGAAAATGCTGCAGACAAAAGTAAATCTCCATTTAGGAGAAGCAATCGAGCTGTTAAAGAGATCTCGTGATTTTCTTTCATTCCCATGAGAATTTGAACGGGGTATCTCGGTGAATGACTGCGCTGGTTTGCATGTGATGTTCCTGAGAGACAGAGGCCGTGATACGACACTGGAAGTTTCTAGTGGCTTGACTCGACGCCAACCTGTGCAAACCAACCCACAGCACTCCTGTGACATAACAAACCCTTCACGCTGAGTTTCTGCCAGCTGATAGCCTACATTATCTTCTCTGACGAGAGAGCTTGTGTTGAAGCAGAGCCTGGTCTAACACTGACACTGTGTGTGTTAATTATGCTATAGGATCTGCTTATAGATGCTGTTTTGGGCCTAAGGAATTTGCATTAATAGTGAACAGAGACATTAATACTTAAGTAGTGCCATTAATAAATTAAATATTCAGGCATTATGGCTTTTTATCCATTTAAGTTAAGTTTTAAGTTTTAGACGAAATCAAATTCACAGTACCGTTATTAATTATGTCCTGCTTTTAAATGGATAATATGTTTACAAATTTAGTTAACTGCATTAGCATTAATTAGTAATTTGCATATCAGCATGTAATAATTTGGGCCTGTGATTAAGATATCGTGAGACTGTTTTATGGTTATTAAATTCTTGCTCGGAGGAATTAATTGTTGTCCTTTTAAATGGCTAAAGTTATGATGTACATTAATGCAAAAACAATAATGATTTATTGTTTGACTTAGTATTTATTTGACTGCCTTTATGTTTATTTAAATATTTAATCATATCAAATGAAGTAATGTATTTTTTTTTTATTATGGGGAAAATGGGAAATGTTATTTAAGACAAATGATTAGTAAAATAAATTATTACAAAGTTTGGTTGTATTGAAGAAATGAGAATGAGATTGGTATTGCAGTGGAACATTTGGTTATCAAAGAGTGCAAAAAAATAAATAAAATGTATTTCATTATTTAATATAGGTATAATGAAAAAAAACTGAGTGCATTAATTAAGGCTAACGATTATTTAAAAAAAAATTATATACAAAAGTTTGGTTGTTTTGCAGAAATGAGAAAGTTTTTATTGCACAACCTTTATGCTGAGTTAACCATAAATATAATAAAATGTATTTAATGAATACATACAAATATGTAAATCATCATCATTTAATGCTAAAGTTTAAAGTTTGATTTTATTACAGTAATGATAATTAGATCTAAAATTTGGTTTAAAAATGTAATAAAAGTAAAATAAAAATTGAAACCTTAATTTTTATATTTCATCGGGATATTTTGTCGGTAACACTTTACAAAAAGCTTCATTAGTTAACTTAGTTAACATAAACTAATAATGAACATTACTTCTAAAACATTTATTAACCTATATATATATATATATATATATATATTAACTTAGGGACAAATTTGGACAGACCCAAATGTTGGGTTAAAAAGGTCATTTAAAATGTTAACACAATGTCAACTTTCACATTCAACGGTACATTTTTTAATTACATTGTTAACCCGACATTTGGGTTTGTCCATATTTGACCCAAATTTGGGTTGAAACAACCCAGCATTGTTTCGAATGTTATTAAAATCAAAGGTTGTATTTGTAAAAATTAGCTATTAACTAACATGAATAGCTGTATTTTTAGCAAAGACTTTGTATTGCTCAATGTTAGTTAACACAGTAACTAATGAACCTTATTGTAAATGTCTTTATATGCATTTATATCATATTGATTTTTAAGTAAAATGAGCCCAGTAACGACATCCTTCCCATCAGTAAACACATGAATGTCAGCTTTAATCTGTGAGATGAATATCCCGCTGTTCAGACACACATCTGTATTATTGAGCGGCTCACTTCTCATTCGAAGTCAGGCCGTAGAGCGAGGCTTGCTCTATCATCTCCAGCTCATGGTTTGCTTGTCTTCTTGGCTTTATCTCCGAGGGCAGGTGTATCTGACAGAGACCCACACACGTAAACACACGACTTTATTTATCACTCTGATAGGCTCCGCAGATTTGGCAGCTAATCCCCAGAAACACCTTCAGCTCGGCGGGATGAATATCGATCCATCCGCAGTATCTCTCTTCCTAAAAGCCGAAGCGTGGCGTGATGAATGGATCTCTTTTTGTCCTCTGTTGGCTGTGAAGTGAAGTTCCTCAAGTCCGTCTGTTAAAATTGATGCTAACAGCTGATTGTGATCTGTTTTTACATATCTAATATGTTTCAAAATTGACACAATTGTAATTAGTAATGGCATCTGTTATTATGTGTAATCTGCATCA